>BPTQ01000005.1:163409936-163833875 GCA_019973895.1 Chrysanthemum seticuspe | reverse complement strand
ACACAAAAAGTGACGAAGTTTAACGAGATAATTACGAAGGTTTAAAGTACTTGATAGACACCGGGACTTTCAGAGGGTACTAGCACAGTAACTCGACCTTTTTTGATTAAGATTTGATTTGCTCTTTTAAAATGACACGATCATGGGAGACTTTCAGGGCCACAGATAGTTCATGAAATTTGGAAGCATTAATAGAGCAATTTGAAGCAGTGAAAAACACATCTTGAGCAACACATTCAGTAATAAGATTCTCATTTAATGTATGCAAGTTCTTTCTCTCAATCTCATTATATTTCAGTGCACGCTCATAGTCACTAACTTCAACAACCATTGCATCAAATTCCTTTTCCATTCCCTTAATATCAGTTTCTATCCCCTTTTTAAGACTCTCAAAGTGATCTTTTAGAAGTTTAAAGAAGGGCATGACCTCAGTTAAATAACATTCTTTCATTTGTTCAAAACCCCTTTCTCCTTCAGTTATACCAGTGGGTGTGATCCTTTTCTTGCAAGTTTTCTCAAAATCAACAAATAGTTGAAATATAACGTATTGGCTAATTAATGTCTTGCTTTTAGTGGCAATTGTTCTAGGTACAAGATGCATTGGTGTATTAGGAGGATACACAGTCGCTCTAGGCATTTTCCAAAGGGGAGGGTTTGTTTCAATAATATTTTCCGCTTTCTGCTTATCTAAATCCTTTTTCCAGAAGGCTTGTTCGGGAGTCAACAAAGTCTGAGGCTTAAACTTGTTCAAGGAAATCCAGTTTTCCTTCTTGTAATCATGAGGAGAGATAATTATGTTTTTCTCTTTGCATTTGGGATCATTTTGTTTCTTATTCATCTTTTCCCTAGTGATTTCATTTAATTTCTTATCTTCCTCAGTGCACTCAACGCAACTAGGTTTCTGCCTAGGCTTAAGGACTTCATTACCATCATAAAGCACCTTATGAGCATTTCTAGCCTTTTTAATTACCTCTGGATTTGGTTCCTCAACAAGGGGAATGCTATGCTTATCGCTTAAGACTCGATGTTTAGTGACCATGTGAGCAGTCTGAATGGTGTTTCCTTGTATGTACAACTTGTTTTCAAGTTTGTTTTTCAAAGTTTTCAGATTAGAAAAATCTCTCAAGAGTTTTGATTCCTTTGCATTAAATTCTTGCTTAAGCATTTTCACATTTTCTTGAAGTTCTTGTTTTTGTTTAGCTGTTTTAGAAAGTTTTTCTTGCAAGGAATTTAATTCTTGTTTCAATACTTCTTCTCTAAACTTACTTTTTCTAATTACTGTACTTACTTGGTCATCCATTTCCTGCTCACGAGTGGTCAGCTCAAATTTTGCACGTTGTTCATAAATAGCAACACGTTCTTGATAGGTATTTAGTTCAGAAATTACTGAATCGTCAGGGGCACATGCAGTGTATTCATCAAAAACATAGTCATTGTTGACTGCAGAAGATGCATCACTTGGTACAACTTCACTTTCACTTTATTTCACATATTGATCATATGGGACAATATCGATATTACCCATATTTTCAATATTTGATTCAATAGTTTCAGTTGATTGTACTTTGTCATGCATCTGTTGCACATCAGCATCATCGTATAGTTTTAATACCTCTGAGATGAGCTTGGCATGGGATGGCCCAGCTAGTGGTGAAGAGGAGACCTTGGGAGAAACCATTGGAGAAATGCTAGCCATAAAAATTGTGTGTGCCGTAGGTCCATCATCCACATCAGAGTCGTATGCATCACAGTCAGCGACTTGAAAGGCATTCTGATGATTGTGACCTATCTCCTGAATAGGCTGCTCATCCACATCTGCATCGTAGGTCTTGGCATTGCCCTCAGCAAGAAACAGCAATTCCTCTTCATTCAAAGCAGCCCCATTGTCCTGAGCTTGTGCCAGCAGCATCTTATCTCTGAAGTAATCAGCATTCTGTGGACGCTTTGGAGATGTGCAGTTCCTTGCAATGTGTCCCTCACCACCACAGTTATGGCATTTGATCAGATACACAAAACTGTTGATCCAAACGATTCTAGGGAATAATCCAGATATTCCCTTGAGACTTGATGACCCCAACCATCACTCCGTGTTACCAGATTGCCTTCTTACTGCTGATATCAAGGGACTTCAATCGTACAAACGTTATCTAGAAGCAGTTGCATTAGGAAAAGTGATGAAAAGTCTTATGGTACACATGTTAGGAAGACCAGGAGAGGCAGTGCTAGAAGTATTGCAAGCACTGAGAGTACTCGTAAGTATCCAAAGAGGACTCACACACTCAAAACGAGAGTTCCATTAAAGAGTGCCATCCCCAATCCCAAACCAGAACCAAAATTAATGGATGAGAGCTCCGAGGACAGGGAAACGGATGAAGAGGTAATCTACTCTGAAACTGCAACAGATGATACACTAACAGATGCAAAACCTCTCAATCCCAAAACTGAAAAGGGAAAAACTCCAGTGCAAGAGCAGGAAGAAGAGAGCTCAGATGAAGAGCCACATGATGAAGACAAAGACTACAGAAAGAAATTGAAGAATCTCAGACTTCAACATGTTGCTAAGAAGTTCAACCTTCAACAAACTCGTGGCCCTGGAGGGTCAAGTGGTGGTGCACTAACAACACCAGTTTCTGATGCGGTTAATCAACCCGATAAGGGAACTGGTACCACCACCCACGAATCACAACAACAGCAACTAGAGGATGAGATCATTTTTGACTTTGAGAAACCTGATAAGGAGAAAGAGAAGACTAAGAAAATTACTCATGAAGATGTTGATGCTGCTGCTAAAGAAAAAGCAGAAGAAGAAGCTCTAGCAAAAGCAGATGAAGAAGCTAGGGTTAAGGTGGAAGAAAAGGCTAAAGCCGAAAAGGAAGCCGATGATTATCTTCTAGATATTCCCGAACGTAGCAAGGAACAAACTTCTGAGCCACCAAAGGACCCTGTGCCTCCTCATGAATCATCATCATCAGACTCATCTTCTCATTCATCTCCACCACCATCCAAAGCAACCACTAGATCCGCATCCAGATCGGTAAAGAAACCAACCGACACTTGGGCATCACGTGCCAAGACGAAGATTGTCAATGCTGTCAGAAAAGCAAAGAAACGTAACATTGTTAACAGGAAACTGAATCAGCTAGCCGACAGAATCACTCTTCTTCAAAAGTTGATAAACTAGATGTTGGGAGAACGGGAACAGATCCAGAAGTTTCTCGATCGAGATATACAGGGTGAAATGAACAAGACGATTAGAGAATATACTCACAAGTTTCTTCTCGACAACGTCCCTGGATTGACAAAAGAGATGTTTGCCAGACAACTCTATCCTTATCTCATGCGATTGGTCAAGCAAACAATGGCATCTACCCCTGTAGCAATGCAAATCAATCCAGTCCAGCCTCCGGTTGTCTCCGATGCTGAATTGATATCGAAGCTAGTATTGCAAATGTCTCAACGTGCCAACACTTTCACTTCTGACGAAGCCAAACTATTTGAGGCATTGCTTGACTATCAACTAAGGGCATCGTGTAAAGAGTCAGCTGAAAGGGATAAGTGTCCAAGAGACGATGACGATGCAGATAAGGATTCTGAGCCAAAATGTAAGAAGAAAAATGACGATTCATCCTCTATGCCTCCACCACCCCAACGGGCCTCCACCGCTAGAAGTTCTCCACAACGGTCTCCTGCTACTGATAAACCTCAGGACTCTGAGTCACCACCACAGACAAATAAAACCGGTGATCACTTTGAATACACTAGGGGTGACGATGAAGAAATTCCTGAGCCCCAACAACAACCTTCTTCTTCTACATCAACAAAGAAACCAGCATCATCAACAAAGCCTAAGAAGAAGAAAAAGACCAATGTTGTGTCATGGCTAGATGATGATGACATTGAAGAGTATGACTGGTTCTCTAAACTTGTTGATGCTACACCTCAGTTACCGGAAGGACAAGGGCCGGTATATGGTCGCACAATGGAGCATGTGAATCTTATACAGGAAAAGTTCAAAGTGAAGAAAATGACCAAAGCAGAGTTGAGGCGAATCAAGAATGATGCATTTCAACTACTTAAAGACAACTCAGACAGTGCAATCGAAGTCGAATATCATCTCGACAACATTGCACGAGCTATGTCTAACAACATTGATTGGCTCAATCCTGAATCAAACATTGACTTCACCAGACAAGATAAAGCTCCATACTACACTGACTGGACCAAACCTCTACCTACCATTGGCCGACCGGATCAACCCAAGATTCCATACCGCTATTTCTTCAACAACGACCTTGAGTTTCTTCTACACGGTAGCGATGTCTCCAAGAAATACGCTACATCACTCACACTCCCTTTCCCGACAGCAATCTACTCTAACAATCCAGCCATCGAGGAAGAAGCCACACACATGTTTACTGACAAAGTGGAAAAGTATGACCTCGATGCACTGTATGGGATTCATCATTGGCCAGAACGACGAAGAATCTTCTACAAAAGCTGCCAGGTTCTTAAGTCGAAAAAGGAAGTGTTCAGTGAAAAACGGATCGTTGTAATTCAGCATGTTACCCTGTCGTCGAAGTGGGACTACACATTCCTAAAGAAAATTGTGGTCAAACGACAAGACGAAGAGGAGTATGACTTATGTGAAGCGGATTTTCCGAGATTGTCACTAAATGACATTGAAGATATGTATTTTGCAAAGGTACAAGGACGAATGTGACAATTCTCTACAAATATCCAACGCGAGTACATCAAGTCATTGTTAATCTTCATCAGAAGCAACGTGATCCAAGAACGTGTAGAAGATATTCAACTTGCCGTGGAATCATACCAGAAGCGTGTTAATCTCACAAAACCACAGCTAGACCTTCCCGACATAAACCAACTTGCTCAGTACACCCTTATCAGGAAACCAGTTGGGGTAGTCTACCGAAGTGACCTACACCACAATTGCTTCATGGCGTGCAAAGAGCTTCATAAGTTTGGGGATCAGACATTAAAGAAGGTTCAGGACGGGTTAACATACAGGTTAAAGGAGATCCATGACGGCATAGGGTCACCGAAGAGATGGAATTCGAGGGATAGGAGGGATGTGAGGAAGATCATTACTAGGATTGATGAAAGGTTGTTCAGACGGGATCAGATGAGGACACTGGAGAGCTTTGTTGGTGGGCGTCCGAGCATATCTCTAACAGGCTACCAACGCCATGACAGAACTCCTGGTGTTATTGCCGGAATACCTGGTACTCCTGATTCTCCTTGATTTGTTTCTCTTATCATTATTTGGATGTGTGATTTATATCTGACTATGGCTTGTGCACACATAACAGTGTACAACCCGTACTTGTAATGAAAGGACCTTGTGGTACGCATCAAAGCCACAATCCTTATAAAAGGAGCGAAAGCTTCTTACTTTTGAGTAAAACTAATTAAAACTTTCAATTTTCAAAGTTTTACTCAAAAGGACAAGTACTTCCCCTTATGTTTTTCAAAACCTCAAAAGTTAATATCACTTGTTGAGGGGGAGTATTTGCTTAAAAACTTTGTTCAAAAAATTGTTCTTCGTGGTAATCTTCCCACAAAACTCGAAATGGACATATTCGACATCAAAATTTCATCAAAAATAACATTTATATGCCATTTTTGAGGGGGAGGAAAATTATGTGATAAGAAATATGTTATGGATTGCTAATGAATCGTCGTGCCAAAGACTTAACCAATGAATTGATGATATCTTAAATGTTAGTAACTCGAAAAGACTTGTCCGGGACGGGTAATAATTTCAAGCTAGTTCGCTAGTGATGTAAACGTGTCTCGCAAAGGACTTGTCCTAGTAGAATGTACCATTCGAGAAACTCTTGGTAGACATGAACTTTGACGGGTTTGACAACCTTTTGAGGTTTGTCCACACCTTCAAGGTAGTTATTAGAGCCAGTTGTCACCTAAAATCTGACAATGTAAGTCTCTAACTATGCAAAATACAAAACTCTCACAGTGGTACTAAATGCTTTTATTCATAACCACTTTGAGAGATTTTCATGAAAATGGTTTACGGAAACATAGGTTAGTCATGGAGTTATAAGGTGACTAAGGTTAGGAATAACCGTCCTATGATCCTCCAGAGCCAGAGGGATCTACCCAAGGACACTACCAATAGCTAGAATTAGAAGTCCTTAGGTATGATTATAAAAAGGAGAAAATGAGAATCGGAGAAAGGAGTTGAAGAATTAAAAAGAAAAGTAAAGAAAAGGGTGAAACTAAATAGCCCTCCAAATTATTCAACTTAGGGCAGACACCGGGTTCAATTCATATGCTACTGGTTGTCACTTAATGACACCGGTATTGAAGATTAAAGTCGTCATGGATCCAGTGACGCATGCACTAAACCTTCTCAACCACTCAAGTTTCTCTCAACAGAAGCTTGTTTCATTCTCACAGGGAACCCTACGTAAACTATCGGCTTTCTCTTAGAGATTGTTGGTATTGAACGCACTATTGAGTCTAGAGCCACGAGATTCATCAAAAGATCTCTTAGGTACACTTGACGTTTCATCACTTGTCGTTCAACAATAAGGACGCAAGTGGTACATTCAAGAGCCCTTCACAGATCTTAGCAATCTGTCGAGAACATTTATGAGAGGTTCACACATGTGATCCTCAGTGATTGAATGGAAACTCCTGCCAGGTCAACATCAAATAGCCCTGACAGCAGGTCACTTCGGTAACTCCTTGTAGGTTACGCTTAGTGTGTCTCAAACGGTCTACAGTCGTGGGGTGATGCTTCGGTGTACCTCAGCGACTCATCTGAACTGTAGGTGTACTTCGGTACATCGCGTTATCTCACTTGTGGGACTCCAGTTCAGGAACAGCCTTTGTGAGAATTAGAGACGTGTTTTCACACTATGCTGTTAACACACTCGAAGTTCAAACTTGTAAGCGCTGGATTATTTCTAACCCATGTTTTATGTTTTCTTCTTATAGATGCTCGCGGGAGGAAAAGATCGTGCAGATTCTTTACATGCTCATACCATCAAGAATACTAATTGAAATTCTCTCAAAAGGCAACACAAAGTCATAATGATTCTTAGTCAAAATCAAAGAATCTACAAAGTTTAAAGACTAAGAGAACCACATCAGTATTGAAATTCAATATTAAAGAGCATGTGAGCATGTTGGAGAAAGACGTGGAGACACTGGAGCAACAAAGCAAACCTGATGCAGATAACCTCAACATACTATCACTACCACCACAAAGAACAAAGATCAAAGAACAAAAAAAATGAAGACGTCAAAGCTGAAAAACATCAAAGTAAACAAGATCCCTACACTGGGGAGATTGTTGGAATCAAGACACTTCTTCTCACAAGAAAGAAGAATGTCAGAAGACGTCGAAGCTACTATTACATCAGCACCTACAATGTTTTTCACTCTAATCATTAATCACCAACACTTAGGGGGAGATTGTTGGAATCACTCCTTAACTAGATTACAAGTGTTAGTAATTAATATGTAATAGTTAGCTTAATTAGGCTTTTATGTTAGTAATTATGGCAAGGCTTATGTAGAAAGCCCATAAGCCTTGGCCCAAGCCTAATAAGGAAATGAAGGGAACTAGTGTGTTGCCCTAGTTCCTTCCCTATAAATAGTCTTGTAAACCTTCACTTGAAGGTTGGTTGTTCATTTTATCACAAAACTTACGCCTAAACTTTCTTCATATATACGTGTGTTTGTGTTAACTTGTTCATCCGATCACTCGTTCATCTATACTTCTTATATTGATGCTTGTGTTACATAAATGGGAACCTAACAGGTATCTAGGTAAACACATCTTTAATCATCATACGAGCACACATTAATTAGACATAGACTACCCTTTAGCTTAGTTAATTAGATAATTAGAATAGTAGAGTAATCGGTAGAAATACCACCCCCCAAATCCAATACCCCGAGATTCGTACCTTTTTATTTTCTAAAAAATAAAAAAAGATAAAAAATAATCTTCCTCAACCCCAACCTTAGCGTAGTAATTTCTCACTAGCTATAACACCCCAACCCGACAAGGGTAGAAGTGTCACATTCTGGTGTCATATCAGAACATACAATTAAAGTTTTACAAGCGGAAGTCTTAAAGAACAAAGTACCAAGTCATATATATGAATGACTTACAAGGAAAAATATAAAATCCAATATGTCCAAAACAAAAAGAAATCTAAAAACAATAACTCTTCAAATTGAATCCAAAATGATAAGGTAACTAAGGTCGGTCTACTCGAATAATCCAACTCTCAGCCCATCAAGCCCATCTTCAAACCTAAAAACCTGCCGCAGGAAAAGAAATGCCACTGAGCTTAAAAATCCCAGTGAACAGATATAACAAAATAAAATCTAAACAAAATCAGAGATACAAATGAAATAAGGAAACTGATAACAAAGTCGCAACGAAGAGAAACAATGAGTCAATGAGGATCCTGCAGAACACAATTATAGAGATATCCAGAAAGAACATATAACAAGGAGAACACAGCATAGCAACGCATCCATGACATATATATAATCACATATAAGCAAAAAGACATACAGGCACCGAAACAAATCAAGCATATCAGACGTCGCATCCACTCAACATAAGAATAGCATGCAATCAAATCAGGAAATTAGAATATAAACAAGCCCAATGGAAAACTAAAAGCAAACAGAAGCAATTAATTAAAAAGTGAGCATGGAAGGAAAGAAAAATGACCCACAGATTAATAACATAACAGTATCATAACAGATATAGGCATGGCAGGTCGTCAATTAGCAATAAGACACCAATGGATAATCATAGCCCATGAACATAATTAAACGGATGTATCCATAATAAACAGATAAACCAACTGGTTACACTCAAACATTTTCACCAGACCAATCAAGGTTCACATCACAGTAAGATAACATATATTCAGATGACAGCAGTTGAATCCTATAATCGCATATTAATCATATCGTAGCAGGATAAACAATAATCACATAGGACATATAACAGTATAATCAAATTCAATAATCATATAATAACCCAGTACGTGAATGGAATGGTAGTAGGATGAGTCACATAAGGGTACAGAGTAACGGCAATCAATACAGAATAAGGTGCGTTGGGGTAAACAGACGGTACAATATAGGTATATCAACAGTGTAAGGGTTGTCATAAATCTATCCCGAGCCATAGTACAATACAATACAGACAATAGTGGCATTAGCAGCCCAGTAATCAATAGTAACCAACGTATTCGGAGGGGTGACCTCGGAATATGTAAAACCTAGAAAATCTAAAACCTGACTAAAGACTAAAATACCCTTGGAATCGAAATTTATAAAATACGTAAAATACCTTTATATCATTTAACGAAATTTAAAACTTAACTTGCGAATAAATAAAACTTAATGAATATATTACGTGATCGATTTTGGTACGACGAAGATTGGACGTTTCGCAAATAACTTGGGTCGTGTTTGTTTGTTTCGATGGATCAAAGGCCGAAGCCCAATGGTGTGCGTTTGGATTGTGTTCGGTTGGGCCAAGCCGAAACCCAAGCTACTCCTAAGCCTAAACCGAAAATACTACTACTATATATACAACACATAAACACAAAAGTGAAACCCTAGTTTTGTTTTGCCTCTCTTTTCTTTTCTTTGCTCCATTCGGCCGAATACCAACAACCCTTGGTGTCGAGTTTTTGCTTCAACCAAGTCAAGGTATAACATGTTCTTGTCTTCCTTTGATGTACTTTGCGTTAATATATTGTTATATGTTTTGTTTTAGTCGAGTTTGGTGTTTTATTTTGTGGCCGAGCCGTATGAAACCAAAACAAGGCAAACCATATGATTTAAACCTTACAAGTATTAAAGAGCTATGTACGTAATATGTATTATTGAATCGGGTCATGTATATGTCGAGTGGTATTAAAACCGAACCATATGTATTAAGGACCGAACCATGTGTATAATTCGGCTAAGGTGTAAAACGTAATAACTTGAATGTGTAAAGTACGTAGATGAGTTAAGACTTGTGTAATAACCTATTAGCTAAACCCTAGATTGAACCGAACCACATATGGAGTTTTTGAACATGTATTAAACGAGTAAAGGTCATGTAAACGTAAACCCTAGTTTGATATGTAAACCGAATAAGGTATGCCAAACCCTAATGGTTTGTGAATCGTGTAAACGTGTAATTAATATGAGTAATAAGTAATTTGTATATCACATAAAATCATAAACGTGTATGGTGAGACATAAAAGGAAAGATTGTTTTATGACGTGTTAGGTTAAGTAACGAGTCATTAAAAGATGTAACATGTAAGTAAATGCATATTAATGAGATATTAAAGAATGAGAAAACCCTAAAACATAAATGAGAGTCGATTAAGGTTTGAAGCTAAGTATATTAATTCGTTATTTTATGTGTGAGTTATGACGTTTAAACTATTTTCACATTTAACCCTAAACTTTAATAAATGACATAATGAACTTTAATTTACGATATTGTTTATAAAACATTTAAGTCTCATTTAAATATAAAACCCTAAAGTATTAAGATCATTAAATATACTAAGTATGAACGCCAAATATTAAAAGATCATTGCGACGATTATGGAATCATAAATAACATGTACGACCGTTAATGTGTATAGGTTCTGTGAAGAAGGAGTAATCCTTTGCTTTCCTTGTTTCTGCTTTTCGATCATTTGCTTTGGAATAAGGTACAGATATTCTGACCTTTTCAGTAAAGGTTCCTTATAACGTTTTCTTTTCGTAGCTTTTACATTAGGATTTCCTAAGCCTTTGCTATGAACCCTAATGTGTCTATTTGAGCTGTTGCTTATCTGAACTTTGATTTTTGAATCATAAAACATTTGATTTTGAACTATATGATATGAAACCTTTGATTTTGAAAACATGACTAAACATTTGATAAAATATGATCTATGTCAGTTATGACATTCTAATTTGACCTAAGATAGTTTGACACCCGAGCCAATCATTAACTAGTCATGGGGGTTCCATGTCCGTGTCAGCAATGCACTTCTGACATGACTCTAGGGCAATAGAGTGAAGTTCTGCCACGTCCCTTATCTGTTATTTGTTATGAGCTCATGTTATATTAAATTATCAATGTATGTTTGTGGGGCGTATGGGTGCATCCTAGATCTGTTATATGTTATATATTATATGTTATATGCTATATGTTGTTTGATGATTGATGTTGCGTGCATGCACGTCCTTCATAACTCTGGTAGGTCTCCCCTACAAATGTTGCCTTATGTGATTATGAATATGATTATGATATGGCATATGTGTTTGGGGCTCGAGGTAGTTAGCTATAAAAACTTATTCTATTATCCTGATTTGTCATTTGAAATGATTATGATTTCACTATCTTTCTTTCTCTTTATTTCGTATTCGTTTTCGTTTCGTATTCGTTTTGCTTGTATATCTGTTCACTGGGCTTTTGAAGCTCAGCCGCATTTCTTTTCTTCCGCGGCAGGTATCTAAGCATTGGAGCTGGGTATTGCTTTGGGATGAGTGATGTGTGGACTTACCTTAGAGATTTTAGCTTTGATCTTATGATGCCATTTAAGACTTTATATTTTAGACATTTCATTTAGAGTTTATATTTCCGCTGGGACCTATGTATTGAAGTCATTTGACTTGGATTATTTCAATATTTATGTTGAGATTTCTTTTGGATATTTATGTTTGCTTTGATATGACACCATTACTTGTGATTCCTTTACCCTTGTCGGGTCGGGGCGTTACAGAATACCAGACAATAGGAGGGGATACCTCAGTAACCAGTGGAGTAGCTAGCTCCCAGACTATTAGGGGGTGTATTGCATACACACACCACATCACCAGAATAGTATATATATCAGTAACATACGCCCCTGCAGAAAAATAGTGGCCATAACAGTAACAGTGAAGCACGCATAATCAATACAGTATAGGGACGGTGTGGAACATCACTCAACCACACTAGATTCGTGCCATTTGTGCATCAATGACACAGTCATGGTACCTCAATGACTAGTTAACAGTATTTGGCTCGGGTATCAATCTGAAGGGTCAAACAAAGGTCTACAGTGTAGCAATATATATCAGTCATCATAATCATAGGTTCAATATCAGTAGGTCACAATTCAGAGGTTCATAACAATAGTCCAATATCAAAGTCCAATATCAAAGGTTCAGTAACAGAGGTTCAATATCAAACGTTCAGTTACAATGGTTCAATAACAAAGGTTCAATATTAGTAGTTCAATAACAGAGTTTCAGTAACAGAGGGGTCAATAGCAATGGTTCAATATCAGAGGGTCAATAGCAAAGGAAATCATAGCAATGAAATATCATAAGAGAACAAAGTCAAATGATCATAAAGTCATGAGAAATCCCTACTGAAAAGGGATAGAATATCTGTACCTCATTCAAAGCAAGAAAAATAGGAAAGTAAGGTCACACGATGAATGAATCCCGCCGTCCGGAACTGTAACATATTGAATTTCACAAACACATCAAACCATGATCAAAAGTAGGCGTATACTATAAGGTTTTAGAGAGAGAAATAGTTAGAGGTTTGGGAACTTAGTGAGAGAAAGTAAAAGTATTATTATGACCTCCAACCCTCTACCTTGGGAGGTAGAGGGTATTTATAGTTTCTTACATAAACGCCACCTACGGGCTGTGGATCAGGCATACAGTGGGTAAAGACCCGTCCGTCCTCCATGGTGTTACTAAACTAAATACTATCTAACATAAAACAACTACGACTACGAGCTTTCTAACGATTACATATACTTAAGGTGACCGACACTTTAATAACTGGATTTACTAAATCCTAACAATCTCCCCCTAAGGGAGGTCACCTCAAATTACATTGAATATAAAACAGATATTACATTAAGATTGTTCTTGGATTCTTGTTAATGTTCCTTGCTCTGTAGCCCGTAGTCTTTGATTCTTCATTTTTGCATGTTTGGATAATCCAAGTGGAGGTCTTTAATTGATCCACGTGATAATGAGTTTTGAGCCAGCTTTGAGATCATCAGCTACCATAAATCTCTGACTCTTCCTTTGTAGTGTTGACATTATGTGATGTTGTGACTTTTGGACCGACATGCTTACATTCTGTATCATGAAATCTTCTCATCAGAGTAGCGGAAGCTTTAGTTGATTCATGATATTTGCAGCAGCGTAGCAGAAGCATGGAGTGAAAATATCAGAGTCGTTGATGCACTTATCATGATTTCTTTAGAAATGAATGTGTTGTGTGAGCATGCGGCTATGGATTGACCTCTCCATTCTGATCAACTGCAAACGTTGGGTATACCTGCATACAACAGTTAGCAATAAAACACATGAAAGTGTCTTTGATCACTTTCGTTGAATTGAGGTACACGGCCCACGGTTCCCCGTTGATCAGTACAAGTACTGCCTGTGATCAGGTATAATTCTGAAGAATCACCTTGACAGGGTTTCGCAGCTTCTCTAGCTGTTCTCAAATCGGAACGTCTCAAAGAAGACAACACGGAGTGAGTGAACCAGCGAATTTGAGATTCACTGATTGATGAAAAGAGATTTGAAAAACAATCGAGTACTGCTCAATAAAGTGTTTTGGCAATACAACGAGGGTTTTTGAGAAAAATCAATTATCAATCATAAACACCTTTTATATTTTAAATATTAAGACACAGTCGATGTGCTAAAGAAAAGAATTTTTAAGCACAACGACCGGTTTTTCAAAGGTATCCGTCAATCCATAACCTGAACCAGGATTGATTCATAATTTTGAATCGCCCCATTGTTTCTGTTCAGTTGTCACATGGTTGATCTATTAGATAGATCTCACATGCCACCTACCAAGAGCTTGTTTGACGTTGGCTCTAGAAGGCTTTCCATCTTCATTGTGAATATGTTTGCATATCACTCAGATGTTCTGGCAATACCACAAGGATAATGCGTAGGACTCTTAAGATATAATCTCTCTTTCCACATTGTGTGAAACAGAGAGTCTTCATTGACAGTGTCCTAAAGAGATTTATTTGATGATCTCGTGGCTCTAGACTCAATAGTGCACATTTGGTTCCTAGGCCGGAGACTTGGGAGAGGGTCTCCTTCTTCAATATCAACAATCTCTAAGAGAACGTCGATAGATTATGTTGGTTCCCCGTAAGAATAAAACAAGTCCCTTTTAATAGAAACTTGAGTAGCTTGGGAAGTTGTAGTGTAGTGCGTCACTGGGTCCATGACGTCTTGTCTTCAATACCGGTGTTACCTTAGTAACAACCAGTAGCATATGTATTGAACCCGGTTTCTGCCCTAAGGTTGAATTATTGGAGGGCTATTTATTTTCACCCTTTTCTCTTTCAATTCTTTTTCATTCTTCAACCCCTTTAGTGCTTACCGAGACTTCATAACTAGAACCTTGTTGAGTTTATTCCAGTACTAGCTCAGTCTCAGTCCGCACTATTCCCAATTCTCACTTTTCTCCTTTTTTCATCATTCCTAAGGACTTCTACACTATCTAGTGGATTGTCCCTGGGTAGATCCCTCCAACTCTGGCGGGATCGTGGGAACGAATACCTAACCTAACCATCCTTATATCACCATACATAAAGTAAATTTGGTCGGTCTATTTGGTATTGTTCATCTGCCATTGGAACCAATTGAAAACCATTTGAAAATCAATCCTTGTGATATATTATCAAAGCATTTTGTACCTGAATTGGTCGGTCTACTTGTGATATATTATGAAAGCATTTTTAGAAAAAGACCTCCCCCTCAACATGTGCATCATGTATTTGAGATCGTTTTGGCACACAGAGGCAAGAGGAAGGATTCACTTCTTTGTTTACCATTTTCTAAAAGATATCAACATCACTTTCCTGATCAAAATTAGTATTTTTCATACTTTGTTAAGGGTATTTTTGGAAAGGATGTGGTTTTCAAAAATTTGCTCCTCCTCAATATGTGCATAGAGATTTGAAAATGTTTTGCACATATTAGGGAAAATCTGTACATTGAAACAAATCAATCACGTTTCAATCCTTTTTGGTTTAAAATAGATGCTCCCCCTCAACATGTGCATGGAAAGTTTGAAATCGTTTGGCACATGTGGGGAGGAGAGCTTGTAAATCACTATAAAACCATTTATCGAATTATTAGTTTAAATCCAATTTAAATCACAAATTCTCCCCCGATCACAATTTTCAAATCATTTGAGATTTGTGATCTCTGTAGATTTAAATTGATTTTGAATGCTTTTGAGGAGAATTGTGACTTGCTTATGAAAACATTTCACTGGTAAGGATCAAATCTGAGACTTTAAACTCCAAAGAATAAACATGCATGAGTATCTTTTGAAAACAATTGTATGACAAATAACCTTTTGATTTAATTGAAATCATTCTCCCCCTCAATCAATGACATAAGTTGTTGATTGAGAGATGGAGATTTTGACAAATGTTAAGTCCAGATGATTTTCAAAAATTGAGTCCGAGTTATTTTTCAAAGCTATTAGTTTTCATTAGATAGCAAATATTTGTTTATAGAATCAGAGCAAGAGATTTGAAAAAATAAGATAAAGTATGGCTCTGTTCTTTCTTTAAAAGACGGGTTATAGACTGAAATGACTATAAGCCTTGTTTTACTTTCTCTCAAAAAAACTTTTTTTTTTCTTTTTTTTTATGTACATTCGAACAACATCTAATGACCTGTGTCACTCTTTGAATGACAGCACAAAGACCGTAGATATTATCGAATCAAGAAAAACATGACAAAATGACAATATTTTTTGAAATTTTTCGAGATTTTTCAAATTTTTATGGATTTTTTAAAGTTTTATATTTTTCTTTTTGCTTTTTGTTGGTTTTGTAATTTTGTATTTTGTTTTTTTTGAATAAATATTTACAAGACATGGATGAAGAAAAACCTTTTACTCCTCTTCTTCCTCTTGAAGACGTTTAAGTGTTTCCGGTTGTAGACTCTTTAGACCAAGTCGTGGAAGGATAAACTCAAAACATTCTCTAGGAAGGGCTTTGGTGAAGATGTCTGCTAACTGGTATTCAGTCCTCACAAAATAGAGTTCCACCACACCATTCTCCACTTGCTCCCTGATAAAATGATGTCGAATGTCGATGTGCTTTGCTCTTGAGTGTTGAACGTTGTTGCATGAAAGAGCAATGGCACTTTTGTTATCACAATACAGAGGGATTTTGTTGAATTCAAAGCCATAGTCATATAATTGGGATCTCATCCATAGGATTTTAGCACAACAAGATGACATGGCTATGTATTCAGCCTCTGTAGAGGATATAGAAGTAATCATTTGTTTCTTTGAAGACCAGCTCACAAGCTTATCACCCAAGAACTGAGCACCTCCAGACGTACTTCGACGTGTATCTTGACATCTTGCATGGTCAGCATCTGCATAGGCTGTTAGTGACATACCGGTGTCCTTCGGGTACCAAAGTCCCATATTGATGGTTCCTTGGAGATACCGAAAGATACGTTTAACTGCTTCAAGGTGCTTTTTGGTAGGCTTAGCCTGGTATCTAGCACACATGCATATAGCGAACAGAATATCAGGTCTACTGGCTGTGAGGTACATCAGGGATCCAATCATACTACGATATTTTGTTTGATCTACCATGATCCCTGAGTGGTCCTCATCCAATTTAGTATGCTCTATCATGGGAGTGTCAACAGGGTCACAAGAATCAAATCCAAATTTCTTTAAAATCTCATTTGCATATTTAGATTGATTTATAAAAATGCCTCCGGGACTTTGTGAAATTTGTAATCCCAAGAAAAATGAAATTTGTCCCATCATTGACATTTGAAATTTGGAGCCCATCTCCTTAGAAAAACGTTCACATTCATTGGGGTCAGTCGAGGCAAAAATAATATCATCAACATAGATTTGAATGTGAATTAAATGTTTGCCTGACTTTCTGGTGAACAATGTCGGATCAACTACTCCTTTGCTGAATCCAGTAGATAGAAGAAACTTTGATAGCGTATCATACCATGCCCTTGGAGCTTGCTTCAAACCATAAAGAGCCTTCTTCAAGTGATAAACATGAGTAGGATGCTCTGAATTCACAAAACCTTCAGGTTGGCTGACGTATACGACTTCTTTAAGATCTCCATTAAGAAAAGCCGTATTTACATCCATTTGATAGACTACCATGTTCTTACTTGCAGCATTAGCCAGGAAAATTCTGATTGCCTCGATGCGTGCAACTGGAGCAAATGATTCCTCAAAGTCAATATCCTCCTCTTGACGGTATCCTTTTGCAACCAATCGAGCCTTGTTCTTTAATACATCACCATGCTCATCGAGTTTTACTTTGAAGATCCACTTTAGAGCAATGATCATAGCACAGTCTGGAGCAGGTACTAATTCCCATACATCTAGTCAATCAAACTCATGAATTTCTTCTTGCATGGCATTGAACCAGCTTTCTTCATTCATGGAAGTTATAACGTCTTTTGGTTCGATCTTAGACAGTACGGAGTTGAAGAAGCACCATAAGGCATCAGTTGCAATTTGTTTACGAGTGGATACTGGACGAGAGGGGTTTCCAATGATGTTGTCCAACGGATGATCATGTGTCCATTTTCTAAGGTGTTCGTGTGGTTGTTGATGTGGAACTGAAGTAGCAGAGTCGTTTTCTCCTGATGAAGATGGTTCTGATGAAGGTTCAGTAGCAAATATGTTCTCAAAGGGGGCATCTTCAGGAGTAGCAAAGGGATTATCTCCATTATAGGTGCCAGAGATAATTCCATGATGTATACTCGATGATTGATGATTTGTTGATGAGACAGAGTGATCAGCAGCAGGCGCTTCTTGACTTAATGACATAGAAACTGAAGGGTTAACTTCATTGACATGGATGGGAGCAACCTCTGTTGATGGATTTGACAGATCATTAGCAATTGGCTCATAGTGTTCATCAAAGATTGGATCAAACAATTTCTTCAAATCATCTTCTGAAGGAGGTACATAAGGAGTTGCTGGTGAGGGATTAAGTAAAAGAGTAGAACTGATGGGACTACTTGATGAAGGTTAAGATGCGGGTCCAGAACTGGATTGTCCTGGAGCCATTTGCCCGGACAGCTCATCGAAGGTGACGTGAATAGTTTCCATGATATCTCGAGTTCTTTTGTTGTAGATTCGGTAACCCTTCTTGTTTGATGCATAACCTACAAAAACTCCAATGTCCGCCTTAGCTCTTAATTTACCTAAATCTTGACCATCATTCATTGGATAGCACAACGCACCAAACACACGAAGGTAGGAGAGATCAGGTTTTCGTTTATGGACAAGTTCGTATGGAGTTTTTCCATGAGATGTGTGTATGAGGGAAGGATTTTGGGTGTAGCAAGCAGTGGCAATAGCTTCAGCCCAGAGAAACATTAGAACCTTTGAATAAATTAGCATTGTTCTTGCGGCTTCTACAAGAGTTTGATTTCGTCTTTCAACTACACCGTTCTGTTGAGGAGTTCGTGGAACACTTCTTTGATGACTGATTCCAACACTTTCATAAAATTGACTTAAGTCTTTGTTAATGAACTCTGTGCCATTGTCTGTTCGAACAATTCTAACCATATTGTTAAGGCGAACCTGAAGCTGCTTGATAAGTTTGATGATGACATCTGGAGTTTCATCCTTTGTCCTCAAAAACTTTACCCAAGTAAATCGAAAGTAGTCATCAACAACGACTAAAATATATTTCTTCCCATTTATCGTTTGCACTCTCATTGGTCCGCATAAATCCATATGAAGGGTATGCAGAACTTCCATTACTGAGTTTGTGGGTTTGGGTTTTTGGGCATATTTCTTGCTTTTTCCCAATTGGCATGCTGAACAAAGATGATCTTTTTCATACTTTAATCTGGGTAAGCCTCTTACAAGATCCTTTCTGGAAAGATTATTAATGGTGCCGAAGTTCAAGTGATTGAGACGACGATGCCATAACCATGATTTAGTATTTGAAGCCTTTGACAACAAGCAGATTGGAGAAGACTTCATCATGTCTTTGATAGAGATGGTGTATAGATTTGAACCACGAGTTCCTCTTAACAGTTCCACACCATCAAGTTCTCTAATGAAACAAGTATGTTTTCTAAATGCCACTTCTAGATCGGAATCACAGAATTGACCAACAGAAAACAAGTTATGACCAAGACCATCAACATAATATACCCTGGAGATTACACTATCGCCAACAATATAGTCTCCATAACCCATAATTGCTCCAAAATGGTCGTTCCCGAATCTAACAGTCCCGATGAATTTACTTACGAAGTTCATGAGCCACAAGCAATCTCCACTCATATGCTTGGAACAGCCTGAGTCCAGGTACCACAAAACGATTTGAACGTCTGCAGTTGAACACAGACAAGAATGGATAACTGGATAATTGGGATCCCCATGAAAGAATGGGTTCCATTTGGTTAGTAACAGTGATTGGAACACCCACATCGTAAGTAGAAATAATGGAATCATCAGGAATAGATGCAGTGCTAGTGTCCATTTTTGACCTATTCAAAGTATGTTCACTTCCCAAAAAAATAGTTCTACCAGTAGGTATCCATTTTCTAATGGGCATTGACTTAGCAAATTTAGGGCAAAACTCATTAAGATTAAACTTACGGCCAGTAGGTATCCATTGATAACCTATATTACTAAATTTTCTTCCTGTGGGTTTCCAATGTTTTCTAACTTTCTTTCGCCTTTGCCTTTTAGCCTTCTTATCTTGATTTTTGACATTAACAATTTTAACTGGGCATTTAACAGCATTAATCAAATCATTCACACCACATTCATGATTAGTAACTGAAATCAAGCAGTCATCATTACATGGTTTGCAGATAGTAGCAGAATTCGAATTAATTACAGTACGCTTATAGCTAATACTAGAATCAACACGATTCGTTTTATTCAACACAAACTTAGTGTTCCTAGGGTGGTCTTCTACTCTCTTCCAATGCACATTCTTAGCTTGTGAGGTCCTATCTTGCTTTGTATTGCCTGGAGGCTTTGACCCGCTTGCTTTTATGTCACTGATTACTCCTGTAGAGGGAATTATGGGAACATTAGTTGGTTGGTCTACTTTTTGCATTCCTGAACTAGACGTGCATGGATCTGAACTACTTGAAGGCACTTTAGAGTTCACTTTCTTAATACTGGGCATAGAATAGGTTGCATACTTGGAACTAGGCATAGAACAAGGCATCGCAGCTTTATCTTTCGCACCTAAGGATTTAGGACATGTTGCTATTAAACATTCTAACAGCTCCTGAGATCGTTTGGCCTGAATGCAAGCAAACCTAATTTCTCTATCAAGTGGCTTATTTATGAAATCCTCTTCTACGATCTCACGGAGACATTCTAGACTATCCTTAAGGTGAGCGAAATAGTTATGAAACACAAGTTCGTTATTTCTAAGATGAGGAGGAATGTATTTAACAGTCACAGTATATTTGCAGTCTGCAGATGACTTTGATGCAACATTCTCATTAAAGACAAGTGGCATTTTCCCTTTTTCCTGACTCTTCAGATTCTTAATTTCCTTTTGTAAAGACGTTATTTTTTCGTTGTTCTTGTCACGAGTGACTTTCATTGAATCATATAACTCTTTAAAGTGTCGTTTAACTTTTTTATTTTCTTCTAGAAAACTCTCATTTTCCTTTTGTAAAACATTAACCAAGTTTTGAAGATGAAAAGTTTGAGAACACTGAGAATATAAAGGAGGAGGCATTTGGGAGCCAGTCATGTTGTTCTTTTCATCCTTTAATTATGAAATTTGGGCTTTCAACTTTCTGATCGTGTTACAATGAGCTTGAATCTGTTCGTTATATTTGTTTATTTCAAAAAGTGCATCAAACTCTGGAACATTTGTGGATGTCTTGATGTTTGAGGTTTTGACATTCTCCTTGAGATGTTGATATTTTAGTTGCAGATCAAAATGTCCAACTTCTAGCTTAGAAAATTGTTTTACCAAATTATCATGATCATCCTGATCAGTTTTCTCATTTAGTTCTGAGTTTTTGTTTTCAAGCTCAATGACACGGTCATGGGAGACTTTCAAAGCAACAGTTAATTCATGAAATTGAGAAGCAGTAATAGAATGCTTAGTAACAGTATAAAACACATCTTGAGCCACACAACTTAATACTAAGTTCTCATTTAGGATATGCAAATTCTTTCTTTCAATTTCATTATATTTGAGTTCCCGTTCATAATCATTGACTTCAACAATCATTGCATCAAATTCCTTTTCCATTTCTTTAATATCTGATTTTATCGCCTTTTGAAGACTTTCAAATTGACCTTTTAATTGTTTAAAGAAAGACATGACCTCGGTTAAATAGCATTCTTTAGTTTGCTCAAAACCCATTTCCCCTTCAGTTATCCCTGTAGGTGTTATTCTCTTCTTACATGTCTTCTCAAAATCAACGAATAGTTGATAAACAACATATAGGTTGATTAAGGTCTTGCTATTAGTGGCAATAGTTCTAGGAACTAAATGTATTGGTGTATTCGGAGGATACACAGTAGCTGCAGGCACTTTCCTAAGGGGAGTGTTTGTTTCAACAAGTATGTTTGCTTTTTGCTTATCCATGTCTTTCTTCCAAAAAATTTGTTCTGTGGTTAATTGAGTTTAAGGCTTAAACCTGTTCAGGGAGATCTAATTTTCTTTTGTGTAATCATGGGGTTTGATCGTTATGTTATTCTTTTTACACTTAGGATCTTCAAGTTTCTTATCCATTTTCTCCCTAGAGGCATCTTCTAATTTTCTATCCTCTTCCATGCTTTCAATACATGAAGGTGTTTGCCTAGGCTTAAGGATCTCATTACCATCATATAAAATCTTATGGAAAGCTTTAGCTCTTTTACAATACTCGGGATTTGGTTCCTCTACTAAGGGAATAATGTGCTTATCGCTTAAGACTCTATGCTTAGTGATCATGTGAGCAGTTTGAATGGTGTTCCCTTATACGTACAACTTATTTTCAAGCTTGTTTTTCAAAGTTTTTAGATTAGAAAAGTCATTCAAAAGTTTTGATTCTTTAGCATTAAATTCTTGTTTAAGCACTTTAACATTATCTTGAAGCTCTTGCTTTTGCTTAATAGTTTTAGAAAGTTTTTCTTGTAAGGAGTTTAACTCTTGTTTTAACACTTCTTCTCTAAAATTACTTTTTCTGATAATTGTACGCATTTGGTCATCCATTTCCTGCTCACGAGTAGTTAACTCAAACTTAGCACGTTGTTCATAAATAGCAACTTGTTCTTTATAGGCATTTAGTTCAGAGATAACAGAATCATCAGGGGCACATGCAATGTATTCATCAAAAACATAGTCATCATTGACTGCAGAAGATACATCACTTGGTACAATCTCACTTTCACTTTGTGTCACATATTGATCATAGGGGACAATATTACTATTACCCTCATTATCAATATCTGATTTATAAGTTTCAAGAGATTGTACTTCGTTATGTATCTTTTGCTCATCCACCTCATCATATAGTTTTAATACCTCTGAGATGATTGATTCTTTGGATGGACCAGCCTGTTGTGGTGATGAGACCTTTGGAGAGACCATAGGTGAGATGCTAGCCATGAAGATTGTCTGGGCAGTACGTTCATCATCGACATGAGAGTCAAATGCATCACAGTCTATAACTTGAAAGGCATTTTGATGATTGTGACCTATTTCCTGAATAGGTTGCTCATCCACATCAGCATCATATGTCTTAGCATTCCTTTCTGCAAGAAACAACAACTCCTCTTCATCCAAAGCTGCTCCATTATCCTGAGCTTGTACAAGTAACATCTTGTCTCTAAAGTATTCTGCATTTTGTGGACGTTTTGGAGATGTGCAGTTCCTCGCAATATGTCCCTCCCCACCACAGTTGTAGCATTTGATTGGCTTTGCTTGCCCTTGATTGACATTTCTTCCACGATTCTGATTAGCCACAAATCCTCCACCTACTCTAGTATTACCGTAACCTGCTCCATTCATCCCTTGTTCATACCGTCTTCCTTGCACATTCTGCACCACTACCTTACCATCTCTGACAGTAGCTTGATTGTGTGGATTGGATGTTGTTCTGAGGTTATTGTTAGTGTGTGGAGTGGAGTTCATATTTTGACTAACCATGAGAGACAATTGATTGATGAAGTTTTCCATGAGTGTGTTTGAGTCTGGAGGCTTATATGCTGGATCAGGAATGAGCTTGTAATTACCATTACCTGTTGGTATGACTTGAGAAGCTTTGGTGGTAATTCCAACATTGGTGTAAAAGGCTGTTGAATCATTTGACGAACTTGTTTCTCCCTGTTTAGATTTGAACAGTTCAAGAATCCTTCATTCAAACATAGCATGTCTCTCATTCTGAAGAAGGAAGGCATACAGTTGCTCATAGTTGGTGTTCTTTAATCCTTTTGTTAGCTTCACAGAGGTGACAAATTTGTGCCATTCGGGATTCATGTTGTTCACAAACTTTGAGTTCAGCTGAATATTTGGCATGGTCATTTTGATATTCCTCATGTCATTCACAAGCTTGTGGAATCTCACGTAATATTCATAGACACTTTCTTCTGGTTTCATCTTAAAGTGCTCAAATTCATCATACAGTTGTGATTCTCTGTCTTCCTTAGTTAATTCAAAACCCGAGAGAAGCATCTTGACATTATCCCAAACAGCCTTGGCTTCAGTGTTGTGATTCATAAGCTTGTAGATATCTTTTGGAAGACCCTGAAGTATAATGTTTGAAGCCCTTATATCAGCATCGTATCTCTTTTTCTCCTTATCATTGAGCTCATCATACGTCTTTGGTCTGTCCAAACCTAAGAACATTGTACCATCCGCAGCAGTTTCAAGAACATCTCTGGTAGTCTCAATTTGATAAGGTCCTTCATCAATTGACTTTAGAATGTTTACCCCATTTTCCTTTCCCAGACAATACAACCTAATTCGTTGAGCCTATGAGTTATAGTCAGTTATGTCAAGCATGGGTGGATGAGTATCTGATCCAGCTGCTTGAACGTCCTCAGCTACAGAAGAGATGATTGTAGGTACGTTGGTAGACATGTTTATAGATATCACGGGATTTTATAACTCTATGATTAAACCGGGAAATAGATTCTTTCACGGGATTTTCCTAAATCAAGAGAAAACCGTATTAGAAACAATAATCAACCAAGTCGCTATAACCCTTGAAGACAAGTCGCTAAATCACCAAGTTTCTAAATAACAACTCGCTAAAAGGCTCAAGTCGCTATGAACCAAGTCGCTAAACACAAGTCGCTATGAACCAAGTCGCTAAACACAAGTCGCTAAAGCAACAAATCACTAGGCTGACAAGTCGCTAAAGAGCAACTCGCTAAGTGGACAAGTCGCTAAGGAACAACTCGCTAAGAGACCAAGTCGCTAAAGAGCAACTCGCTAATCACAACAAAGTCAAGTCGCTGAAAATAATAAAGACAAGTCGCTACGTTGAACAAGTCGCTAGCCGGAGTGGTACCTCCACTACTTTGTACTATTTGTCGCCTTGTCTCAATAAACAAGTCGCTAGAGCTCAAGTCGCTACCACTTCAACTACAAGTCGCTGCAAACTAACGAAGCAAGTCGCTAAGAAGAAAACTTATCCGAGAGTCAAGTCGCTAGCAAGAAAAACTTAAACACAACCCTTTTCAATCCAAAACAAGCCCAACCACAGTGATTCAAGCTTTCCAAATCAAAACCCAAGCACTTACAATGATTCTAAACACAAAAGTACAATCAAAATTCAAACTTTAACACAAGAAATGATCCAAATGATGCAAAAACCACTAAAATTTTTCAAACCCAAAAACCATATAAAACCACTAGAAATCTAAGGACATGTAAGAGAGATGATCAAACAATGGCTCTTGATACCATTTGTAACATATTGAATTTCACAAACACGTCAAACCATGATCAAAAGTAGGCGTATACTATAATGTTTTAGAGAGAGAAATAGTTAGAGGTTTGGGAACTTAGTGAGAGAAAGTAAAAGTATTATTATGAGCTCCAACCCTCTACCTTGGGAGGTAGAGGGTATTTATAGTTTCTTACATAAACGCCACCTACTGGCTGTGGATCAGGCATACAGTGGGTAAAGACCCGTCCGTCCTCCACGGTGTTACTAAACTAAATATTATCTAACATAAAACAACTACGACTACGAGCTTTCTAACGATTACATATACTTGAGGTGACCGACACTTTAATAACTGGATTTACTACATCCTAACAGGAACCTATGAATTAGATAACGCTTATTAAGATCAGATTTCTCATTTTAGACGGCTTTCCATTTTTAGCAGGTTTCCACTTTTAGTAACTTTCCATAAATAGCAGGTTTCTATATTTAGTAAGTTAGCCATTTATGAAGCATTTAATGTCATATTAGGTTAAGTGATGAAAAATGCGTATTATTATACTTTAATGATCATTTATGACAAGTTATACAATTTTAGGGTCTAAAGTGTAAATATTACAAAGTATAGGGTCCTTCGTGTAAATACATCAAGTTTACTCATTTTACACCTTTAGTCCATTTAGAAGTTATGTTAACACATCAAACCTTCAAGTTTCAATAATTTCAAAACCACCTTACCACTTTTACTAATTACAATCTAACCTTTACTTTTATTTAATTGAAAACCCCATTCGAAACCCTAACCCAAACGACCCTCTTGCGTGCTTAATTTCAGTCGAGACATAACCATTACCAATTCAAATCATTCAACAACAAGAAACCAACCCGAGACCCATTATGTTAATTATATGCGACACAAGGTTTAACCAAGAGTTAAGCGTGTCAAAGTGTCCCTTTTTACTCGACACAAGATAGATAAAATAGCTATATGTTGTGAGTATGGGGAGTCAAAACAGATTCAAGGTAAGGTGTATATGGGTCAAAACAAATGATAGACCAAACAGATTTTATATAACTAACATATGGTTCAAAATACCTAAGTCTTCCATTCATTATTTTATGTGAACACCTTTAGGATTTTAGTCATTATTTTATGTAGGGTTATCATGCATTTTAATTTGATACTCACGACAACAGTTAGACAAGAAACAAAAGAAGGCCAAACGAGATGGGATTCGTGACATATTACCCTTGCTGCAATTTGAGTGGAGACAAGAGACTAGGCTAGAACTCACGACAGCAGCAGCCTTTTGACCTGTGACTCGCGACCAGCACCATGGCCCCATGACCAGCTTCTCTCTTGGCTTAAAATACCAACGATAGCAGCATAACATCCACGACCATCAGCCGCACGACTCCACAACCATCAGCCTTTGTTTGATGTCTTTGAGTCGAATGGAAGGAGGAAAAAGTTCCAGCCGTCACTTTGTGTTTCTAGGGTTTCATGGTTGCAATGAAAGTCACGAAAAAATTAGGGAGAGGGGTTATACGGTCTATCTTAGCTGAATAAAAGAAAAATAAAACATGGGCCAAAAACCAAACTTAGTTGGGCTTCAATTAAGTGGCAATGTTTATGTAAAACTCGGCCCATGTACAAGAGTTTTAACATTTACGAAAGTAATCTTTTGTGATCTCGTACACACGTGTTCTTCAATTATTCGTAAGGTAGGTTAAAATTTATATTTCGATGAGCAGTGACATATTATACGTATTTTATACATATTACATTTGAGGGCAAAATAGTCTTTTAACGCGTTTTTGATTTTTGCGTTTTACAACCCTTCCCCTCTAAAAGAAAATTTTCGTCCTCGAAAATTGCAGTCGCAAGGGTACACAGAGATGTACGAGTTCAAGGCAGACGTAGAAATCTATAGCTTCACACAGATCATAACGATTTCGGTTCCAAAGCGTACATAACTTATACGTAATAGATGTCGGTGAGAATCTTGCAAAGAGGTACAGAATTTCAAACGAACATGAGGGGTAACGGATATAAGTCATAGTCCATTCTTGTACCAAACCCATGCATTTCCCAAGATGTCGTATGATTTCAATAAGTTCAAATTATATGATCTCAGTATTATCACGTTGATCAGGTGTCATAATACTTGCATCACATAACAAGTCCTTATGGTCATCATATTCTGCCTCGGGTCATGACAAACCACATAACCAATATCATAACAAAACAGATAGCATACAGATAGCAAGTAACATACCCAAACAGACCATGTCACATACATACAACATATACTACATCAAAACAACTTACCATAACACAAGAGAAGGAGGCCAACAACTTGCTCGAAACGGCTCCTCATGACTCATTATTGACGATCCAAAAATAAAGCTGAGATATCACCAAAATACTAAATGATAAAACTTCACGATTCAAACCGAGTTCTGAACAAATCAAAGGAAAAAACAATACCGATCAAAATCACTTAGCAAAATATCAAACCGTCTCAAAACGCGTGATAAACAAATCGGAGTAACACAAGTCGCACCCAATCATGTGAAGTAGATGGACCTTCTTAGTCACCAGTTGAATCTTGCCTCCGTCTTTGCGCCTTTGGTAGGTCCGTCCAGCTCCCTCCGGCAGCATCCTGATGTCTCCAGCAGCATGGCAGTCGGTTGCGGCTTCTGCTTCACGAACCTCTCCAGCTCGGGAACTGCTGCAGCAACGCAGGGTCGGCACCATCATCTTCGATTCCACAAGTAGTCTCCATCTAACGATCAAAAAACAGATGTGCGAAGAAAAATCAAACAAAATCAAATGCGAAAGGAAGAAGGTCAATCCAGCGAAGACAAAGAATATTGAAGCCAAATCTGAACGGCAATCAAAAGGAATCGAAAGAGATTAGAACAGACGGAAGTCTAATGTCTACCTAAGTCCTCACAGGTCAATCCTAAGGTCAACAAGATGAAACCTTTGCTCTGATACCATAATCGTAACACCCCAACTCGACAAGGGTAAAAGTGTCACATTCTGGTGTCATATCAGAACATACAATTAAAGTTTTACAAGCGGAAGTCTTAAAGAACAAAGTACCAAGTCATATATACGAATGACTTACAAGGAAACATATAAAATCCAATATGTCCAAAATGAAAAGAAATCTAAAAACAATAACTCTTCAAATTGAATCCAAAATGATAAGGTAACTAAGGTCGGTCTACTCGAATAATCCAACTCTCAGCCTATCAAGCCCATTTTCAAACCTAAAAACCTGCCGCAGGAAAAGAAATGCGGCTGAGCTTATAAAGCCCAGTGAACAGATATAACAAAACAAAAGCTAAACGAAATCAAAGATACAAATGAAATAAGGAAACTGATAACAAAGTCGCAACGAAGAGAAACAATGAGTCAATGAGGATCCTGTATAACACAATTATACATATATCCAGAAAGAACAGATAACAAGGAGAACACAGCAGAGCAACGCATCCATGACATATATATAATCACATATAAGCAAACAGACATACAGGCACCGAAACAAATCAAGCATAGCAGACGTCGCATCCACTCAACATAAGAATAGCATGCAATCAAATCAGGAAATCAGAATATAAACAAGCCCAACGGAAAACTAAAAGCAAACGGAAGCAATTAATTAAGAAGTGAGCATGGCAGTCAGGCAAGACAAATGACCCACAGATTAATAACATACCAGTATCATAACAGATATAGGCATGGCAGGTCGTCAATTAGCAATAAGACACCAATGGATAATCATAGCCCATGAACATAATTAAACGGATGTATCCATAATAAAAAGATAAATCAACTGGTTACACTCAAACATTTTCACCAGACCAATCAAGGTTCACATCACAGTAAGATAACATATATTCAGATGATAGCAGTTGAATCCTATAATCGCATATTAATCATATCGTAGCAGGATAAATAGTAATCACATAGGATATATAACAGCATAATCAAATTCAATAATCATATAATAACTCGGTACGTGAATGGAATGGTAGTAGCATGAGTCACATAAGGGTACAGAGTAACGGCAATCAATACAGAATATGGTGCGTTGGGGTAAACAGACGGTACAATATAGGTATATCAACATTGTAAGGCTTGTCAGAAATCTATCCCGAGCCACAGTACAATACAATACAGACAATAGTGGCATTAGCAGCCCAGTAATCAATAGTAACCATCGTATTCGGAGGGGTGACCTCGAAATACCAGACAATAGGAGGGGAGACCTCAGTAACCAGTGGAGTAACTAGCTCCCACACTGTGAGGGGTGTATTGCACACACGCACCACATCACCAGAATAGTATATATATATCAGTAACAGTACAGTACAAATCTAGGATGCATCCATACGCCCCTGGCCCCCTGCAGAACAATAGTGGCCATAACAGTAACAGTGAAGCGCGCATAATCAATACAGTATAGGGACGGTGTGGAACATCACTCAACCACACTAGAGTCATGCCATTGGTGCATCAATGACACATTCATGGTACCTCCATGACTAGTTAACAATATTTGGCTCGAGTATCAATCTGAAGGGTCAAACAAAGGTCCACAGTGTAGCAATATATATCAGTCATCATAATCAGAGGTTCAATATCAGTAGGTCACAATTCAATGGTTCATAACAATAGTCCAATATCAAAGGTTCCGTAACAGAGGTTCAATATCAAAGGTTCAGTTACAGTGGTTCAATAACAAAGGTTCAGTAATAGTAGTTCAATAACAGAGGTTCAGTAATAGAGGGGTCAATAGCAATGGTTCAATATCAAAGGGTCAATAGCAAAGGAAATCATAGCAATGAAATATCATAAGAGAACAAAGTCAAAGGATCAGAAAGTCATGAGAAATCCCTACTGAAAAGGGATATAATATATGTACCTCATTCGAAGCAAGCAAAATAGGAAAGTAAGGTCACACGATGAATCAATCCCACAGTCCGGAACCTATGAATTAGATAACGCTTATTAAGATCAGATTTCTCATTTTAGACGGCTTTCCATTTTTAGCAGGTTTCCACTTTTAGTAACTTTTCATAAATAGCAAATTTCTATATTTAGTAAGTTAGCCATTTATGAAGCATTTAATGCCATATTAGGTTAAGTGATGAAAAATGCGTATTATTATACTTTAATGATCATTTATGACAAGCTATACAATTTTAGGGTCTAAAGTGTAAATATTACAAAGTATAGGGTCCTTCGTGTAAATACATCAAGTTTACTCATTTTACACCTTTAGTCCATTTAGAAGTTATGTTAACACATCAAACCTTCAAGTTTCAATAATTTCAAAACCACCTTACCACTTTTACTAATTACAATCCAACCTTTACTTTTATTTAATTGAAAACCCCATTCGAAACCTGATAAGGTTTTAAAATGTACCTTTTTGAGGGGTCGTTTAAGCCCTTATTTGATCACTTTTGTATCCGTTATTACTTAATATCGTTCCTTTTCACTTTTTAGGTATCTTGAAGGCAAAATGCTGGAATGACACTTATTCGGACGAAAAGGCGCGAATATACGAAGAAAATGGCCAAAGTCAAGAATCGAGACACTCAGGCTGCTGGAACTGAAGGGGACAGCGTCAGGCACAACTAGCGACGCCGTCGGACAACTTTTGTGACGACTCAGTAGCCAAATTGCCCATTTACAAGTGACGGCTTTAGGTTTTAAAAGAGTAGGGCGTCGCAACTCAGACGGCCTAGATTTGATCCAGACGACGTTAGAGACTGAAGGGGACGGCGTCACAGGCATAAGGTGACGCCATCGCAAGACTAACGTGGCCAAGACAAAACCCTAATAGCGGCGACCCGACGGCGTCACAAACCAAAGGGTGACACCGTCGCATGTGTAATCTTATATATAGAATTCGAATTTTTTAGTTTTCAGTGTGTAGTCTTTGGAGTAAAAATCTAAACCGAACCAAGGCTGTCTTGTATAGTATTTTAGGGTTCCATACCCTATCATACATCAAGATAAGTGTTTTACTTCATTAATTCAAGTATGTCTTTAATTAATTGTGTGTATGCTTGCATGTTTCCCATGTCCGGCTAATTTACTTGTGTGTTTGCTTAGGGAATATGAAACTTAATTATTGAATATTGATTGGTTGTCTCTTATCTTAATTGTTAATGATCTAGTATTGCGATAGGTCATTCGTTATGTAGTTAATGCTTGATTAATCTTTGTGAACCTTAGCTTATAGTTACCTAGAGTCATTGTAGGGTAAACCATCCGAAGAGTACCTTAGTGTTAAGTTTATAAATCCTAGAGATTTTGTAGGCAATAACCTCTGGTAGTTTCAAAAAGTTAGGGATAAACGCATACCCTACGACCTTAGACACACAACGCGATTAAGAATAAGGACGTGACAATTCAACCATCAATAGGAGATAATTAAGGAGTAATAAAACCTAAGTAAACACATCTTTAAATCATCATACGAGCACACAATAATTAGACATAGACTACCCACTAGATTAGATAATTAGACGAGTAGAGTAATCGTTAGAAATACCAACCCCCCAAATCCAAACCTCGAGATTCGTACCTTTCTATTTCCTAAAAAACATAAAAAGATAAAAAATAATCTTCCTCAACCCCAACCTTAGCGTAGTAACTTCTCACTAGCATTCCTATTCCCCTAGAGAACGAGAACAATTCTCGTGGCTTACCCTAATACTACACTACAACGATTAGGTTCACTGCCTAGGGTGTTGAAAAACTTGCTCGACAAAAAGGAAGTTCCTTTGACTCCGAACGACGCGTGTAGCGTTATCAAGTTTTTGGCGCCGCTGCCGGGGAATAGAATAGCTAGTTAGGAGTCCACCTCTTTTAGGTTTCCTTGCTTGATTCCTATCAAGTAAACTTTTTTCTCATTTTTAGCTTCCTTGTAGTCTATCCCCTTCTTTGTGTTTGTGTTCGTAAAACCCTTTTAATTTGTCGCTATGGCAAGTTAAGTTGCATTTGAATCATTAACAAATGAGAAAGAATTGAATTTCGCAGATTGGATTGCTTTTTATTGTTCTAATAAATTTGTTAGTGATCTTAGAGATATCCAAAAGGAGACGGGTGTAAGGTTGGATGGATTTGATAAATTTTGTGCTTGTGTGGCTTCTATTCAATGATCATTGTTAGAATCAACTCCTTTTAGTGAGACCCCTTGGAAAAATTTTGAGAAAAGCCTCCTAAGCATAAACCATCAGTTGTCACAACTTGAGGAAATGGATAAGGAGGATTTATCCAACCTTAGGCATCATGATCAAAAAGACCTAGTTTTTAAGAAAATGGAACCTAAACCCGAACAAGATTGTGAGATGGTTATAGTTGAACTTCCTAGTTGCATGCGTGGGATATATTTCAAAACATATGACACGCGTGAGGAATCCTTTAGGCAAATAGAACATAGTGATCAAATTTTTTAGAATAATTCTTATGAAAAGAATTTGAAATGGCTAAAGAAGGATTTGAGATACTTAGGAGTGTATTTGGGTTAGATCATACTAAAACACATGATGAACTTTTAGGAGATCTAGAAATAATAGAGAATGAGGTGGAAACTCCAAGCCCACAAGCCCTACCATCACTTGAGGAACACACATCGCCTATAACTTACCCGGAAGAAGTAGAAGAGACTATAGGAACCCCGATTGATATAGAACCTTTGGAGCAAACGCCACTAGAGAATGTAGGTTTAGATGCTTGTTGTCATGACCTCTCTCTTAGTCCTAGGGAAGTTCCTAATTTTGATGAACCGGAGCCTCAACCAAAAAACTTACCCAATTTTCCGTCTTTAGATGTGAATCTTGGAATTGAATTAGGCCCCAATCCACCCATCAAAATAAATAATCCGGGTAGTTTCTTGATAAAGGTGGTAGACTCTATGCCATGTAGAGTGGAAGCTAATATAGGAGTAACCCATGACCTTACACACTTATATCACCCATTCATGGTTGATAAGAAGAAACATTATGGGTTTAAACCGGGTTTATTAGGTCAAGATGGATCCTTAACTAAGAATCTTTTGAAGTTGATAGAAGATGATCCATTTTTAAGAGAGAGATTTGATTCACCCGCTACACCAATAGAATTAGGTAAGGTTATAATGAATGGAGCACACTCCTTTGAGCATATAAATCACCCATCACCCTCTCCTCACGTAGCAAATTTCCACCCTAAGGGTGTGTATCGCTACTATCACCTGCACTTAAACTTAAGTGTAGGAAAAACTTCCCCTTTCTCCGTTAAATAAGGGTAGAGTCAAGCTCGTGACTCGAACAAAAACAAGAGCTTCTTGGGAGGCAACCCATGTGTATTTGTTTTTCATTTTTGTTTGTATGTCATATATCCTTTCATTATTGTATGTTCTCATGTTTGAATTTGTGAAAATGCTTTATTTTGTCTTTAACCTCGTCTTAATTACATATAAAGGAATTTTACATAAGGGATAAGTGTAGGGAGGATTACACACGTTTTCAAAAGAAACGTAAACATGAGAATTTCAATTAATTAAAAGATATACATGTGTGTTTGTTCAAGTCAAATGCTTGTATCGAGTCATAATGGATGTTTCGCAGGAAATTTTTCCAGATTCTAAAGATATAAATTTTCCAGAATTTTTATAGAAAATCGCAGACCAGTTTCTGTCATGATAACCTGACGGCGTCAGGATCGCAACCTGACGGCGTCAGGAGGAGCAGAAACAACTTATCTGACTTTCTCTCGTTTTCTGAGCTACTTATAAATTTTTGGAATTTTCCAGGTCTTAATTTTCTAGAAAATCTGTAAACATACATTCCACAAGCATTATATCCTAGTTTAGTAGAGTCCTATATATATTATTACCGCTGATTTTACGCGAAGGTTTCGTTTGTTTTCTTCAAGTGTGCAGGTTTAATTTACCAAGAAGAAGATACATAAGATGAGAAGGAGCTTTTCACGCAAACGTTCTTCTTGAAGAAAGATGTAACCACCACTTTACACGGATCCTACCGAGCTAATCAGGGGAGTATTAGTTTCTTTCATCTTTATTACCTTCCGTTATCATAACTTTGATACTTTCGGGGAACATTGGGGACAATGTTCAGTTTAAGTGTAGGGAGGGAAAATAAAACGGGAACTTTGAAACTATGCTTATCCTTGATTATTTGCTTTGTCCAAATACATGTGTGTAATAAACCATGAGAAATATCGGTTAGGGTAATTTTGGCACCAAATTTAAAATTTTTTATGACATATAGGAGTGGGCCATTAGTCTTAATAAAGCGTCTCATGGATAGGAAGTTATATGACTAGCACAAAAAAACCCTTTACCACTTAAATTCCACCCAAAATGTGAGGATCGCCCTTAGATTAGTAGGAATTAAAGCATTCATCTTTAATGCTTAGAGTGTGAACCGGTAGTATAATAGATTCTAGAACTTGTTTTGTGATGCATTCCGAGATCGCTAGTAAGACTACACTTGTGTAGTTAGGAATAACTAAATGATAAGAGGCATTAGGATAACCCTTGTTTTATACCCGTAATATAATTACTTCTTCCACATCGGTTGAGTAATTCCCCCCATACCTTTGCGTTGTGCTCATCTTTAGTACACGATACCCCTAGTTAACCCCTCAGAGCCTATCCTTTTCGCGGTTCTCGTGATGTTTCAGTTTTCCGGAATATCAATGAAGAGCATTGTTTACAATCTACCCCCAAATGTACACCCAAATCGCCTTAGCCTACCTTGTATGCACTCAGTTTTAGTGCATTATTGGTATCACACTTAACCTTTAGTTCAATTATCTTGTTGCTTGCATAAGTTGCTAAGTCGAGTCATATCCTTTGTACACAGTTTTGGGACGATTGGGACTCATGGGAAAAGTTAAATTTTATGAGATGACGGGAAGGGAACGTTAAATTCAAATTCCCTTTATTTTCATAATAATGTACTCCAAGTGTTTTGATCTTTTCAATTCGGTTCAAATTAGTGTTAGAGTAATAAAAACTCAAGTGTAGGGATGTGCCTATAAATCCCTATCATTTTGATGTTATCGTAGAGGATGGTAGAGTAAAAGTGTATAAAAAAAAAAAAAAAAAAAAAAATGACTACCATCCTACATCTATCTTTAATTTATGTTTGTTTGTTTAAGTTATCTAAAGTCTAGAGTGTCGAGTCTTGGCTTAGCAAAGCCATTCTTCGCATGCTTGTAACATAAAGATTTTTGACTTGCCACCACTAAATAGCCTATCCCACCAAACCCTTTGTTTCCCTACCGTAAGCCTATCATTACAACCCTTTAAAAGACCTCTTGGATAGTCTTTCCTAGGTGCTTATGCCAAAGCGATGGAGGTTTGATCTAGTCTCAAGCTTATAGTAATCTATGTACTGGGACCGGTTAATGAGTGTTTATCTTCCATTTCCAACTTGTTATATTTCATATACACCCGAGAGATGTGAGTATCCAAACACCCCATGTGAGGTGCTAGTATGTAATTTCCGTGCTTGTTATGACTTTTGTGGGGCTTATATGTGTTGTGAATCGTTCTAAACTAATGCTTCATGACCTCTAACTTATAAATTGATTGGCTAAAAGCACATTTGCTTGAGGACAAGCAAATACCAAGCGTAGGGATATTTGATAAGGTTTTAAAATGTACCTTTTTTAGGGGTCATTTAAGCCCTTATTAGATCACTTTTGTATCCGTTATTACTTAATATCGTTCCTTTTCACTTTTTAGGTATCTTGAAGGCAAAATGCTGGAATGACACTTACTCGGATGAAAAGGCGCGAATATACGAAGAAAATGGCCAAAGTCAAGAATCGAGACACTCAGGTTGCTGGAACTGAAGGGGACGGCGTCAGGCACAACTAGCGACGCTGTCGGACAACTTTTGTGACGACTCAGTAGCCAAATTGCCCATTTACAAGTGACGGCTTCAGGTTTTAAAAGAGTAGGGCGTCGCAACTCAGACGGCCTAGATTTGATCCAGACGACGTCAGAGACTGAAGGGGACGGCGTCACAGGCATAAGGTGACGCCGTCGCAAGACTAACGTGGCCAAGACGAAACCCTAATAGCGGCGACCCGACGGCGTCACAAATCAAAGGGTGACGCCGTGGCATGTGTAATCTTATATATAGAATCTGAATTTTTTAGTTTTCAGTGTGTAGTCTTTGGAGTAAAAACCTAAACCGAACCAATGCTGTCTTGTACAGTATTTTAGGGTTCTTTACCCTATCATACATCAAGATAAGTGTTTTACTTCATTAATTCAAGTATGTCTTCAATTAATTGTGTGTATGCTTGCATGTTTCCCATGTTCGGCTAATTTACTTGTGTGTTTGCTTAGGGAATATGAAACTTAATTATTGAATATTGATTGGTTGTCTCTTATCTTAATTGTTAATGATCTAGTATTGTGATAGGCCATCCGTTGTGTAGTTAATGCTTGATTAATCTTTGTGAACCTTAGCTTATAGTTACCTAGAGTCATTGTAGGCTAAACCATCCGAAGAGTACCTTAATGTTAAGTTTATAAATCCTAGAGATTTTGTAGGCAATAACCTTTGGTAGTTTCAAAGAGTTAGGGATAAACGTATACCCTACGACCTTAGACACAAAACGCGATTAAGAATAAGGACGTGACAATTCAACCATCAATAGGAGATAATTAAGGAGTAATAAAACCTAAGTAAACACATCTTTAAATCATCATACGAGCACACAATAATTAGACATAGACTACCCACTAGATTAGATAATTAGACAAGTAGAGTAATCGGTAGAAATACCAACCCCCCAAATCCAAACCCGAGATTCGTACCTTTCTATTTCCTAAAAAACATAAAAAGATAAAAAATAATCTTCCTCAACCCCAACCTTAGTGTAGTAACTTCTCACTAGCATTCCTATTCCCCTAGTGAATGATATCAATTCCCGTGGCTTACCCTAATACTACACTACAACGATTAGGTTCACTGCCTAGGGTGTTGAAAAACTTGCTCGACGAAAAGGAAGTTCCTTTGACTCCGAACGACGCGTGTAGCGTTATCAAAACCCTAACCCAAACAACCCTCTTGCATGCTCAATTTCAGTCGAGACATAACCCTTACCAATTCAAATCATTCGACAACAAGAAACCAACCCGAGACCCATTATGTTAATTATATGCGACACAAGGTTAAACCAAGAGTTAAGCGTGCCAAAGTGTCCCTTTTTACTCGACACAAGATAGGTAAAATAGCTACATGTTGTGAGTATGGGGAGTCAAAACAGATTCAAGGTAAGTTGTATATGGGTCGAAACAAATGATAGACCAAAACAAATTTTATATAACTTACATATGGGTCAAAATACCTAAGTCTTCCATTCATTATTTTATGTGAACACCTTTAGGATTTTAATCATTATTTAATGTAAGGTTATCATGCATTTTAATTTGATACTCACGACAACAGTTAGACAAGAAACAAAAGAAGGCCAAACGAGATGGGATTCGTGACATATTACCCTTGCTGCGATTTGAGAGGAGACAAGAGACTAGGCTAGAACTCACGACAGCAGCAGCCTTTTGACCTGTGACTCACGACCAGCACCATGGCACCATGACCAGCTTCTCTCTTGGCTTAACATACCCACGACAGCAGCATAACATCCATGACCATCAGCAGCACGACTCCACAACCATCAGCCTTTGTTTGATGTCTTTGAGTCGAATGGAAGGAGGAAAAAGTTCCAACCGTCACTTTGTGTTTCTAGGGTTTCATGGTTGCAATGAAAGTCACGAAAAAATTAGGGAGAGGGGTTATACGGTTTATCTTAGCCGAATAAAAGAAAAAGAAAACATGGGCCAAAAACCAAACTTAGTTGGGCTTCAATTAAGTGGTAATGTTCATGTAAAACTCGGCCCATGTACAAGAGTTTTAACGTTTACGAAAGTAATCTTGTGATCTCGTACACACGTGTTCTTCAATTATTCGTAAGGTAGGTTAAATTTTATATTTTGATGAGCAGTGACATATTATAAGTATTTTATACATATTACATTTGAGGGCAAAATAGTCTTTTAACGCGTTTTAGATTTTCGGGTTTTACACTAGCATTTCTATTCCCCTAGAGAACGATATCAATCCCGAGGCTTACCCTAATACTACATTACAACGATTAGGTTCACTTCCTAGGTGGTTTAAAAACTTGCTCAAAGAAAAGGAAGTTTCCTTTGACCCCGAACTCACGTTGTACGCGTATCAGATATCATGCGGGAAAATAATAAGAAAATTATGGTCGAGCCACCTGCTCCTGGAAATAATGTAAGATATTCAAGTTTCTTACCAAGGTGGCCATACCCACCTTGGTAAGACTTAGAAGATGTCTTTATGGAGCCCAATAATTCAACACTTCTCTTCTTCGTCTCATTAACCTTTGACATGATAACACACTCCTATACCTGAGTACTTGGAGCCACATGAGCAAGACCCTCAACACCCTCCAACTCAATTGCGGAAATAGTCTCCTCAAGAGGGGCACCTGCAACATTCTCGTCACTATGCCCTGGCTAAATTTCCCCACCTACAACCAAAGGCTCAACCTAAACCTCGACAATTGAAGCTTTTGACACACTCGCCACATTCAATCAAAATGCAAAAAGAAAAAAAGAAAGTCATTACAACAGACAAGGAACGAAATAAAAAGAACACAACAAATGCAAAGGGAAGACCCTCTTCCTCTTTGCCCTAGTGGAATAGAAGCACATGGCCCTCTTCCTAATGAAAATTGAACTAAACTCGAACCAAAGTACCTTTGTAACAAGGTCTTTGGTAAGATGGTAGGTTTTGCAATCTATCGAAAAGTTTCATGGGAGGACCACGTGGATTGGGGGAGATGCAATTTGGTTGTTTGGTATTGGTTTTGTCATTTCTCTTATTACAAGTGTTGAACAGTAAATTGTGATATAAATATCGCCATTTCCAGCCCTACATCATAACTTATTATCTCACTTTCCTCTCTCAAATAACACTTTTCTCTTTTATTGTTGTTCTAACTAGATCATCTTGATCATCTTCAGTCAGGTATTTTCTAAGTGTTGTAGTAAGGCTTCTTGTAAGTGTGATCTTGTGTTCAGTTGCATCCATTTTGGGGACAACTGATTTTCTCTTGTATTGTTTGTGTTGCATTCGTTTGAAGCTAACACTTCTGATTTTATAAGTAATAAAAAATACGAAGGGAGATTGGTTTAGTGCAAAATCGTGTGTTGTGGTTTTGAGTGTATTAAATTTTACATATAGCAACCCTAGTAATGGGAATTTGCTGATTTTGTAGTATTTTTAACATCTTTTTTAAAGTTGTAATCATTTTGGTCAACGAAATAATAGCGAGTTACTTTCTTTTTGTGAAAATGAATTAAGTTTTTAAATCTAACAAGAAATAGTCGGGTTCATTTTAATGCTCTTCTTTAATTGTTCATCAAGAGAGTGATGTGGTATACTACCCAACGATTAATAAATTAGATAGGTTCATATTTCACTTTTAATAATTACTCTTTTTTTTAAAAAATTATTGTCAAAAGACAAAAATTGCATAATTTAATAAAAATTGAGCCATTTTAATTTTTAACTACTCAAATAAAATATTCATCAACTAAATTCTCTAATTTTTACTTAAAAAGAAAATTGAATAATTATTTTGACACATGTTAGAAAAAATAATACAAACTATAATATTGAGCCGGAAGGGGTACAAGTTTTTAACTCCCATTAATTCTTGTAGTTGGCTTCAACTTTTACATAATTTGACATCTACTGTGCTATCTTGACCCATTAATTGAAACCGGGCCGTTTTGTTTATCTTCTATTATTAAAGGTTCAACATCTATTGTCGGGATGTAGGCTTTTGGTCTTCCATCATGGACCTTCTAAAATGGTTTGATCTCTCATACGGGGGCTATTTCGTTAAAACTCATCAGTTGGTTTCTTGAAATATAGGTAACGATTTTATGGATACAACTGTAAATTGTATGTATGAAGCTGAAATCTTTAAAAGGTGTGTCTGAAACCATAACATGTGGATATAATTCTATAACGTTCTAAGAATTTATCTGTACTATTTATAAAATAAAATTTGTCAAAGTAAAAAGTAAAAAATTAAAATGTTAAACAAATTTAAAAGAAAATGTTGAAACAATTAATTATGAGCAAGCAAAATATTGAAACTAAAAAAGGAAATGTTAAAAACGTATGTTTCAAAAATAGACTATTAATATACATCGAAAATCGGGTTAACCTGGGACGTTTCAAATCCGACGGGTTGACACAGTTTGATTTGACCCGTTTTCCGACTCAACCCGTCGGGTTCACTCGGTTTAAATTGACCCGTTTTTCGACCGGAACGGTTCAACCGGTTGAACCACCCGGGTCGAACCGGGTTTCAAAAAATTATGTTTAATCCTTAAATCCTCAACCTTTTTTTATTTTTCGTTTATAAACCATAAACTTTTTTTTATCACTAAAATTATCTGCCGTTATAAAATGTTATGCACGGGTACTCGTATAGTCATGAAGTAAATCTAAATGTTCAAGAATTTATCATGAAATAAATCTAGAAGAAGTTACAAATTATTTGGTTTTGCGAATGTTATTTTTAGTATGTGATGTGATATTATGATATTGCTTACTACGTTTAAGAAGACTCTAGCCGAGTGTAACAGAAAGAAGAGAAATTAAGAAGATAAAAAAAAGAGAAAAAAGAGGAGAGAAAAAAAATTTAATTTTTAGTTTTGTGTTTCCTTATTGTAAAGAATAAATAATAATAAATAAATAAATAAAATAAAATAAAATAAAATGAAACCAAACTAAGCTTATAGTTCTACTTCGATCCAAATTATTCCAATTTGAGAAGATGATTAGAATAATGAATTTGGAATAATTTACTTCCTTCTTCTCTTATCTTCTCTAAAAAATGTCAGGAACATTATTATTTTTTAATTTCCTCTCCACTTTTTTTTCTTTTCTATCCGATTAGAAACTCCGAAACAGGGTGCAAAATAAATTGACTTAATCATTAACGTATTAAGATATCCCCTTCAATTTGTAACATGGTTTTTTACGTGTTTCAGTTTTAGCTGAATTTTATTTTAACCATTTGACCTTTTCATATAAACAAAGAATATCATAATTTAACATTTAATCGAATACCTTGAATAGCTGAAACGGTTAGGTTGGGTCGGGTTGGTAATGGGTTAAAATGACTCTACCATTTGTATCTCCAACAATAGAAGATGCAAGCACATTTGAGTTTCTTTCACATTGTGTTCTAAAGGAAAAAAAAAAAGAAAAAAAAAAGACTGGAAAGTAAAAGAAGAAAAAGAAAAGTAAAAAAAAAAAAGGTAGTGAATGAAAAAAGTGAAAAAGAAATTGTGTGTTATTGGGTTTAAAAAAAGAAAGAAAGTGAAAATGGGTATATTGTTGATTTTACAAAACTACCATTATAATTTAAAAACAAACAAGGAGTAAAGTTGCAATTATGGGTGTTTTTTTGTAGGGTTTTACTAATCATAACAATTATAGAAAACACATAAAGATCATCAAAGCATGCAGCGGAAGTAATAGGAATAATACTTGTAAATTAATTAACCGAATTAAAAGTATATGCGTACCTTTTGCGAATCAATGTAATTAGGGTTTATGAAAGCCCCAAATTAAGATCAAGTACCAAGAAACCTTAAACCCTAATAAATTAGGGTTTAATACATTCGACTACACTAAAAGTCGAACACCCAAGTTACCAACACAAGTGCATTGGCCCTTCGTTCTTGTACACACGTATTAGTAGCGAATCAATGAGAAAAGCTAGGTTCTTGATCACAATAGATTAACCAAACACCTTTGTTATACTCAAGGTCACTCGCAAATCCCTTACATGGGGTTTTACTCGTCGACCTAAGAACAAGATGGAAGAAAGAAGAAGTTTGGCCTTCTATTGAAATCTAGTGTACCAAATGATGAATACATGGGGATGTATTTATAGCCTTATGGTAGATGTCAATATTACTATGATTTCCGATGTGGGATTCAATAGTTTCGGCCAAAAACAAGCCCAAAAGAGGGTTCTTAAAACCTTCTCTTGGCTTGTTCACTTTTCTTCATATCCCGTTGACATTTAACAACCGATAATCAAAACTCGTTAAATATTAACTATCGTTAAGTATTTATTTGTAATCAATAATTAAATATTACATTTAATATATTAATTATTATTTACATTGATTCTCATACGTAATGTGTGCAATCCCGAAGTCTCGAGTTCGAATCCAGTCATACGTATATTAATAATTATCCATAAACCTTTCAGCTCCCACTTGGATATTACTTAATATAGTAATGACATTAGTTTAGTCTAGCTTAACACGCCAATGCCCCCAGATCAAACCGAGTGTGGTTTCCCTGGAAAAACCATTTTAATGATTCATCATTAATACTTATCCTTTTACTTCTAATACTTCATTAACTGTGAATATTGATCAAGTCATTTCACAAGTTAATATTTTGTTTCTCGTTATATCTGATTGAACAAGATTATCAAATCGTCTGAACGTATTCCAGATAGATCTTGGGTAAGGCCTTACAAACATTTTGCCAATCCTACGAGGGGCCCAAACAGTATTATGCTTTGAAACAAATTCAAAGGAGCAAATTCTCTTGACTACAAGTAAAACTCATGAACTTTGTAACACTTCTGAAAATAGCCCTTATAACCACCTTTTACGGATAGCGTTAGACTATTTCACACAAGTGTACTACATTCATAACAGTTATCTGGTATCTCAAGTCTGAGGATAAATATACATGATTTAATTAATGACAAGGATCCATAAAGTACAATCATGTTAAGTTGGGATCTGTCATATATTCAATTCATTGAATATCATGTGAATTTGGCATGTCCCACGCATCAATATACTTAAAGTATATTCTACCAAAAATCAGATTTGTCTTAATTCAATGACATTCCCACATCATTGATCGACAACGGACTTTTAGAATAACATAAGTTATTCATGGATTAAACATGCAAATATAGGATATAATATTAAGAAAATGAAAAATAAACATAACCAATATTTTAATTCATTTAAATAATATTTGTTCATAACATTCCTTATCCAAATACTAAATAGATCAATGCATGATAATACTGGTTAATGAATTATGTATCAAGTAATGATAATCATACTTGTTGACAAGGCATAATTTCAACTAACTTGGATCTATCAGAATTTTGAGAATACTTATTTCAAGAATTCAACTAGTGAAGTTCTTGTATGTGTGCATTCAAAATATCTTGATATTGCCACATAATATTTCATAAAATGTGTGACATCCTCAACCACCAATTTATAACAATCAAACTTTCAAACATTTTAAAGTTTTAAAGTATTCTTATTCTTTATTGTATAATGCAACTATGCTCTTAGTTGAGCACAACTAGTTCACATGGCCATTTACAAGGATGAAATCCTCCCATGACTAGTATTGAGTGTCATCTTAATTAAACCAGCATCATTGTATACAAACAACAATATGCTTTTTTAAAAAAATTCGTAAACTTCAATATCTAGAGTGTAATGTTTGATGCCTTCCAAAACTTTTCAAGTTTGTTGGCTATGACAATTACGCAACAATTGATATATTGCTCATCCATAGAATTTTGAGAGCAATTCCAGGCTGAGGAATGTAATTCTAAATTCAAACATATTCCATTAGAATATTCATTACACTAGTTATCTAATAACTTCATTAGATATCAATGTTGTCAAATCATCTTGCCTTCAAGCATGATACAACAATAACATGATGTACATGAAAAATTCTTGTGTCAAACTAAGATTTCATTCATGTTCTACATATCCATTTTCCAAATGATATATCATGTTCTATTAGACTCATTTATTTTAATACCGCACATGTTTACTAACAATAAATATATACTCCAAGGTTGTATGTCTTATTTTCTAAATCTTTCAAGTGAAGTTCCATTCCAAACTAATACTTAACATCTAGCTTAGATGAAATGTTACTACCCACATCATATAAGATTTTAAAGAAAATAAACATAATACTCCCACTAGTTTTCAGGAATACTTAGAAATTATCTTATTTTAATTTTAAATCAAAACTTGGATTTAATAGTTAAACATAAGAATCATCTCCTAGATGCATGCATATATCCATTCATGGATTCTTGCAGTTTCTACATTTCCAAATATTATGTAAATTCATAAAACTCCTTTGTATTACTTATCGTCCTCGCAAAAGCAATCACACAAGAAAGGGTTTTGATATTCATTGTCATTTTTCATATCAACGAAAATAAGTATGACAATTATCATCTTTATATATTTAATGTGTCTATGAAAGAATATTCAATCACAGTTAATTGCTTAAGTGTGATTAATAATCTTGTCACAAGTCATGCATTAAACATATGTACAATATTGTCCATATGATTTCTACACAAAGAATTTAAACCACTAGGGTTTTCCTTCTTTTGAAGAAACTCATCTTCATTAAGATAAACCAAGTTTCTAAAGTTGATCACCTTTTTGGACAGCATCTTAACATTCATAGTATGAATAATTTACCACAATTCAATATTAGGTAAATGCATCATCATGATTAACAGGTTTACCATAATCCTGCAACTCATATATCTCAGCACATCAATCAATTATCTGAGAATCCTTACGGATCTATGAATGAGAATTCCACCATCTTGAGGTCTATCATTTACATGTTTAGCCTCATGATGTTATTCACTAGTGTGTTTCAGAAGATTATGTGTTTGTAATTTTAATTTTAATCTATTCAAGATCTAAACAAAACTCCCACTTGCTTTTGTAATTTAAAGACTATCTATAAATACTTTAGCAATTAGAACAACACTAAATTGTTTCCTTTTTGGATATTACAAAACACATTGACAGTTCGTAAATCTTGTTCGCTAATAACCTACTCCATAAGTAGTTTTAACAAATCAGAACTTCAATATAAGACTCAATGTGATTCATCACATTCCATACTAAAATGGTGTCTTATTAATCTTCTAGGTTTTAGTTTTATTAAGTATATCCAATCAATACTCAATTTTCTAACCTTGATAGCTTTTGGAAGAAGAAAAGAAGATATAGTTATCTTGAATCAAACAATATAACAAATGTTTGATTCTTCTAACTGAACATTCCATGTACCTACAGAATTTCATTAGAATTAATATTGTAAGACAATCTAACAATATGCAAAATAAACATATTCCTTTTGGCTTACCTATTTACCAACTAAGACAACTTAATGGTATAATAGAATTCCAAGCCAATTGCATGCTTTATAACTCAAGTACTTTTGATCAAGTCACTTCATGTCCATGTCTCAACAAGAAAACATAAACAGTTATAATTCCATTATACGTTATAAGTCATTTACCAATGACTTTATATCTTGATAAGAAGACATAATAAGTTAACGTATTACTTTATATTATATGTCTTGTAATAATGAAAAGACTTCATGTTTGTGACTTTACAAAGAAACACATAAACATTTATAATTTAAAGTAATTATGAACACCACATCATGGTTTCAATTAATTTATTTTCAAGTTAATATACTACTCTATCTATTTATGTCATTAAAAATACATAAATATTTAAGATAGTATTACTTTATTTATTTATGTCATTCCATGAAGTGTCCAACTTAAGAAACTGTAAAAGCAACCACGCTCGATCTCACAACAAGTGGAGATTTACCTTGAGATTACAATCTAGCCAAGATCTCACTTAAACTAAAATGTAACTTCAAGTGTTTCTATATTTTGAATGACATAAGACATAAAAGTAGTATATGCTATAATCTTGACACATGTTCTTTAAGCAAGACAATCTTATTAGAACGTTAATCTCTTACCTTACGATCAAGAGAATCCATTAATCATATTTGTATGTGTTGTTCCTTTGCACACAATAAATACTTCTCCCACTTGTGCATAGAACAACATCATATAGTAGATAAACACCATGACATTCGTTTGTTTATGTGAGCAATATGATAGTGTCATAGATATATAAGCATTACAAGTAGATGTAGGAGCACTTATTTATCAAGGAAACGTTCATGACTATCCTTGAGAATATGAATGTCTACATTTTTTGAACGTAATGTATTATTTCAAGAAAATCTAGAAATAATATGAGTTACTACCAAGATAATAAATCTTGTAACTCCCACTGAATTAGACAATGTTACAATAATGTCTTATTCAGTAATACACCATACTCCCACTGGATTTGACAACATTGTAAGTGTTTCATTAACCAATGAAAATAGCGTGCTATTACGTTGCTACCCCTTTGTAAGACCATTCGTAACAATTACTTAGGTACTAAAAGAGTGTATTCTACTCTGTAGATGATGGATCATCCATCAATGATATTAACTTGAAAAATTGAGCATGCAATTTCTTACTCAACGGGTCTACCATCGCCATAATGATGTATAGCACCTTCAATTAGTCAAAACAAAACAACTAGATAAAATATACTAGTTTGTCTTTTCCAATTTTGTGGTAATTAGTCTAGCTTCTAATTTAATAACTCATAAAATGTCAAACATGTTTTCTAGTTGACCAAAATGTCATATAAGAATTCAATCACCAACAGAGGGTAATGAAATCTCTTAAGGAAAACATGGTGTGCAATTTTCTTAACTATTAAAGTTGTTATGAGTTATATTAGAATTTAGACAATTCTAATGTTCCTAACATACCTTTCTCTATTATGAAAAGGAATAGGATTGAGTCTCACTCTTCTTCCATGGAAAAGAGTTTATGTTTGTCTTTTAGTAAATTTTTCTTGATCAAACATTTGTTTGAAAACAAAACTAGATCAATTTACCAAAGCCCAAACCACGTTTACGGTTTAATGTTGCATTAATACAATCAAAAGAATTAACAAAATTTAATTTTAGTATTTTCGATAATTAAATCTTTCAAGAAAATAAAATACCCTTGGTCAATATTCATATTAACCATAGAATTTTCCTTGAATCTAGGACCCTCATTATCATAGTTTCACCACATCAGTTGATTTGCTAGTGATGAAAGTATAGAATAGGTAATTGTCGAAGAACAATAATTGACAAACAAGTTTTCAATTCCTAGAAAATATGGGATTTGCAATTTTGCCAAACAATTATGCAAAACGTAAGCATGTTTTATAGGTCTCACTAACTAACTTAATTAAGTTGTCTAATTTAGAAACTGCAAATTATTTAAGCTGAGGTCTCACACAACATAAAGATTCACCTTGTTATCGTAATCTAGCTCAAGATCTCACATAACTAAATTACAACTTCAAGTGTTTCATATCATTAGATGGCATAAACTTAAATTTTAAAGGGTACAATTTTTGATGTGTAATCAAAACTTATGTATAAAGAAGCATGCATACAACTTTATAGCATAAAATTTTCGAACAAAACTTACATAATATTTTAATTGCTAAGATTAAATTCTACAAAGTTTTAATCGATGCGTTGAGAAACTTACAACTTTGCACTAAGATGCTTCGTACATAGAATGGTTATACTAGGTAGCTCCAATCGAACGCACAGGGGGGCAGAGGACCAGGTAAGCGCAAAAGCATAACCTTAGACATCCTTTCAGTGTGACTGTGCGCACTTCTTTAAACCCCCTTTCTAGTTTGTTCTTTTGGGTGAGCCGTTCTAACAATTTAGTACAGTCGCATCAATCGATTAAAAGTTCAAGAATTAATACTTAGAAAAACAAATCAATTTCGCCATTATTTAGTCCATTTAATTTTCTATTCATAAAAACCCTTTTTGCTTACTAACATGTCATACAATATATAAACAAAAAAGCACTTTAATAAAAATTAAACAAACTCAAATAATATAAACATATAACTAAACAATTTAACATATGTAAAACAATTAGCCACATGCATAATTATTTCGATAAACGCTAATAAACAATTCTAGGCGTAAAATAATGCATACATCAACTAGGGCTTTCACCAACAAGGTAGATGAGCCACATGCATCGACAAGTCGATTGCGTAAGCCAAAGTCAATAATATACCAATTAGCACATCACGAATTTTATTAGATATATTGAGGTCTTCCCCAATTTAATAATTATCAAACTAATTAACATGCGAATTTTACTTAACAATTAATCAAAATAATCAATACACAATAATCCATGACAAAACATGCATGTTTCACCATGGATTCCTCATAACAATTATAATCCCAAGATACGCATATACATGTCACATAACAATTATTCATTAAAACCACATAAAATATACATGCAATCTTAGGGTTTCTACAAGTTTTACAAAAAATAAAACCTAATTAAATCAATAAAGGGTAATCGACCCATATTAAAAAAAATTAGGGTTTCAATTTTCAAAACCCTAAAAACCAATAAAAGCATGTAATAATCACAAAGATTCAATTTTTATGTGTTTCGGTAATTAATTACAATATATTAACGGCTCGTGATGCCACTGTAGGGTTTTACTAATCATAACAATTATAGAAAACACATAAACATCATCAAAGCATGCAGCGCAAGTAATAGGAATAATACTTGTAAATTAATTAACCGAATTAAAATCATATGCGTACCTTTTGCGAATCAATGCAATTAAGGTTTATGAAAGCCCCAAATTAAGATCAAGTACCAAGAAACCTTAAACCCTAATAAATTAGGGTTTAATACATTCGACTACACTAAAATTCGAACACCCAAGTTACCAACACAAGTGCATTGGCCCTTCGTTCTTGTACACACGTATTAGTAGCGAATCAATGAGAAAAGCTAGGTTCTTGATCACAATAGATTAACCAAACACCTTTGTTATGCTCAAGGTCACTCGCAAATCCCTTGCATGGGGTTTTACTCGTCGACCTAAGAACAAGATGGAAGAAAGAAGAAGTTTGGCCTTCTATTGAAATCTAGTGTACCAAAGGATGAATACATGGGGATGTATTTATAGCCTTATGGTAGATGTCAAGATTACTATGATTTCCGATGTGGGATTCAATAGTTTCGGGAAAAAACAAGCCCAAAAGAGGGTTCCTAAAACCTTCTCTTGGCTTGTTAACTTTTCTTCATATCCCGTTGACATTTAACGACCGATAATCAAAACTCGTTAAATATTAACTATCGTTAAGTATTTATTTGTAATCAATAATTAAATATTACATTTAATATATTAATTATTATTTACATTGATTCTCATACGTAATATGTGCAATCCCGAAGTCTCGAGTTCGAATCCGGTCATAAGTATATTAATAATTATCCATAAACCTTTCATTTTTGTCATTTGCTTTATGTTTGTAGTTGTCTACTCAACTTTCATCCCAAATTTGATGAAAGTGTTGGCAAAAAAAACTATCATTTTCTTCCATCTTTTCCACACTTCACATTCCTTTGCATTTTTTAAAAAACTTAAGAACACACCATATTTTTTGTTTCATCACTTTCTTTTACTTTACACCTAAAACCAAAACTTGAGAACACAAGCTTGCTTGATGCAACTAAAATTGTCACCCTCTATTGTTAAATAGGTCGATTCGGATTATGATTTATTAAAAAAACGTCAATAGGTAGGTATAAAACAATCCTTTGCAACCATACAGAAAAAGAAGGTAGTAGCTTGGGTTGGGTAATGGGTCAAAATGGACCCAATTTGTAACGGGTCACTTCTATACAAGACCATTGGTCCATTTGGGTTTACATTGACCGATATTCCGACAACATTTTTATATCCGTTTGATGATTACATAAACAAAATTATTTAGGAGGGTGTGTGCATCTAAAATATACATTGTGCAACATTAACCTGCTCCTGTGTTTGCTAAATGTATTAGTCGCCCGTTAACTCTAATGTTATCCTGGTGCTGGTATGATGACCTAAGAAGGCAATACCTAAAAAAGTTGCAAGCAATGCAAGAAGAAATTAAAACCTTAAACTGCCCATTCCCTTGAGTCTCTATACTACTAATATTAATGATTGTTATGTATTTATCAGGTTGGTTCCTTGAGTGACTGCAAAGGCGATATGACAGACATTAGGGTACTATTAAAATTGTACTCTTATCTAAGTCCTATGTTTTAGTATACAATCATGTACTTCAATGATTATGAGGTGCTTATCATCAACCATCTTGAAGCAGTTATGATTATTTACAAAATTTAATGCATGTTTAGTCTTTAAAACCATGGAATAGATTTTGCAAATGATCAAATTGAGTTTAGTACCTAACTAATGCCTGAAAATAACAGTGCGTGTGTACTTTGTTAGCAAGATTGACAAGATAGCAAATTCCAACTGCCTGAACTAAACTTTTTATCAACAAAAAGAATCTGAAACACAAACTATACATAAATGAAATGTGATATGGACTTATTGAGTTAATACGGTGTCAACGTCATCAGACATTTAGCATCACTATTACTTTAATTTTAACGTTACGATAAAAGTCAATTAGTTTTCGCTTCCTTTTATCCATAACAGATAGCTCTTTCCCACCAGTGACCAGCCAACAGTGGGACATTTATAATTTAGCCTTCATGGGGGAGCTGGCATTGATTTGTCAAGCGACATTACTTACAAAATGGTTTTGTTTGGTATTGAAGAATAAACAACGAAAACAAATCCATTTATATAATCTACATATTCCCTAAGAAGATCTTAAAGTACCTCATATCTCTTATAATAATCTTCCTTGTTGTAATGGATTCAATGTATCCAACTCATTTAGACATTAAACTAAAACTCAATGTCTCCTCTAAAATCTGTACAAAGAATGCATATATATATATATATATATATATATATATATATATATATATATATATATATATGTATATATATATATTCAACATATTCTTAAGAAAAAATATGTATGATTTACAGATATGAGCTCATTTCAACAAATACAAACAACGCTGCAATGGATTCCAATGATAATTATTTCTTATTATTATAGAACTTCATTTGGTTGCTTCGACGTTTAGAGCATGATGAATACAAAAAGGAAAATGAAATCCGATTAGAAGTACGACATGTGATCTATTACAAAGTGAGGAACGACTAACTAAAGAATATGATATAAAAATAATAATATTCTATTACTCTAGTATTAGTTAAGTTCATGAATTTTCATTTCCTGGACGTGTGCTTAATGGGGGATTGAATTAAACTAATGGCTGACTTTTGAACTAATTAGTAGATAGCAAAAATGTCAACACTTGATTTTTTTTTTTTTTTTTTTTTTTTTTTTTTTTTTTTTATAAAAACATATGAATATATACATGGAAATTGACTTACATGCTCGATGAGATCTGATTTATTGAGTTTTAGAAGACATTTACTTGCAATCGTGTTTCAAATATATAAATAGAGGAGGATTGCTACATGTCTACATACACATACATTTTACAAAAACAAATCCACACAATGAGGTGTCAACATGTGATTGGTGTATTTTGATACACTTTCTCCATCATCTCTTTCATCACATCAATCAAATGTTGACACATCCTTTGTATGAATTTGTTTTTTTAAATGTATGTGAATGTAGCATTCCTCTAAATAGAGTTCTCTCGAAGGTAGCTAACAACATTTTGTGGTTCGTGTTAGATATAATTTTGTTGAATAGTTGTATTGTATGACTAACTTCGCGTATGAGGTGCAATTATTCATTAGTCACCACACAACGACTTTTCACCTCATTTGTGAGGATTTTTGTTATTGTTAGTAAAAAAAGTATGACGGGTTGGAATATGTGTAAAGGATGCGTGTTGGGTTGGGCCAACAAGCTACTGATAGGCTGGATTTGTATTAAACCAAGTGATAGATTTGATCCCTGCACAAATGAACAATGTTGCAAAAATCGTGAATCGGTAGTCGAGCGGTCGACCACCCTTCAGCGAGTAATCGGTCAAGTCGGGATTAATCGGTGATTAATCGGATTGGCATTTCCTGCAATTTTTTGGTATTTCTGGAGACCAAACTAAAAATCTTAACCGATTCCAAAGCTGCTATGTTTTCAAACCTCAATAAAAGGCTCAAATTCTGATTATGATGCCCATTGTGCGTTATAAATGAAATATATGATCCCCAAATTAACTAGAATGCCTAAATTATTATTTTTTTTAAAATCACCGATTTGCCCGATTCGGGCGAATTTTTACCGATTAATCGGCCGATTCAGCCGATTTTTTGACTGCTTAGTGTCGATTTTTTTCCTAGGCCGATTTTTCGACCGATTTTTGAAAATCGACAAGGTACTCGGCCGATTAACGATTAATCGGCCTAGTTGACCGATTTTTGCAACATTGCAAATGAAAGCAAACCGTTAGCCTTACCGTTGGGACGAACCCTACGATTAAGCTCCGGCGTGAGAGTAAATATGCATTCTTATTAGAAATAATAAAGATGTGTGTGTTATTATGTGAGAGAAAGTTGTACCTTATGAGAGGACTAGAATTCCTTTTATAGGCGATGTTAATGCTAGGGTTTCTTAACATTTCGCTTATAAAAGTTAGTGGCCGGAGTGGGACCCTTGTCGGGTAAGGTTCCGCAGTAATCGCGGATGCGGACACCGAACGCCTTTCGCGGCCATAGGTTTGGTCCGCTAAGTATTCTGCGTGCGTATTTGGGCCCAGACCGTAGCCAATTTTGCTATTGAGCTTACTGGCGATCCGGTACTTATGGTTGTTTTGTTGTTTGTCCTGGGCCTGTAATGTGTATAGCACAAGTTGAGCCCATCAGGCCTGCTGTACGTGTTATACGTCATCAAGTCTCCTCAATCTAGTTTATTCATTGCATGCAGTTCGTTTGTCGCGTGCGGTGAATTTTGCTAGACTTAAGGTAACTGGACGGTTTTTCTTCCGCGCTTTCGAAGCGCCTCTCTGACGCTTTCTTTCTTGGTAGGAGGAACGTGCGACGTGGACACTTCTGTGCTTTTCATCTTCTGTCTGATTTGAACGAGTGGCCCACCCGTCGTGCTGTAATCCTTATCTTTTACTGTTACGATTTAGTAAACCCGTAAGTTAAAGACTCGGTCACCTCAAGTATTTGTAAGCATTAGAAATCTCGTAGTCTTAGACGTTTAGTTATTATAAGTAACACCGTGGAGGACGAATGGGTCTTTACCCACTGTATACCTGATCCACAGCTCGTAGGTGGCGTATTTTGTAAAAACTATAAATACCTTCTACCTCCCAAGGTAGAAGGTGGAGCTTCATAGATGACATTACTGTCTCTCACTAGAAGTTCCCATCCTCTTACTTTCTCTCTCTAAACCCTTCTAACATTCGTTCCATAATCCTTGTTGTTTGTGTGTTTATGATAACCAATATCTAACAATTGGTATCAAGAGCTATGGTTTGATCATCTACTTCGTGTGTGCTTGGATTTATGATTGGTTATTCATGTTTTATGGTTTGAATGGGTTTGGAGACTTTTTCACTTGTTTGATCTTATTTAGTGGTTAAGTTTGTTATTTGGTTGTACTTTTGTATTAAGGTTTATCATATTAGCTTAATTTTGGGATTGGAAAGCTTGTTTCATCGTGGTTGTGGGTGTTTTAATTGGATACGTGAGGTTCATGTTGATGTTCTAGGTTTTTTTTGTCCAGTTCATCGTTGTGGTTTGATTGTTTCATTATTGGGATTTGTCTGTTGAAGCTGCGAGTTGTTAGTCTTTTAGGGTTGCGATTTGATTAAAACTGTTGCGTTTTGTACTAAAGGACAAGGACTGCGGTTTGATTGGAAAAAGGACAAAAAGGACGTTAGTGCTTGTACCTGAGTGAAAGCAACCTACGATTTGTGTCCTACGGTTTGTATCCTGCGACTTGTCTCTGCGTTTTGTTAATTATTGCGGTTTGTGTTCTTGCGTTTTGATATCTTGCGAGTTGACAGGTTGCGCTTTGTGTTCTTGCGTTTTGAAAGTTACGGTTTGGTTATTCTGTGATTTGTCTCTTCGCTTTGTCAAGATTTGCGGTTTGTGTTCTTGCGTTTTGGTATCTCTACGACTTGACAAGTGTTGCGATTTGCATCTCTGCGACTTGACAGGTGTTGCGGTTTGTATATCTGCGTTTTTTCTAGTACTGTGGTTTGTGTGTTGCGAATTTTTAGTTGCAATTTGTCTCTTGAGACTTGTCACTTGAGATTTGAGTTCTACGGTTTCCTCTTGATTTTGTAAAATCCCGCGAACGATTCGATTTATCAGTTTAAATCAAAGAGTTGTAAAATGCCGTGTGTTTAGAAATCATGTCTACTGTGTCAGATGACGTTCAAGTTGATGGGTCCGATACCCGCCCTCCTATGTTGATAGATCTGATAATGAATCTTGGGCACAGAGAATCCGGTGGTATTTCTTGGGCAAAGAGAATGGTCTTAACATCCTTCAGTCAATTGATGAAGGACCCTTCCAAATTGGCACCACCAGAGATCAACTTGAAACTGGTGAAGATGGAAGTGTCACTCTGGGTATGGATAAACCAAGGATTTATGATGATCTCAATGAGAAGGAGAAGAAAAGATATGATGCTGACATTAGAGCTTCAAACATCATCCTTCAAGGTCTACCAAAGGACATTTACAAGCTGATTAATCACAAGACCCAGGCCAAAGCAGTTTGGGACAATGTCAAGATGCTTCTCTCTGGCTCAGAACTGACTAAGGAAGATCGAGAGTCACAGCTGTATGATGACTTTGAGAACTTCAAGATGAACCCAGGGGAGAGCATTAGAGAGTATCATGTGAGGTTTCACAAACTTGTGAATGATATGAGGAATATTAATATGACTATGCCAAATATCCAACTCAATTCCAAGTTCGTAAACAACATGAACCCTGAGTGGAACATGTTTGTTACCGCATTGAATCTGAACAAAGGATTAAGAAATACAAACTATGAGTAGCTGTACGCTTACTTACTTCAACATAAGAAGCATGCTACATTTGACTGTTTGATCATGGAAAAATTCAATTCTACTACAACAACAAGCCCAACAAATGGCTCAGTTGCATTTGTTTCAAATGTGAATCTAAACACGCGAATATCACAAGTCATACCATCTTCTTAGAATCAAAATCAGATTACCATACCAGACTCAGGATTTACCCCAATAGACTTGAAAACCTCTCAAACCAAGTTGCTCTATTGGTTCAACAATACATAATCTCACTTCCCCAAACCAACAACCAACTTAAGGCCTCATCTAACCCACACAATCAAGCTACATTAGAAGATGGAAGGGTTGTGGTACAGAATGTGCAAGGAAGGCAAAATGTGAATCCAAGGAATGTTGCCCGGGGGAATGTTGTAGCTGGTTATGTGAGGGCTCAAAATAGAGGATGGATTGCAGTTCAATTTCAAGGCAAACCAATTATGTGTTACAACTATGGGGGCGAGGGACATGTTTCTAGGAACTGCACTCAACCTAAATTTCCACAAAATGCTGAGTACTTTAGGGATAAGATGATGCTGATGCAGGCTCAAGACAGTGGAGCAGTGTTGGATGAGGAGGAGCTGTTGTTTCTTGCTGATGGGAATGCCAAAACATTTGATGCTGACGTGGATGAACAAACAGTGTATGATTTGGCACAGAACAATCCCAATGTCTTCCAGGTTGCTAACTGTGATGCCTTCGACTCTGATGTTGATGATGAACCAATGGCACAGACTATTTTCATGGCTAATATTTCTCCCATGGTATCATTCACGCCAAACTTCCTCCCAAAAAGCAGTATCCTTCCATTTCCTAACTTTTTATGAATATAACTGTAAACGTCAATTCCTTGCTTCTTAAATATCTCCATCTCATGAACAATGTGAAGCCAAATGGATGAAAAAGCAGCTTTAGAACTTTTACTAATTTTCCCATCATCACCATGAATCGCTTTGATGACCCTTGTCCATAACGAGGTTCGTTGAGTAATGAACCGCCACACCAATTTAAACAAGAGAGCTCTATTCAACGCATATAAGTTTGAAACACCAAGACCACCTTTCTATTTTGAAGCCAAGACATTTTTTCATTTAACCCATATCGACTTTTTTCCTCCTAGATCTGCTCCATTGAAAAAATGGCGACGAATGGATTCCATACATTGTAAAACCTTCATAGGAACTATAAACATAGACATATCGTATATCGACATCGATCCCAAAGGAGGTTGACCTTCAACATCTCATTACCCATGTACTTATAAATCCTTGATAACTATCCCCAAGGTGACTTGATCCATTGCCTTTGATGTTTGCATGGAGTTGTAATAAAATGTAAGATATAGATTTTGACTTGATGAAAAGTTAACCTCATGGAAGTTACAGACTTTATGTTCAAGTTAAACTATGTATAAATGTTGAGATACTCTTATCTCATTGCCCTTTACATTAATTTTGTATTCCATGTAAAGAAAAAAAAAAGGTGGGTTAAAGGAAAAAGATATTCAAACATCAAAAATGGAATAAGACTATTTGTGTTAGCCTCGCTTTTTTATAAAGATAACGTCAATAACGTGAATTGGACTAGATGCGTAGTATACTTTGCCCATAGGGACTAGTATCGTTTAAGTGGCAAAGTAATTGTTGGATGAGCCTATAAATACCCCTCATGACTCTCCATGAGGGGTGAGGTTAATCATTAGGTGTATTGTATTGTTTTCTTATTAATAAAAGATACTTTGTTTACTCCTCCCTCTCACTACTTTCTCTCTCTAAAAGAATGAAGATATTCATCTTCTTCCAACAACCAAGACCTCCCAAAATCACATAAATCTCATATGTATTTACGGTCCTACAATTGGCATCAAAGCTTGGTTATGTTTCAAATTAATGGCTTCTGAGAGACTCGCTCTAGAACCCGCGCTTAATACGATGGCTTCTAATCAAAACAGATTAGAACCCGCACCAAACCCGCAAACTTCTGGACACATCAGTTCAGGACTCATACAACCAAGAGCTCCATCAACTTTTGCTGACACACCTCATGAACAAGAATGGGAGAAATTCTTCGAGTTAATGTTCGATGAATACTACGGTGGAACTTCGAAAAATGCATCAAACCATCATTCCGCTGCACCCGCTCAAAATCATCCACCACCACCAACAGAAGATGCATCTACCACGGTCGAAACCAATGCACCAACTCTATCAACGTAATCTACATCGACTTCTGCAAATCCTATTCTTGAAACAGTTTTACCAGCAGTTGATGAGCAAAACAAAAACATATCATTTCAAGAAGAACCCTCACAAAACCAGAACAATGCAACGTTAGATGAAGACTTATTTGAAAACCCGTTTGCTACAGAATCAGCTGAATCATCTTCAAGCTTACGAGAACCATCTAACTCGCATACGTTTAACCAACGGTATCCTTCTACTCTAAAGTGGACAAAAGACCATCCAATTGAACAAGTTATTGGTGAACCTTCACGGCCAATTCAGACGAGACGCCAACTTGCCACAGACTGCGACTTGTGCATTTACCTTTGCTCAATTAGCACTACTGAACCAAAGAACATTCGGGAGGCAATGGCAGAAAACGCTTGGATAGAAGCGATGCAGGAGGAACTTCTCCAATACCGTCTACATGACTCTTGGGATTTGGTTCCAAGACCAATTGACATTCGCGACATTGATCTCAAATGGTTATGGAAGAACAAATGGGATGAAGAAATGACTGTAATTCGCAACAAAGCTCGTCTCGTGGCCAAAGGATACAGACATGAAGAAGGGATAGACTTTGAAGAGTCATTCGCGCCGGTAGCTAGACTTGAAGCAGTCAGGATATTCTTAGCCTATGCAGCTCACAAAAACATCACGGTTTATCAGATGGACATTAAGACCGCGTTCTTGAATGGAACTCTGAAAGAAGAAGTGTACGCGAGTCAGCCAGAAGGCTTCATAGACATGGAACATCCAGACTACGTCTACAAACTCAAAAAGGCAATCTATGGTCTGAAACAAGCACCGAGAGCGTGGTATGACGAACTTTCTTCTTTCCTGATTCTAAACAATTTCACCAAAGGAACTGTTGATCCTACCTTGTTTACTCGAAAACATAACAATGACATTTTGATTGTTCAGATTTACGTGGACGACATCATTTTTGGGTCCACTAATCCGAATCCTTCAAAACATTTTGAAAATCTCATGAAAAGCAAATTTGAAATGTCCATGATGGGGGAACTAAAATTTTTTCTTGGTTTACAAATACATCAGTCCCCTCGTGGAATTTTTATTAATCAATTTAAATATACAACTGAGATTTTGAAAAATCATGGTATGGATAATTGTGATTCGGTCGGAACACCAATGGTAACTTCACCAAAAATTGGAGCCGATTTATTTGGGAAACCTATCGATCCGAAGAAATATCGGAGCATGATTGGTTCTCTCATGTACCTCACTGTTAGTCGACCCGATATCCATTTTGCTGTTTGCTTATTAGCACGGTTTCAGGCAAAGCCTACCGAACTGCACCTCAAAAAGGTTAAACGGATCTTTCGGTACCTGAAGACATCCATTCACATGGGACTTTGGTATCCGAAGGAATCTGGATTTGATCTAATAGCCTTTTCAGATGCGGACCACGCAGGTGATCAAGTTACAACAAAAAGTACATCAGGAGGAGCACAATTTTTGGGTGAAAAGTTAGTAAGCTGGTCCTCAAAGAAACAAGATTGCACTGCACTTTCAACCGCTGAAGCTGAGTATATGTCTCTATCTGCGTGTTGTGCTCAAGTTCTATGGATGAGAACACAACTCACAGATTATGGCTTTACTTTCGATAAAATACCTATGTATTGTGACTCGAAAAGTGCCGTAGCCAAATCATGAAATCCTGTTCATCACTCAAAGACTAAGCACATTCGTGTCTGTTACCACTTCATAAAAGAGCACGTAGAAGAAGGTACTTTTGAATTATTTTTCGTAAAGATAGATTACCAACTCGCCGATCTATTTACTAAAGCCCTTTCAAAAGAACGGTTTGATAATTTAGTTCGACGAATTGGAATGCGAAACCTAACCCCTAAGGAGTTAGAACGTCTTCTCGAATATTCTTGAAAATGAGTTTCCAAAAAGCTTCGCTGTAAATATTTAAAAAAAAAATACACAATTTGAAAAACCATCAAAAGCAAAATATAAAAATATAAAACTTTCAAAAAATACAAAAACAATATAAAATCAAAAATCCAAAAATATTCTTCTCACGACATGTCTCTCGTATAATCGATATTATGTACGTTTCTAGAAATGTCATTCAACAATGATACATCCATGTACAGATGCTTGAGCGAGAGTTATTTAAATGTTTTCTAAAACATGTCATTCTGCAAAATTTCTTTAAAAATGGCTTTCGTATACTTCAGTATGAAACCCGTACCAAAAATGATGACTTTTGATTATTTTAAATCAAAACTCGTGTTTTTATAGAAAAAAGCTAGTGTACGCTTCAGTGCACTACATTTAAAGCTGGTGAGAAATCATCATCATCTTGAGCACCTTTTTCAAGATTGTTCAAAAAGATTTTCAAAATCTTTCAAAATATTTTGTGCTCAAGATAACTCCCTCTAAAACCCTTTAATTGATTATGCTTTATTAAAGGGGGAGTATAAAACCAAAATGTTCCAAATTTATGCTTAACTCAAATCCGTTTGTCTCCCCACAAGTTTCTAAAAATGTTGTTTAATCCGTTGATATCAAAAATATCACGAATATGCTAATTTTGAGGGGGAGAAGACGTGATTAAAATGTGATAAAAAAAAGTTTAATGGTCGTTGTTTGAATCTCAAAAGAGCTCGACTCAGTTGATACAATTGAATTGATGAGGAATCAAAGTCAGTAAATGTACCATTTCGAGAAACTTGTGATAGACATGCACTTTCATGGGTCTAACCTTCTTTTCAAGAAGAGTTTACAACTTCAAGTTAGTTATTAGAGCTAGTTGTCACCTAAAAACTGACAATGGAACTCTTTAACTATGCAACGTAACCGTGTCTCGTGGGGAATTGTCTATCATGAGCCGATGAATTCAAAAAAATGTAAACTCTACCCTCTATGTGCAGATTTAAGTTAAAACAATATTAGCACATGTGAAGGGGGAGTGTTTCTGAAAATTCAAAACTCTCAAGGTGTTAACAAAATGTTTTACAATCATAAACGTTTTGAGAGATTTTCAAGAAAATGGTTTTATGGCAACATAGGATAGTCATGGAGTTATAAGGTGACTAAGGATAGGAAATCCGTCCTATGATCCGCCAGAGCCGGAGGGATCTACCCAATGACATCACCAATAGTTAGTATTAGAAGTCCTTAGGTATGATTGAAAAAATGAGTAATGTGAGAAAGGAGAAAGAAGGGGTTGAATAATTAAAAAGAAATGTAATGAAAAAGGGTGAAAAGAAATAGCCCTCCATAATCAACCTTAGGGCAGAAACCGGGTTCAATTCATCTGCTACTGGTTGTCAATAAGATGACACTGGTATTGAAGACAAAGACGTCATGGACCCAGTGACGCACTGCACCTAACTTCTAGCCACTCAATTCCTCTTAAAAGGATTTGTTTCATTCTCACAGGGAACCCTACATAATCTATCGACTTTATCTTAGAGATTGTTGGTATTGAAGAAGGAGACCCTCTCCCTAGTCTCCGCTTAGGAAAACCAAAATGCACTAATCGAGTATAGAGCCATGAGATTCATCAAAAGATCTCTTTGGAATACTTGACATTTAATCGCTTGTTGTTCATCAATAAGGACACAAGTGATACATTCTAGAGTCCTACGCAGATCTTAGCAATCTGCCAGAACATTTATGAGGGGACTCACATTTGTGATCCTCAGTGATTGAATGGAAATTTCTTGCCAGGGTCAACATCAAGCAGCCTTGACAGCAGGTCACTTCGGTAATTCTTTATGGATTACGCTTAGTGTGTCTCAAACGGTCTACAGTCGTGAAGTGATGCTTCAGTGTACTTCAGCGACTCACCTGAATTGTGGATGTACTTCGGTATATCGTGTTAGCCTTCTTGAGGGCCTCCAATTTCAGGAACAGCCTTTGTAAGAATTAGAAATGTGTTTTCCCACTATGCTGTTAACACCCTCGACATTCGAACCTGTAAGTGCTGGAAATCCTGCTAAGGAGATTCCTTTCACGAATCGAATCCTGAAGATGAGGGTCGTTACTTGAACATTCAATGTAATGCCAACTGTCCCTTATGGGATTAGGACGGCTGATTCGCCCGACCAAGGTGAATGGAATCAAGACATTCATCAGTATAACAATCGTAGTGGTCAATTCTTTAAGAAAAGTCCACAATGATCGATTGGTATTTATCACTAACATATTCATGCAGGTACTGATGATTGTTCCTTGGAGGAGAGACCGCACCATCTTCCCATGCTCATACCAACATCAGAATACATGAAAGTTCTCACCAAAATCAAAGGCAAAACAAAGTTAAAGATGATTCTTCGTCAATGTAAAAGAATCTACAAAGATTAAAGACTAGAGAACTTTACAACAATGGAACAACAAAGTCAAAAAGAAGTGTGAGCATGGTGGAGAAAGACGTGGAGACACCTACACTAATGGAGTTGACCAACGGCAGACAACACCATTAACTGATCACAATGCATGAAGGAACTAAAATCAAGACTATTCTATATCGACACACAAAGTTCAAGCTCAAGGAAAGTAAAGACCTAATCAAGTGGAGCATCTTTTGAATGACCACCCCTTAGGGGGAGATTGTTAGCCTTAATAAAATTTAATAGAAGTGATGGTCATTCACGTTTAGGAACTTTGTAACGTGTGTTAGATATTGTATTAAAATAGTCAACGGGCTCGTGGATTGGGCTAAGCTAAATGGCTAATAGTTATGTTAATCTAGCCTTATGTAAGTTATTATCCAATCCAAGTCCAATCCAAGCCCAAGCCCATAAGGGTGATATGTATTTGAAGTATAAATACCCCTCAAATTTGTCATTTGAGGGTTGTGCTTGAGTGTGTAAGTGTGTGTTTTTCATATGAAATATTGTTTCATGTTCTATTCTCTATCTCTCTAAAACACATCATATATCTCAAGTCACCATACCATATTATTGTGTGAAATGGATTATTAAAGGGTCCTAACAATTTGAGTATTTGTTCATTAGTCAAATCTACAAATTGGCCACCATTGAATTTGTGCTTTGTTTTGTATTGCAATAGCTCCATCTTCCATGGATTTTCTCTTGTTACCATTTGCGTCTTGGTGTGATTCGGCTTCCGGTGTTTCAACATTTTGCTCTTGATTTTGCACTTGGCGTTCTTGAATATGTTCTTGATCATTTTGTTGATGGGCTTCTTTGATTTTAGTTCTCATCATATGGGGTTTTAACTTATTTACGTCTGATAATCTAACTGGTTTCAAGAAAAATTCCTCTGCTCCTTCTTCTAGACATCTGCCATAGGTCAAAGTGACATTATGTTAGATCACAAGGGGTCTAAACTGTGTCGAAATAAGACAATAAATATATGTGATTCAAGCATGATAAGATTAAAGTCTCTACCTACTAATCCTCGAAGGAACGTTCTCTGATGACATAATGACAACGGGTATGTCTTTCAGTGACGAAGATTTCTGTAAATAAATGAAGTAGATTAATAACACATACAAGGAGTTGCTATAGAGATTGTATTGTTGTAAGCTAAATATTAATCTTAAATTAAGTGTATTAATTAATATATATGCAATCCATATGGTAAACCTTACATAAACGAGGGAGGTGATTTGCACACTCTTCAAATTGATTAAGAACTCTAATCTATAGTGTTTTGACATTTATATATTTACAGGATGAAAATGAGTAAAAATTATGTGAGGGTATACTTGTCAATACACTCTAATTAGAATTTCCCAATTAATCAAAAGAGTGTGAAAATCACCACCCAAAGCATAAAGTATGGTTAGGGTGACTACTAAGATCGTAAAACCAAAATGATAACCAGTCTAGTTTTAAAAAATGATTTGGTCCAACCAGGGTTGAATTTGACACGAGACGGATCCGACATACCCTCTTTTGATCCAAATTTTCGGGACTAGTCAATTAGGAATTAGACCTTTAACGGATGAATTGTAGATCATGGACCCGGGTACATCTATCTGATGGGACTAATCTTTTGATATATGCTTCATAATTTTGCATTGTACGTAACTCTAAACATATTTAAACATTTTTTGGGCAACTAAATGAGAGACAAAATTGTTGTAGACCAATTTGCTTCAGTTTCAGATTGAGATCAAATTGTATGGAAAATAACTAGGTCTTAAAATTTCTAAACATCAATACAACCAAACTAACTTGTGAAGTTGTGATCATCTAGACAAGATCAACCATTGACCTACTTTTGTGTATATTATAAACTTTTATTTTACTTTCACACTTCTATTGGCTACATCTAGATTTGGAGACTTTTTTAAGGATTAGTCAATATAGGGCTTAAATAAAATGAAAATAGAACCATACCTTAACTTTCTTGAGCAAATCATAGCCTGTCATTCCAGGCATACAATAGTCTGTAATGATCAGATTCACTTCCACTTCCTGCAAAACCGTTAAAAATAAATTAGTCAAATAGTCATTTAAATCATATTTCTATAATAAAAATACGTACATTAAAAAGAAAATATCATCCAGTATAAAAAACCTGATTATTATTTGGTGAAACAGATGGTTGATTTGCATTTATTTCATCATCTTCATGTAATCCCAAAAATTCTAAAGCCTTACATCCAGAGTCGACAGTCGTAACTGCAAATTATATCAGCATTGAAACTTCACGAACATTTGTACTGATTAGAAAAAAAGAAAAGAAAAAAGGAAGCAATTTTTATTACCTTGAAAAGATGAGACTTTGAGCAATCTTTCAATCAGTTTTCTATCAATGATGCTATCATCAACAGCAAGAACATGAAACTGTGAATCTGTTGCAACACCCATATGAGCAAAATGACCAAATTTGCCAAAAATAAATAAATATATATATACTTTAATATTTGGTCTGGTTATAATTTTTTTGTGTAGGTTTGGTTTGATGAGGGAAATGGAAAAAAGATGGAAGTTTTTATGTGAAAGCAGGAGGCACCAAAATCCACAACCAACAAAGCAAGATCTGACCAGATTTCATCCAAAGATCTTCCCACCTCTTAATATTTTTGGATTATAAGGCAAGCAAGAGGCAATGTTTGTAAGGGTGCAAATGGGAAATTTTAAATCAATAAAATCAAATAAAGTATACAACCAAAATCTTGGATATTTATATTCTTAAAAAAAAAAAAAAAAAAGATTCTTTAAAGGTTTTGGTCTCATCAAACTATTCAAAGTATTGTATCTGCGTATTTAGTTGTGTAGTAAGTTAAAGTGTAGAAAAGTGACGTTAAATCTAAATCTAAATGATGAAAACCAACTTTTAACTAATCTTGGGATTAGTCACTGAGGTTAAAGAAATTTTTTGGAAAAAAATATAACACGAAACATTTTAGCTAAGTAGTTAATACTTAATACAACTCAACTTGTTTATTCTTTTGTATGTTATAATTTTTATTTGAAATGGGGTATGGATTAATAAAATGAATTAACTAGAGTTGCATTATTTTTCCAAGTGCTAATGGCTTGATTTAATAAAAAAGGACAGAGTTGTATTGTTGCCAAAACGAAGCAACTAAGACAAATGATACGTTTTCCAAAAGAAATGTTCATACTTAGCTCGCTAAAAATTACTTAACACATGTAATAGACTAATACAGTAGCATTCAAGTAAAAGGTGAGAAGAAAGAGTTAATAGATGAGTTGCAAAGATTATACTTGATCCATTATTAGCATGACGTGATACGTTGACACACCATGTTTATCTTCTCACAATTTTTTTTTGTTGGGGTGTAATAATCACATGGTAATGAGGAGGAATTTTCAATTGCTTACTTTTAATTTGATGCTTACCAATGGACAAATCCTGATCATCCATCTATTTTGATCTAATGGTGAAGATTAACCTAAGATTTATTATGCTTAACCTTAATTCTCCCAAGTATATAAAGCTTTTTCATCTATTTTTTTTTTTTTTTTTTTTTTTTCATTCGCTTCATTTTTTTCACACACTTACTCTGTGTTTTCCTGTGTTTTCCTTCCAACCTGCTCTTACTTTTGATCATCACCAGTTGATCATCACTAGTTGGATCACAATCACCATCACCATTCCAATCACCATCACCATTTCGATCATCATCTCACGATCATATCATTCTTTTTTTATACTATCTTCTTTTTGATTTGAATGGACCGTTTGTTTCAGAAGCTGATTTGATTGATATTGTTGCGGTTGATAATATTGTTGATCGGTTGTTAATTATGTGGATCAAGTTGTTAACATTCCTTCTTATTAAGTTGCACACCAAGTGTTTGATGAAATGTGTGAGTGAAAAATGTTTGATAATCTTGTTATCTGCTCATGTAATTCTGCTTATTAATTAAGTCGTTAGTTGAATTTTTGTTTTTAACTGCATTTGAATGCTGTTTTTATGCCTGATTGTTGTTTCGAATCTGCTATGTATCGTACGTATAGTATCGCCAGTGATATTTGAAGTTGAACTGTATACGTGTATTATCACCAGTGATATTTGTATTATCACTTATGAAATTTTGTTTATTTGATACTTTAAGTTTATGTTTTAGATTGTGAGTAGCATTAGGTTTTAGTATGATATCATTTTTGGATGGGTGAATTGATGGAAATTTGATGCATGGAAGGTGTTTGACAAAATTCCTAAGAGATGGATGCACAAGTTGAGAAGCAATCACATGTTCCTGTTTGTCCATCATTTCATAAATGTAACCAAATCAAAAATATTTATTTGAATAAACAAGCTTTGGGGAATTAATCAAAGTGCATTGTAGTTATTGTAAATGAGTAATCATATCCTATGTTGCATTAGTTGATGCTTATTTTCATTTTTCTGAATGGCTTCTTTTTGAATTATTTTTAGTGCGTTTTGTATTTTGCTTTCTCCATCACTCTATATCTAAGGTGATGCAAATTTGATGTACTGTTCGATAATTGCTAAGTGACCTAGAGCTTAAGCCACAAGAACTGCTTACCTTAACAATCGTGAAGGCAAATAATTTGAAAAACATGGAAATGATTGGAAAGTCTAATCCTTATGTGATTGCATATATTCGGCCACTTGAAAAGTTCAAAAGAAAGGTTGTTGATTACAACTTAAACCCTGTTTGAAATCATGTAATTCAGTTAATTGCAGAAGATAAGAAGACCCAGTGTGTTCTACTTGAGGTTACGTTTTTCTCCTTTTTGATTTTCTGTATTGCTGGTTTCTCAGTTGTATCACAAGTGATATTACATGTGATATCACAAGTGATATCAAATGTGATATCACCTATGATATCACAGGTGTGTCAGCTTTCTTTTATTTTGTTGAATCAGTTGTGGAAATGGCGGATGTTATGATATCACAGGCGATATCAAAGTTGTTTGAGCTTCTTCAATTTGTTTTGTGGAGCTGTTGTGGTTTTTTTAACCACGGCTGCAGTTGTTGTTGATTCTTTCGTTTGATGGAGCCTTTTTTTGAAAATTGCAATCACAAATAGTTTGATGATATCGTCTCTTTTTATGACACATACAAAACAAACAAGTATGCTTTTTAATTTGTAAAATCTCTTGTGAGATTTCATTGTTTTTTGTACATTTTGTATATATTATCACCTGAGATATTTCTCTTTCCAGGTACATGATGGTTTTTGTGCCTTTTACTGCGATTGACAATCACTGGAGATGTGTTACTGTTGGTTATGGTCTGCTTAAGAACGAAACTACTGAGTCTTGTGTATGGTTACTCCAAGCATTCAAGAAAGCTTTTGTGCATTATCCAAATATCATCGTAACTGGTCAAGATGGTGCTATGCGAAAAGTAATTGCAATTGAGCTTCCCGGTTCAAGCCCCGTCTTTTGTCATAAATTAGAAGTTATGTATCTCTTGTGATAAATAACTGGAATTAATTTTTATGAGGTCTTTGTGAGTTTATGGAATATTTTGTCACTTTTAACACTTTGTGATAAAGCATGAAAATGATGAAATGTTTACATTATTTATGTGTTTAAATTCAGTTTTCGCACTCCTTGTGTTTGTGCGTTAGAATTACCGTTGCTATTATTATTGTTAGTTCCAGATGAAGAAGATGATGTGGTGACTGTTGATGTGCTGGATGGGGTGTTGTTGCTGTTAATCATGACTGGTTTTGATAATATGAATCGTTATGTTACTCAAAAGCATTGCTTAATTAATCCTATTCTTGTTTGATTTTGAGAATCGGTCATGTTTTTATTTTCATAGTTTTCTTCATGAAGTCAACGGTATTTTTAAGTGACTTTTCATTAATATCACTTGTGATAATCTAATAAAATTACCGAAAGAAGGTTATATTCTGATAAACCAAAAGCATTGTTTACAACTGAATATAAATTACCATTGTTTACAATTTAAGTAGCAAGAGAAAATTACAATTTAAGCAGCAAAAGAAAATTATTAATTGATGCTTTTGTCTTTTTATTTTCTACAACTTTCTTCTTGCCAGCTTTATGAGCATCTCCTCCTTTGTCTTCTTTCCCACTTCATTCTTTTTAGTTTGCAGCCTCTTCTTCTTCATTTCCTCTTCTTCTTTTTCTGCAACTGTCTTTGCTTTCTTACATGCACTCTCTGTTTTCAGTTCAACAATTACTGTTGGTGGTGTTGGTGGTTGTAGATCATGTTATATCACAGGTGATATCACAAAATGTTTCTTTCAGTAGTTGTTAGTGGTGTAACTGTTTCTATTTTTGTTCTTGTTGTGTTTTCTAAGCTTAAATGTCTAGCAGCGGATTTTGTTAATTTGCTTGGTATTGATAGTGTTGTCGGTGATGATGTTGTTCCTTTGTTCACTTCTTCAGTTTGACTTTGTTATTTTTTAGCAAATGTCTTTTTCCTTTCACCTTCAACCCCTGCTTTTTTGCTTCTTTTATTCTTGATATTCAAATCTGCATAAAATATATACCATGTTAGTGTATGAATAGTTCATTATTTTTTAATATCATACGTGATATATAAATTGAATAAATATACGTCATCAAATATCATAGGTGATATACTACCAACAAGCAATCATTACAACTGTTGTATCACAGGTGATATACTACAACTAAGTAATCATTGCAACTGTTGTATCACAGGTGATATACTAACAATAAGCAATCATTGAAACTGTTGTATCGTAGGTGATATACTATCAACTAATACTAGAGTCAAATACCGCTTTTAAACATATCGAAGAATGCCCAATCTATCAATTATGCACATATATCTACCACAATCTAACAAAAGTATGTTACAGTCACAATATTTATTTTAGCCTATTAAGTCTCTCATATTATCACAATAATCATCTAACCTTCACAACAATCCCTCAATAAACTACTAAAATCTACAAAAACAGCAAAGTGTTCATACTGTTGAATAAATATCTGTGTTTTTAGGGATACAATTATAACATTCTACTAAAAGTATACATACAGATTCTACTGAATGTGTATGTATCACTGGTGATACAACACATAAGCTAAATGTTAAATCAAGTATGCCACATACATTCAGGGTTTTATCACAGTTAATTCTTCTAAAGGAAACATGCTTATACGTTACAATATACCTTTACTTTTATGAATATCTGGAGATGGAGTCAAAAATTTGATTGACGACAGAACTACATTTACTCACAGTAAATAGTATATCATCAAAACTTTTAGCAAAAAAAAAAAAAGAAAGTTTAACTATGATTACAAAACAATTACAATAAAATATCAAAAGTGAGATTATACATTACATATAATAAATTTTAACAAGTAAACAAAAAACCTATCAAATAAACAAAAAATTCACAAGTGATAATACAAATATCACTAGTGATAATACATATATACAGTTCAACTTCAAATATCACTGGTGATACTGCACATATGATACTTTCACTCACACATTTCATCAAACACTTGGTGTGCATCCATGTATACAAAGTGTTTTACTCAGAAACTCAACCAAATGTAAACACTAAAAAACACAACCAAAAGAATGTCACAATCACAATAAAAATCATACCAAAACAAATTCATTTTTTTGTATCACATGTATATATATTAATAAACAATTAAAATCAACAAAAAAGCAAAAAAAAAAAGCAAAAAAAATCTTTATAAACACTATCAAAAATAGAAATATAAGAATAAAATCACAACAAATTGTTAATAAATAACAAAATAATGAATTGGAAGTGCCATACCTATTTTTTTTTTCTAGATCTAGTTTTGATTGCCTTGATTCGTTCACTTTTATCTGTTTTCTTTGATTTTGACGGTTAAGATTGGATGATTTGTGATATTTTTGTTTTATTTTGAAGTCTTCATTTAGAGAGAGAAAATGTTATCTGTGTGTTTTTTTGTGTGAGTAATATTTGTGAGAAATGACGTGTTTGGTGTGTGGGTTGGGGGTAAAATGACGAATTTACAATAGTAGTCCCTCCGTGTTTTTCTTCATTAAATTTTGTCCTTTTGATCGAACGGTGCAGATCTGTTCTTTGATATGCATCAATTTAAAGGTATGTAAAATAAAGTGCCTCTGGTAATGAGATTAATTACTTGATTAGGCACACCAGATATAATAAAAGCTATAAAACGAAACTAGAAAACATAGAAATATATATCTTTATCTTTACTATATATAAAGCATTTAGGACTTTTATTTTTAGAAGTCTTAAAAATTTTAAGCTTACACACTTGCTATTATTAGTAATTTATAAAATTAAAATTTTAAAAGCACACTAATTGCACATTAAATTATGGCATTAAATTGGATGCATGTTACAATAATAAAATATAACTTATATAACGAATTTAATATGTTTATAGTTAAAATTACTAACTTTTTGAAGTTGCATATATAAATTGTTAAACAATATTCAGCAAAAAAAACGTAAAATCAAAAAATTGTTAAACATAATTCGCCTCCGAATCCGCTGCTTTGCGCGGGTACCATGCTAGTCTTCAATAGAATATTGTTATTTTGTTCAAAAACGGTAACCATATTTCATTTGGGAAATTTGCATTTATGACCGCACTATTTCTAACTTAAGCAACTTTATGTCATATCGTTAAAATTAGTGTTTTTTTTTTTTTTTTTTTTTTTTTTTTTTTTTTTTAATTTAAAAATACTTCTATTATTATGTATTTTAATATATTTAATACATATATTTTATCTGTTCAATAGCTGACGCATAACTACAACTATATTTGTAACTTCTACAATTACCGATAACTTATCAAATCTAAACCTTTTCATTTCGAATATCTTTTTGAAGCAAAAATGATGAATGTAAATACAATGCGATGGCATTGCGAACCCGCTACGAATTCAATACATATAACGTACACATTTGATAGACGGTGCACTGCGATAGAATTTGCGATCTAATTACGAAGTATTACGATTTTATTTTCCTTGTTTATAGTCATTGGCAGGGCGGTCCCGTGGATTTCGGGGGCCCTGTTCGATTAACTTAAAGTAGACCCTTGCAGTGCGGTGTTGTAATTTTTGATTCTCATGTCATGTCCTATATCTATGTAGCACGGGTATTCAACGTGAAAAAAGCTGATGTGTTTAATAAAAACAAAACATATTATAACTATCCAACCATATCTAAAAAAATAAAATAAAATATTAAAAAAATTAAAAAAAAAAATAAAAATAAAAAGTTTATATAACTACCTCTACTTTTTCATACCGTTTCTTTCACGATAATATATAAAATAGGGCAGGAAGTGTCAATTTTAAAAAACTCTTTTGTCCTTATTGAGAGATGTTGATGCAGGTATTCCGACCATGATTTAATATTTTTAAGTCTCGTCTACCTAAGGTTTACCTAATGCACTAACGAACAGTGAACCTCATCGTGCGTAGTATAGAGCGTGGTAAAGCCGAGGTCATTCCCAAAAGCTATGTAGATGAGGGTCCTATTAAGTCTAAGTGTCACTTGTTTTAACTGGTTTTAAGGTTGAAATGATTAATTAAACTAAGGACAAGAAATAAATGCGCAAAATAAAAAAATGTTGTCAACAATGGTGAGAAAATGTGCTAACCTAATTAATTATCCTATCATGTAATGTCTATGTTTTCTAAATTACTTCCAATTGATTCAAGTGGGGGTTTAAGTCAATAGGACGGTATTGGTCAATTAGTCCTAACCTATCAACAAAGGTTCCTACCCGACGTCAAAGGCAAACCCTTTGTGGAGTCGAGGGTCTTAAGCAACCTAAGCCAAGTCATTAAGTACTCAACATGCAAGATTCAAAATAATGAGTGCCCGGGCGCTAGCATCTTAGACACTCATCCCTAACTTTTTAAGTTCGTCCATACGAGTGGTGATCATTTGGTCAATTCGCACAAGAGAGGAAAGGTCGTCAGTTGGTCAATTCTTACCAATCCTTTCTCTACCTACTTAGTTAGGGCCAGTTGGTCATTTCTCCTAAGCAACTAGATACGACCGCATATCAAAACTACCGAAGCTAGGGTAACTACCATCGAACTATGCATGTATACACTAGAAACAATTTATGGAAGCATGAAAACACAAATAATACAATCAAGAAATCATAACTAGCCTAGCACAAAAGGTGCTTAGCCGATCATGTTAAAAGATACAATAAATTCAATGTTTAACATAATGAAAGACATGAATTAAAGTAAAAGATAGAAATAATCGCTAAAGCTTATCGATATGGTATGATTCCTCCCTTGGAGATGGCTCCGTATGCTCCGTGTGATCTGCCTTTGGAACGCTTTTCACGTTCTCTGCCTTTGAGTTGTGAGTGAATGATGTGAAATGCAGATTTTAGGGCTTGTATTTCTAGGCCCGATCACAGTTATGGCGTATGTGGAAAACTAGAAGGGGGGTTGAATAGTTTTTCCGATTAAAACTTTGTTTTAAACTATTTAGATAGACTTATGTCATTCTATTTAATGTGTGTGTTGGATGTTGATAGATAATCATATAAATAAGTAATGCAAAGATAAAGGGTAAGAAACACAAAACCACGACACAAGTATTTATAGTGGTTCGGCTACAAGGACACTTTCCTTGCCCTATCCCACTCCCCGAGTTCCCCACTTGAGAGTTCGTAAGCACTACACAACACAACCTCCTTAATGTGGTGGAGAATCCTTCACAACGTCGCCTACTCTTTATCCGGTACAAGGCTAGACACCGGGTTCTTCCACGAGGTAGAACCAAACCTATCACAACGTCGCCTACACTTTATCCGGTACAAGGCTAGATACTGAGTTCCATTACAAAGGAGGAACTACTACCCAACACTACACCAATACCCAACAACCCCAAAGGAGACACACTCCTTATTATAACACCATAAGGATATCACTATCCTTTAACCCAAACTAACTATCTTGTACATCGATGCACCATATCGATTATACACCCTTGACACCTTTCACTAATGCCTTCGACATGACCCTTTGGCACCTTTCACTAATTCCTTTGACACGACCCTTCTGCACCCTTCACTAATGCCTTCAACATGGACCTTTGACACGTTTCACTAATGCCTTTGACACGGACCTTTGGCACCTTTCACTAATTCCTTTACCACAAAACTTCTAAGGAGGGAGGAAATAACTATCAACAAGATAACTTCAATAGTCTTGATGATGACGAAGCTTGGCAACCCATGGAATTGAGCTTGCTCAACTTCAAGTGGTGGTGATCTCGCCTTTAAGAGGAGCCTAGAGAATCACACAAACACAAAACTACATAGAAAGATCCTTTGGATCTGAGGTTAGAGAGTTTACAATACTAAGAGAGAGTATGTGTAAAAGGGGTGAGTTGCAAGAGAGAAATGGCTCACTATTTATAGGCAATTTTCTCTACTGTTCCCCGGTTCCCACAGATCCCTCCCCAGAGGGATCCGGCTAGTGCAATCCAAGGGATCTGCTAGTCTGGGTCAGCTTAAGTCCGGATTTTTGGTTGCAAACCGGGTTATGGGTTATGGGTTATGAACCATGTTATACAAGATGCAATGTATATTGGATCATGGGTCATGGACCATAGATCATACCCAACATGACTTTATGCATGATGTCATGCAATGGATCATGCGTTATAGATCAAACTCCATGGGTACGGGTCATAGACTTTAGGTTTTACCCATATATATTCAACGTATCAAGTCAATAGGTCAAGTACTTAGATTTTTACCCATTACAATATAAGTATGCACATTTCCATATTATGTAAACACTAGTTGTTATACATATGTATTTCTATAAAATGTAAACACTATTACTTGTTTATTATTTTATATGAAAATGTAAGTGTGTTAGTAAACTATTGGCTCAAACCATTACGTATTTTATTTGTTTCGTTAAAATGATTTTACGTTTGTTATCGACAAACAATAGAAGATCGTAAAATATAAATAAACGTTTTTACGGCTTATTTGTATTAACAATCTCCACATTTTTGTTGATGACAAAACATAAGATTATTTTAGAGAAAAACTAAAATTCGTAAAACTTTAATTGGAGTTTTTACTCTCTTCTCCCCCTTTTTTCGAAACAAAAAGAGCGTCGAAAAGAAACTAACACATTGTTTTGAGAAAAACGTGTGAAAAAGTTATAATATGAAAAATAGAGAGTAAGAGAAGAGAAGAATTCTCATCTTAGCTCCCCCTTGACGGGTGCTTCCCTTTGTTGAGGGCATCAAGTAATTAGGAAGACTAAGCGAGTGTTTTGCAATTATATTTGCAAATGGTTTCGTCTTTTGACGAACATGCTCCCCCTTGACGAGTAATCCCCTTTGTGAGGGCGTCAAGCAATAACGAAATCCTAAGTGAAAGTATTGCAAGTACTTTTGCAATTGTTTTGCTTTGACTAAAAGCTCCCCCATGTTGAGGGTGTCAAATTCTTCATGTGTATTTTGAAAATCTACAAAACAAAAGTTAGAAAAAAAGTATATGATGCATAATTTCCTGCAAATGAGACTCAAATTAGTAATAAAAAGTGCTTCTTTTGCATGGATCCCTTAGTTCCTCTTTGGGAGGGATCCCACGGTTCCTCCTTGTCTAGGCCAAAATGAGGGACCCGTAACCTGCATTCTCATGACAGTAATATGGATGTAAAATGTGATGTCAACATCAACAAGAGTTATGTATTAAGTTACTAAACATATTTTCAAAACAAAAAAGCATACAACATGTAATATCATTCAATAAAACGAGAGAAATGATGTAAATAACTCTAAAACTAAGAAAATGATCCAAACGTGAAGTATGATTCCTAATCAATCTAAGTTAAGCTTAAGACTAGAACACCACTTGAATTCCTAAGCTCAAGGAAGTTTAGGTTTGTTGACCTCATCAAAATGTTCAAGGAGGTGATAAAACATGAAACGTAGCTCGTCACGTACTTCATGTACTAAACCTTCAACATGTTGATAATGATAACAATCTTTGTCATGGCTAGGGAATGATGGTGGTAGGAAGCGAGTGATTTGAGATGGAAAGTTGGGTTGAGGTTCCACAAAAAAAAAAAGGGTTTTGTGGAGTTATGTTTTGTGGAAAACTAGAAAGGGGGGTTGAATAGTTTTACCGATCAAAATTTCGTTTTAAAATATTTAGATCGACTTATGTCAATCTATTTAGATGTGTATGTTGGACGTTGATAGATAGATATGTAAATGTTTAATGGAAAGGTAAAGAGTAAGAAACAAAAAACCACGACACGAGTATTTATAATGGTTCGGCTACAAGGACACCATACTTGCCCTACTTCACTCCCCGAGTCACCTACTCGAGAGTTCATTAGCACTACACGACATAACTCCTTATAGCGGAGAAGCCTTCACAATGCCGTCTACTCTTTTTCCTGTAGAAGGCTAGACACCGGGTTCTTCCACAAGGTAGAACCACACCTATCACAACGTCGCCTACACTTTATCCGATACAAGGCTAGATACCGAGTTCCATTACAAAGGAGGAACTACTACCCAACACTAAACAACACCTATCCCAAAGGAGACCCACTCCTTATTATAACATCATCAAGGATATCAATATCCTTGGATACAACCTATCTCTATTTGTACATCGATACACCATATCGATTGTACACCCTTGGCATCTTTCACTAATGCCTTTGACTTGACTCTTTTGGCATCCTTCACTAATTCCTTTGACACGGACGTTAAACACCTTTCACTAATGCCTTTGACTTGACTCTTTTGGCATCCTTCATTAATGCCTTTGACACGTACGTTAAGCACCTTTCACTAATGCCTTTGTCTTGACCCTTCTGGCATCCTTCGCTAATTCCTTTGATACAACACTTCTAATGAGTAAGAAAGAACTATCAACAAGAGAACCTCAGTAGTCTTGATGATGATGAAGCATGGCAACTCATGGACTTGAGCTTTCTCGACTTCAAGAGGTGGTGATCTCGCCTTTAAGAGGAACCTAGAGAATCACACAAAAACAAACACAAACTACATAGAGAGATTCTTTGGATATGAGGCTAGAAGGTTTACAATACTAGGAGAAAGTATGTGTGGAAGTGGCAAATTACAATGAAGAAATGGCTCACTATTTATAGGAGAAAAACATGCAACTGTTCCACGGATCCTACGGATCCCTTACTTGAGGGATCCGTCCAGTGTAAACTGGGGGAACCGTGGGACGCTCCTCTTTGCCCATGGGTTTTGGGTCATGGGTCATGGGTTATGGGTCATGGGTATCCAAGTAGATACAATGTATCTAGAATATGCAATGCATCTAGTCCATGAGTTATGGTGTTAGGATTTATAAAATCCAGTAGTTAAAGAGTCGGTCACCTCAAGTATATGTATTCGTTAGAAAGCTCGTACTCGTAGTCATTTAATGTTAGTAAGTAGTTTGTTAAGTAACACCATGGAGGACGGACGGGTCTTTACCCACTGTATGCCTTATCCACAGCCCTTAGGAGGCGTGTCTTGTAAGAACCTATAAATACCCTTTGCCTAGCAAGGCAAAGGGTTGGAGCTTTCAATATCATTTTTCTTTGTCTCACTAAATTCCCAAAACTCTTTCACTTTCTCTCTCTAAAACTCAAACCATACTCCCTATATTTTGAATTTGTGATTTGTTTATGAAAACCAATATATTACAAATGGTATCAAGAGCCATGGTTTGATCACTCATCTTTCATGTTCTCGGATTTCTAGTGGTTTTCATAAGGTTTTTGGGTTTGAATGAGTTTAGAGTAGTTTGCATCATTTGGATCATTTCTAGTGTTAAAGTTTAGATTTTGATTGTACTTTTGTGTTTAGAATCATTATAAGTGTTTAGGTTTTGGTTTGGAAGGCTTGAATCATCATGGTTGGGTGGTTTTGGGATTGAAAAAGTGGTGTTTTTGAATATTTCTGAAGTGCGATTTGTGTTTCGTACTTTGTTTCTTCTATGCGATTTGTCTTATAGTCGATGCGATTTGTCCTTTTGTTTGGATCGTTTATTGAAGCGATTTGTCTTACTCAGAGTGCGATTTGTCTTGAGTGCAATTTGTCTGCTAAGCGATTTGTCGTTTAAGCGATTTGGTAATCAAGGTGCGATTTGTCTTGTACTGCGATTTGTCCTGAGTGCAATTTGTCAGAAGCGACTTATCTAAAGAAGCGATTTGACTGAAGGTGCGTTTGGTCTGAAAGTGCGACTTGTCATTGAGACTTGTCTAGGGTGCGATTTGACTAAAAGTGCGATTTGTCTAAAGAAGCGATTTGACTGAAGGTGCGATTTGTCTGAAAGTGCGACTTGTCTATTGAGATTTGTAGTTTCTTCGTGTTACGTTTTACGGTAATCTATTTCCCGGTTTAATCATAAAGTAGTAAAATCCCGTTGAATCTGTAATCATGTCTACAATCACTTCTTCAGTTGCTGATGACGTTCAAGTTGTAGGATCTGACACTCGTCCTCCCATGCTGGATCGAACCGATTATGACTCTTGGGCTCAACGAATCAGAATGTATTGCTTAGGAAAAGAAAATGGGGTTAATATCCTCAAGTCAATTGATGAAGGACCATATCAAGTTGAGACTACCAGAGACATCCTTGAAACTGCTGCTGATGGTTCAGTTATATTAGGATTGTATAGACCAAAGATGTATGATGACCTTAATGATAAGAAGGAGAAGAGATACGGTGTAGACATCAGGGCTTCAAACATTATACTTCACGGTTTACCTAAGGACATTTACAAGTTGATCAATCACAACACTGAAGCAAAGGCAGTATGGGACAATGTTAAGATGCTTCTCTCTGGTTCTGAATTGACTAAAGAAGACAGGGAGTCTCAGCTGTATGGTGACTTTGAGAACTTTAAAATGAATCCAGGGGAAACTGTTACTGAATATTACGTGAGATTCCACAAGCTTGTGAATGACATGAGGAATATCAAAATGATTATGCCAAATATCCAGCTCAATTCAAAGTTTGTGAACAACATGAATCCTGAATGGCACAAATTTGTCACTGCAGTCAAACTAAACAAGGGATTGAGGAACACAAATTACGAGCAATTGTATGCTTATTTGCTTCAAAATGAGAAACATGCTGTGTTTGAACGAATGATATTGGAAAAGTTCAAGACCAATTCTGGAGATGCAAGCTCGTCAAATGATTCAACTGCATTCTACACTAATGTAGGAATAACCACCAAAGCATCACAAGTCATACCAACTGGAAATGGTAATCACAAACTCATTCCAGATCTAGGATATAAGCCTCCAGATTCAGACACATTCATGGAACAACTTGTCATTCAATTGGCTCTAATGGTTAAGCAAAACTTGAACTTCACTCCACACACCAACAATCATCTCAGAACAGCTTCCAATCTCCACAATCATGCTACTGTCAAAGAAGGAAAGGTAGTGGTGCAAAATGTGCAAGGAAGACAAAATGAACAAGGAATGGCAGGAGCGGGTTATGGAAATGTTGATGTAGGTGGAGGATATGTGGGTAATCAGAATCGAGGAAGGAACATGCCTCAGGGTCAAGGGAAGCCAATCAAGAGTTACAACTATGGTGGAGAAGGACACATTGCAAGGAACTGCACTTCTCCTAGACGTCCAAAAAATGCATAGTACTTCAGGGACAAAATGTTGCTGGTACAAGCTCAAGATAATGGAGCAGTATTGGATGAGGAAGAATTGTTGTTTCTTGCTGAGGGAAATGCCAAAACTTACGATGCAGATGTGGATGAACAACCAGTGCAGGGTATGGGACACAACAATCCCAATGCATTTCAAGTTGCAGACTGTGATGCATTTGATTCTGATGTCGATGATGAACCTACTGCCCAGACCATCTTCATGGCTAGTATCTCACCAATGGTCTCTCCAAAGGCTCCTTTACCACAACAGGCCAGTCCTTCCAAGGAATCAATCATATCAGAGGTATTAAAACTATACAATGAAGTTGATGTGCAAAAGATACACGACAAGGTACAACCAACTGAAATTATTGATGAGTGTCTAAATACTCATCATTTTTGTACTGATTAAACTGCAAAAACATCTGAAAACACTCAGAAATGCATCAAAATGATAAAAATATCACAAATAAGTGTTTTATGTGTTTTAAATGCAAAAATATCAAAATCTGGTGAAAAACGTATAAAGTTTGCATAATTGGCAGTTTTAGTCCCCCAAGTTTCAAAAGTTGTCAAAAACAGTCCCTGGTAAAACAAAATAAAGAAAAATGTTATTCAAGGTCCCTGAAATATTTTAAATTGTCAAAAATGGTCCTTGAATAAATCTTTTGTCAAATGGCAGAAAAGGTCCCTGAACTTTCATAAAATGTCAAGTTTGGTCCCTGGAAATTTGAAAATGTCAAAACTAGTCCTTGTACTATTGGGACTTGTCAATATTGGTCCCTTGTAAAAAGTTTGGAAAATTACAGGATTGGTCCTTCATAATTTCAGATTGGCAACTTTAGTCCTTATCATTTACACTAAAACCAAACCCTTGTCAAAATACAATTGAACCCCTGCCACTTACACTTTTTTGACCCCAGTCATTAGCCTGTTTTGAACCCTCTGGTCAAACCAAAGTCAAACACCCAGTTGCCCGCCCCCACTGTTCCTCCTTCTTCCCCACTGGACCAAATGCCTGTAACCACCTCCCATCACCTTTCTTCCCCCTCATCATCACCATTACCTACTTTTACCACCACATTAAATGCCACCCCCCCCCCCTAGTTGATAAAACAGAGCCCTACAAGTCAAATCTCCATTTCCCGCCAAAATGAGCTAACACTCAAAACACTCCCATTGGCCAAACAAAGTGGTGGGATTATCTCAGAAGGCCACGTGGAGCTCATTTGAAGCATAAAATAGGAGGAAGACAGAGAAGAAGAGTGGTAGTTAGTTTTTTTAAACTTAATGTATGTCGTTTTTTTAAAAGTATCTTAATTAGTTTTAACATTTGTAATTTTCAAGCTTTCTTGTACTGAACTTAAGTAATTTGATCATTATAATCTGTTTTGAGCCTCAATTAAATGTTTCATTTTAAGTTTTAGATTTCATGGTTCACTGTTTCAAATTTCAATCTCAACTGTTAAACCCAAGCTTCAAATAGCTTTGTTCTCAGCTTCTATAAGCTTATATAAGCTTATAATAGCTTTTTGTAAGCGTGTAATCAAGTTCTAAGCAACTTTGGTAAAAGTCAACAATAGTCAACTGTGCAGCTCAACTTGGTTCTAGCAGTTTGGAAATGAACATGGGGGTTGCAGAGATGGATGTGGGTTGGATTTGATATAGATTAATGTAGTATGGGTTCTGATTTCAGTAATGGCAAGCCATAGTGGCTGGGACAGTTGTAAGTGATTCTCCAAGTCTCATAAGCATAATCTGTTATAGTAGTTTTAAGAAACATGTTTAATTAGTTGTGTTTAGTGCAAGTAAACTCAGATTAATCAGTTTTATTAGCTTAAACAGTAGTTAATCTAGATTTAATTTGCAACTTAGTTTATAAAGGTGTGTTTGGATCTATGGCTTAAACTGTCTTAGATCCCTAGTCAGTGGTAGACTCTTGTTGTACTATGCTTGCTTAGTTCATTTAAACTCATTTCAGTCTTAAAATTGTGCCTACAACTCTCAAAGTCAACATGATCCTTGATCTATCTTAACTGATTCACTGTTGTGATTTTGGAAAGACAAGAACTTGTTTTGTGATTAGAAAACATAGATGTAGGTTGCAGTAGTCTTGTTTCATCTTATAACATCATATTCAGTTGGTAAATAAAGATTAAAACTCAATTTAGTCAAACTTGTCAAAACTATCAAAAAGTCAAAACTTGCAAATACAGTTTTGAGCCCAAATGGGAGGAATTTTCACAAACTCAGTTCTGGGCCAATTTCTATGAAACTTGTGGTTTTGAAAAGCTCTACTGGTCTAGTTTCTTTTTATCATTTTTGCATAATTTTGTTAATTTTCTATAAGGGTCAAAAGAGCTTGTGATTATGGTGTCAAATGCCCTGTGCAGGGCACTGTTGACTGCACAGGGCTTGAGCAGGTTTTGCAGACCTTGCATTTAGCTCATAAGAGCTCCTCAAAGTCTGTCCTTGGGTTTGTTAATAGCCACCCAGGTCTAGTGCAGGGTCCCATTTCCATTTTGTTGTTTCTAGCTTATTCATGTGCTTATTATTCAGCTCAAAGTAGCCACCCTATCAACTGTTTTAGCTCAAAAGCTCAATCATCTAATCTGGTTAATCTTGCTTATCAGAGGTTGTAGCTTGTTGTTACTTGTTCCATTTTAGTTCTCTTAGCTTATTATAGCTTGTATATCAGTTTGGTAGCCTTTGGATTCCATTTGCTTAATCAAGTGCTTATTTCAATAAGCACTTCCACATCAGTTCCATTTTTCTACACACAAGCACCTGTTTTTCCATTTTTCTTATATTCCTAATATTATTTTAGAGTTTTCCTGAAATTTTCAGATTTTTCTAAGCTTGTTTGCTATTTTTCTTAATTTAAATTAGTTTTTAAGCATTATTAATTAGCTTTTAATACAAAAAATTAAGAAAAGGTTCAGAAAAATAATTTTTCAATTTTCTTAAGTTTAGATAAATATAAAAAGCCAAAAAAGTATTTTTCCATATTTTTCTTAGTTAAAATTGTATTTTTAAATAATTTAAGTAGTTTTTAATAGTTTAAAATTCATAAAAAATAGAAAAATAATCAGAAAAATACAAAAATAGTTTTGAAAATTCTTTTTTGTTATTTTAGATTTTTCCAAGTCATAATTTTATTTTTCTAGCTTTATTTCCTATTTTCTTGTAATTTAGGTTATTATTAAATAGTTAGAAATAGTTTTTAATTAATAATAAATAGATAATTAGTTATAAAAATAATTTTCTTTTTCTAATAATTTTCTTTTATCATTAGGTTTGTAAAAATGTATTTTTCATATTTTTAAGCTTAATATTGTGTTAGTTTCACATTTTTATTTGTACGTCGCGTAGTTTTTAATTTCAGTTTTATAAAAACATAAAAACAAAAACATCATTTTAAATATAGTGATAGCGTTTATTTAATATTTTTTATCTTTTTAATTTTCTTTAATTTGCATTTAAGCCCCTGTAGTTTATGGGCTTTCTCTTTAGGTATAGATCAACCACAATCCTTTCCCGTTCAAATCCTCTCGATCACTTTACGTTTGACTATTCTCGCACAGCTCGTTGGGACTTAACGACCTGGGGAAACACTATACTCTCCTGATCTTCATTGCATTTTTGCTTAAACTGTTTTAAGTTTGTTACGGTCGGCCATTCACAAGTGGCATGCTTGAGTGATAAAACTTGACGGTTTTGCACAGATCAAATTTTGGCGCCGCTGCCGGGGAGCAGTGCTAATAGTCTTACGTTTAGCAGATTAGTGATTTGACATCACTCGTTGTTTATACCATCTATATAATCCAAAAACCCAAAAAGATTTTCATTCTTAGTTTTTACATCATGTTTTTCAAAAATACCAAAAATATTCCTCTTTACCCTCCTACCCTCTTTGATTCTTTATCCCTTTACCCTCTATCCATTTGATTCTAAACTTCTATTCTCATGGAATCTCTAGACTACGACGAATTCTGGGACGAAGCTGAAAAGCTTCAGACTTTATCACAAATGTCTAGAATTCGTGTTGTTCGTGAAGATCCATTAATTCTGCGTAGGGAAATGGAACGAGAAACCGGGGTGACAAAGGACCAGGTACTTCCTTCTGATAATGGAAGTGCTAAATACGTCCAACCTACGGTTATCCAAAGATCTAAACCCTCAATTGCTCCTAAGCCGTCTAGAATTGATCCTGAACTTTCACGATTTACGGTTAAAAGCAAACATGCAGAATTCAGACCGGTGACTCGCAAGAATGACTTGCCTAATCTTCACGTTTCCCAAGAACCAGAACCGGAGACCATAACGGAAGTGGTGGAAATTGCTAGCTCTCAGAGCACACCACTTGTCCCACCTCCTGATTTTTCAAAATGTTCTTCGAGACTTGATAGTCATTCAGATCACCATGTTGGTTTTGTTGATTCTTTGAATAAACAGATTCCTTCTCATAACTCTCAAATAGAATCGTTTATTCCTTGTGTCGGTTGTGGTGAGCCTCTTTATGGTTCACCCTGTCGTTGGTGTACGTGTGTACAATGTGGTAATGATATCCGTAACGGGAGTTGTTTGTTTTGTGGTTCGAGGAATTCATTTGATTATGATCCTAATCAGAACTCATTTAACGACCCCTCAAACTTTTCCAATTACCCACCACAGCCCGACTCATCTTCATATAACCAACATTACTGCTGTGAATTTTGTGGAGGTCCTCACCAAGGATTTGAGTGTCAATCCGGAAACACGTTTGTCTACGAACAGTTTTCTGGTAACACTCAGGACTTTGGAAATGACCAAATTCCATATTATTCACATGACCACCCACAACAATCATTTTGTTGTGAGAACTGTGGAGGTCCCCATTGCAGCTCTGATTGTCAAACAGGGAATCCATTTCCTTGTAACAATTACGACTATCCATATCACGACCAACCTCCACAGTGCCAAATGACTCAAACTCCTCAGCAAACCCAACAAGACACTTATCTAGAGCTTCTGGAGTTAGTGAAACGAAGTGAGGAGTTCAATAAGACAGCATTTCATAATGTTCCCAGTATTTCTTGTGTATATTGTGGGGGTCCTCATGATGATTATCAATGTCAACCTTCCGGCTTTGACAAATCTCCACTCCCACAATGTCCTGTCATTCAAAATTCACATGAGAAATCCATGGAAGAATTGTTAGCTGAAGATCAGGCTGCTAAAATAAATTCCCAAATTGCCTTTGAAAAATCTATTAGGGAATCAATTGCAAAAGAAAAAGCAGCCAAATCTAGCTCTCAGTTTCGTTTTATTCCTGATGACAGTGATGATGAAGATACACTTGATTCATCAAGTTCATCAGATGATATCCCAGCAGTTGAGATTCAGTCTCAAACAACTGCTATCACACCCGAAGCTCCCACTCACTCTCTGACCATGGGGGACGAGCATCTTGACACTGTTCCTGAAAAGGAATCGGACGAATTCATTAAGTCTAGTGTTGAAAACCTTGTCCCAATCCCGAGAGAGTCACAGGGAACTTCTGATCATATGTGTGATTCTATCTCCCCTCTTGAGTGTTCAAAAGATCATTTTGAAACTTTCTCCGATGTTAGCGACGATTGTACTTCTCATGGAAACATCGAGTATGTTGAGGCATCACTCCCACAGTCTGATGTTGATCATCATCTTGAGGAGTTCACCGATAAACTCACTCACATCAATCTACTTTCATCGTAAAGTAATGATAGTCTTTCTGATTTCAAAGCCGATCTGGGAGAGACTGAAATTCTCCTTGATAATGATCGTTCACTCACTTCTTATCCCAATAGTCCAATAGAGAATGTTGATCACTTCGTTCCCGAAACATTCAAAACTACCTTCACCAATCCTCTATTTGAATTCGACTCTGAATTCACTTTAATTTCTGAGAATCCACTCTTTGATACTCAGATTGAGGATAGTGATGAGTCTACAGTGGAACAAGAATTCACAGATTTACATCTTGTGATTGATTCTCTTCACGAGGAGTTCGCCGGTGAACTCACTCATATCATATCTCCGCCGGAGTATGATAACCACCAAATTAATCATGACACACCCGAGATTTGTCTTGATCACATAAGCTTAAATGATGAGATTCATAATCCTGAAATTATGGATCCTCCTATGGATGAAGACGAGTTAGTCATGATGTTTATCATGATTTTCTATCTCTTCTTCACCTATCCCATAGCTTCCCCTGTTCTTCACTCCTTCGGGAATGAAGACATTATCTTTGACCCAGGCATTTCCATGTACCATTTGTGAGCCAGGTCTGTCTCTGTATCTCATCGGTGTGGAACTTTCACGTACTTCAATGTTTATCCAAACATCTTGAATGAAAGTCCGATGGAGATTGTTTCTTCCACCTTACTTCCCCATGAACAAATTAATTCGGGGTCGAGTCAAGCTAGCGACTCGGTAATCAAAAACAGTAGCTAAACATGGGTTTTCACCCGTGTGTACCACCCTAGTGTGGGGGAGATACCCCACATGTTGTATATAGATCTAAAAAAATGAATGAAAATTGTAAATATTAAAAAAAGAAAATAATTGTTGTGTTTCCACACTTAGCTAGTAATGTTATCTTTTTACGTTCTAAGTTTCGGCATAACAGCCGGTACTTTGAATATTGAGGACAATATTCATTTCTAAGTGTGGGGGGGAAATTCTGGCGAATTTTGATCATAAATGTACCCCTTTAGTCCCTTTTTCCCCCAAAATGGCCAAATTTAAAAAAAAAATTTTAGTGGAAGTACTATGTACTAAACACAACAAATGGTAATCAGTCCACCATGTCTAACCCACATAAGGATTGGCTAATCCAGGAGCAAACGGCTCTTGGTAAAGATATCTCAAATCCGTTGACGGCTTGCAATTTGCCCAAAATTGTATGGTATTCAGCTCACCATATCCTTAAAAGTGAAGAGTTGGCTAGCCCGCAAGTTTATGGCTTGTGGTAAAGGCAGTGGAAAAACCATAATTGGTAATCAGCTCACCAAAGATAATACTGATAATTTATCTAAGAGTTGGCTAGTCCAGAAGCAAACGGCTTCTGGTAAAGACAAAATCAAATCCGTTGAAAGCTGGTGGTTTGCTCAAAATCACATGGTTATCGGTGTACCAAGGTTCTTACTTGAACTGAAATATTTGGCTACTCCAGAAGTAATGGCTTTTGGTAAAGAGATGAAATCTATTAATTTTTCTCAAAACATTGCTAGGGACTAGCAATATCTTAGTGTGGGGGATTGATGAGTGTCTAAATACTCATCATTTTTGTACTGATTAAACTGCAAAAACATCTGAAAACACTCAGAAATGCATCAAAATGATAAAAATATCACAAATAAGTGTTTTATGTGTTTTAAATGCAAAAATATCAAAATCTGGTGAAAAACGTATAAAGTTTGCATAATTGGCAGTTTTAGTCCCCCAAGTTTCAAAAGTTGTCAAAAACAGTCCCTGGTAAAACAAAATAAAGAAAAATGTTATTCAAGGTCCCTGAAATATTTTAAATTGTCAAAAATGGTCCTTGAATAAATCTTTTGTCAAATGGCAGAAAAGGTCCCTGAACTTTCATAAAATGTCAAGTTTGGTCCCTGGAAATTTGAAAATGTCAAAACTAGTCCTTGTACTATTGGGACTTGTCAATATTGGTCCCTTGTAACAAGTTTGGAAAATTACAGGTGGTGCTAAACAGTCAAGTCAAATAGACTTAAAACAGCTCAAACACTAATGCAATTAAGATCAGAGGAATATAGGGAATTCCTGGGTCGTTAAGTCCCACGGAGGATGAATTGGTGTTAAAACACTTAATCAGATGGTAGAATGATCACTAAGGATAGCAATCAGTAGGGTTTTGGATGGAAAATTATACCTAAAGAGAAAATCTACAAATAACAGCGACTTAAATGCAAATTAAAAAGATTAAAAAGTTAAAATCTATTAAATAAACGCTATCACTATTTTTAAAGGCGATGAACGTTTAAAACCTACAACTTAAAACTTACGTTTAAAATAAAATTACGTCTACATACAAAATAAAAAGTGAGTTTTAAGAAATAAAAGAGCTACAAATATGAAAATGATATTTTTATAATTCTAATAATAAAAGAAAATTATTAGAAAAAGAAAATTATTTTTATTACTATTTATTTAATTTTTATTAATTAAAAACTATTTATTAAGTATTTAAAATGCACTAAAATACAAGAAAATACAAAATTAACCTAGAAAAATGAAATTATAACTTGGAAAAATCTAAAATATGATAAAACTTATTTTAAAACTGAAAATATATTTTTTAGACTTATTATGTATTTATTATTAATTTAAAACTATTTAAAACTAATTAAAATGCTAAAAAATACTTTTTAAACTAAGAAAATTATGGAAAAATACTTTTTATTACTTTTATATTTATCTTAACCTAAGAAAATTGAAAAATCATTTTTTTGGACTTTTTATAATTTATTTGTATTAAAAGCTATTTAAAAATACCTAAAAACTGTTTTTAATTAAGAAAAATAGCAAATAGTTAAAGAAAATTATGAAAATTTCAGGAAAAGTCTATTTTAATATGTAGAATCTAAGAAAAATAGAAAAACATAGGCTTGTGTGGAGAAATAAGCAACTGCAGTTGTAACTGCTTATAAATAAGCACTTATGATAAGCTAGAAAAACACAACAAGCACCAAACTGATATACAAGCTAAAATAAGTTATTAGAACTTTATTTCAACTAAAAACAACAAACCATGAACTCTGGATTACAAGTTTTCACAGATTTTATGTTTGAGCTTGATTATGAAAACAGAAAATGGTATACTACTTTAAGCTATTGCACAGGTCACTCAATAAGCTAAAACTGAAAAACAATTATTAGAACTTGTATTAGACCTGGTTGGTTACCTAGAAACAAAAGATGAGATCACAACAAGCTAAAATGAGCTTGTGAGAAGCTTTTTCAAAACCTGAGAATTCACTGAGTAAAACTCAGTGAATGCTGAGTTTTATGGGACAAACTTATAAGCTCTTGCAGGCTTATCAAATAAGCTCCAAATGGAAATTTAAAACTTGAAACTTGAAAAGGACCAGGTTGACTTCCCAAAGAAACAAAAATCACAGGTAAAGGACAAGTAATAAGCTCTGTAGGAGCTTTTGAAAGTGGATGTAAAAACTGTGCACAGGGCACATTTTGACTTTTTGATTAAACTGAAGGTTTGACTTTAGTGAGTTTTAAATCAATCTAGCTTACTAATTATGATGTAATAAGCTATATTGATATGAAATTAAGCTAGGTTATGAGATTCTAAGCTAGTATGGAAAATATGAAAAGCTAAAATCCAACAGTTAACAAGCTAGGTAAAGATTAAGGTACTTTTGACTTTTACTATAACAAGCACAGGATTTTAAGGTTTCTTTGAGTTATTTAGACCAAGTATGACTTAGAATAAACAAAACCAAAGTACTGCATAGACTTTAATACAGTAAAACAGATAAAACCAAACACCCTTTTATGTTACTGATTTGGTGTTTTTTTCAAAGAGAATCATGGATTAAGACCATGGAACTTATTGCAGACCTTGTAATATCATTTATTAACACTAAATAAACTTCAATCAACAGCCATAACAACATACAACTTCCTAATAATGATTATGCAATTTATACTGTCAAATTAAGATTTTAACAAAATACAAATTTAAAAGAACAAACTACTGATTTTATCACTTATTTAATCTTAACTATAACTAATAAACATTTAAACATAAAGATTTGAGCTAAATACTATTTGGACAGTAACAAACCAAATTGGATCAAAAGATGCTTACAAATGACTTGAGGTCACAAACTGAGAACTAGGACCAAATAACCAATCCTATAGCTTACCAATAAGCACTATACCCAAGACCATCCATTATATATCCTGCTCCAACCTGCTAGAACTTTGAACCATGGATTTTTATTTTTAAGCTATTTATTTGTTATTTTTGTGAATTTCTGACTTTGGATACTACACTGATTTTTAGGTATCTAAAAGCTTGTATAAGCTTTATATGGAGCTTATATGACTTACTCAGTCCATACTAATCACTGCTAACACCATTTCATTATATTGAGATTTTCTTGAAATTTGAAAATTTAAAAACTGAGATTGGAACTTCAATACTGAAATTGATTATTGAAAAAGTTTAAACATACACTGAGAATGCTTAATTAAGTGCTTGAGAGCTTAAAAATACACTGGATAAAGAAAATTAACTAAAACGACATAAAAATTGAAAATTACACTAGATACTTAATTACATTGGACCAAACTTGATATATATTGACTTAAATCTTCTCTTGTCGACCTCTGAAAATATCCCACCAAATCCTGACCATTGATTTGAGCCAGATATTCAGAATTGCCATTTGTCACTTTTGGCGCCATTTTTTCAAAGGGTTGGTTTTCTGAATTAATGGGCTTTGGATTGGTGTGGAGGTGGAAGGAGACAGCTGGGAGGTGATGTGGAGGTGAAAAGGTGGAAAACCAGTGGTTAAAACCACTGGTTTTGGTGTATACAAGGTTGAAGGAGACACTGCTACAGTGTAGGCGGTTTATCCGTTTTTTAAAATTTGGGCCGGGTCACTGTTTGGGCTTGGATTTGGGCTAGTTCATATATTGGATCCGGTTTGGTTTAATTTAAACAACAAGGACCATATTTGCAATTTGGCTAAAGTTGAAGGGCTGAACTTGAACATTTCCCCAGACTCTCATAAGGACTAAACCTGCCAAGTGATAATAGAACAAGGACCTTTGTTGTTAATTTCCATTTTTACAAATCCAGGGACCAAAATTGTCAATTTAGAAACTATAAGGACCAATATTGTAATTTTCTCCAAAGTTTTATCATAAGGACCATTTTTGTCATTAATAAATAGAACAAGGTTAAAACTTGATAATTTTCACTTTTTAAATTAACCAAGGACTATTTTTGACATTTTTCAAAGTTAAAGGACTAAAGTTGTCATTTTGTGATTTTTAAACTTTAAAGGGTTTGTTTTGACAAATTTTGAATCTTATGGACCTAAAATGATATTTTGCAAGTTTTTGAATTACCAGGGACTGATTTTGACAATTTTTATAACTTGGGGGACTAAAACTGCCAATTATGCAAACTTAATACGTTTTTCACCAGATTTTGATGTTTTTGCATTTAAAACATATAAAACACTTGTTTGTGATATTTTTATCATTTTGATGTGTTTCTGAGTGTTTTCAGATGTTTTTGGCATTCTAACAGTATAAAAATGATGAGTATTTAGACACTCATCAATCCCCCACACTAAGATATTGCTAGTCCCTAGCAATAATTTGAGAAAATTTAATGGATTTCATCTCTTTACCAAAAGCCATTACTTCTGGAGTAGCCAAATGTTTCAGTTCAAGTAAGAACTTTGGTACAATGATAACCAAATGATTTTGAGCAAATCATAAGCTGTCAACGGATTTGATTTGTCTTTACCAGAAGCCGTACCCTTCTGGACTAGCCAACTCTTAGATAAATTATCAGAATTATCTTTGGTGAGCTGATTACCAATTATGGATTTCCAACTGCCTTTACCACAAGCCATAAACTTGCGGGCTAGCCAACTTTTCACTAGTTTAAAGATATGGTGAGTTGAACACCATACAATTTTAGGCAAATTGCAAGCCATAAACGGATTTGAGATATCTTTACCAAGAGCCGTTTGCTCCTGGATTAGCCAATCCTTATGTGGGTTAGACATGGCGGACTGATTACCATTTGCTGAGTAAGTGAAAAACACTTACTCCAAAAAAAAAAAAAAAAATTTTGGCCAAAAACGGGGGAATTGGGTGAAATAATTACATGAAATTCGTGAGAATTCCCCCCCACACTTAGAAATGAATATTTCCCTCAATATTCAAAGTACCGGCGGTTATGCCGAAACAAAGAACATAAAAGGGAAATACTACGGCCATAATTTAGAAGATTTTTTTTTTTTTTTTTTTTTTTAGAAAGATTGAGAATATACAACAGTGTGGGTAGACTCCCCCACACTAGGGTGGTAGAAAGGGGATAAGAAAACAGAAATATGGATGAAAATCCATATTATGTGTGCTACTATTTTTGATTCCCGAGTCACTAGCTTGACTCGATCCCCGCATTCATTGGTTCATGGGGAATGTTTGTAGATCCGGGACAACCACAGGGGGAATGTCCTCTCCAAAGTAATGCTTTAATCGATGACCATTTACTTTAAAATTAGGACCATCAGGTTGAGATAACTCAATGGTGCCATAAGGATAAACCTTAGTAATGGTAAATGGACCAGACCAGCGGGACTTAAGCTTTCCCGAGAAAATCTTCAATCTAGAATTGAAAAGAAGGACTCGATTACCAACGTTAAAAACGCGGTTCTTGATCTTGGAGTCATGAATCTTCTTTGTCTTTTGTTTATAGATCAAAGAGTTCTCATAAGCTTGATCACGAAGTTCATTCATTTGAACTTTTCTGTGATCGCCGGCTGTCTGTATATCGAAGTTTGCATGTTTTAAGGCCCAGTAAGCCTTGTGCTCTAGTTCAATCGGAAGGTGACATGCTTTTCCGTACACTAGCTTGTATGGAGTACACCCAATTGGTGTTTTGTAAGCTGTACGAAAAGCCCAGAGTGCGTCATCCAGTTTATCCGACCAGGATGCACGATTTTCACCTACTGTCCTTTCAAGTATTCTTTTAATACCACGATTTGAAACTTCCACCTGCCCACTTGTTTGGGGGTGGTATGCAGTAGATAGACGGTGGGTAACACCATACTTTTGCATGACACGATCAAATTGGTCATTACAAAAATGTGTACCACGATCACTGATTATTGCACGAGGAGTTCCAAACCTGGCAAAGAGAGCTTTCAAAAATTTCACAACAACTCGGGCATCATTTGTAGGTAAAGCTTTTGCTTCAACCCATTTTGACAAATAGTCGACAGCTACGAGTATGTACTTGTTACCACGAGAAGATGGAAATGGCCCCATAAAATCAATACCCCATATGTCAAATATCTCACAAACTTGAATGGCATTTTGTGGCATTTCATTCCTTTGAGATATATTTCCATGACGCTGACAAGCATCACAAGTTTTGACATAATCGTGGGCATCTTTATAGATTGTGGGCCAATAGAACCCGGAATCAAACACCTTTTTGGCGGTGTAGTTTGGACTATGATGGCCCCCGGTGGGTCCAGCATGACAAGCTTTGAGAATATCAAGAGCTTCTTGTCCATAAACACACCGTCGGATGACTTGATCCGCACAGATCTTGAATAAGAAAGGGTCGTCCCAGAAATAATGTTTAACATCCTTGAAGAATTTATTCTTCTGCTGGGTCGACATCCCTTTCACAATGAAGTTACCCGCATGGTAATTTGCAAAGTCAGCAAACCATGGGGTAGAAGAGTTTCCATGAAAAGAAACCGCATTGAGTGTCTCGAGAGGAAATGTTTCATTAATATCCTTTTTCTCGAAAACATCTTGGTGAGGGTTTTCTAATCTGGACAGATGATCAGCAGCCAAGTTCTCAGCTCCTTTTTTATCACGTATGATAATATCAAATTCTTGAAGGAGGAGAACCCAACGGAGCAATCTCGGCTTTGCATCTTGTTTTGCAAAGAGATATTTAAGAGCCGAGTGATCCGTATACACTACACATTTGGTCAAGATTAAGTACGGCCGAAACTTTTCAAATGCATACACCACGGCTAATAGCTCTTTTTCTGTGGTGGTGTAATGAGTTTGAGCTTCAGTCATAGTCTTACTTGCGTAGTGAATAGGCTGAAAATGCTTGTTTCTTCGTTGCCCTAAGACTGCGCCGATAGCAAAATCACTTGCATCGCACATAAGCTCAAAAGGTAAATCCCAGTCGGGAGCAACGAGAATGGGTGCTTCAGTAAGCTTTTTCTTCAATGTTTCAAAAGCTACGATGCACTCAGGTGAAAAGATAAAAGGAGCATCCTTTTCAAGAAGATGGGTCATTGGCCGGGCGATTTTGGAAAAATCTTGAATGAATCTACGATAGAAACCGGCATGACCTAAAAAACTCCTAATACCTTTGACGGTAGTAGGATGAGGTAATTTAGCAATAACATCGACTTTTGCTCTATCTACCTCAATCCCGTTCTTTGAAATCTTATGGCCAAGGACAATGCCTTCTTTGACCATAAAGTGACTTTTCTCCCAGTTTAGACAAAGATTGGTGTCTTCACACCTTTGAAGCATTTTATCTAAATGGGAGAGACAAGTTTGAAACGAATCCCCAATGACCGAGAAGTCATCCATAAACACCTCCATTGTTTCCCCGATCATGTCGTGGAAAATGGCCATCATACATCGTTGGAACGTGCCAGGAGCATTACATAAGCCAAAAGGCATACGTCTATAGGCAAAAGTTCCGTATGGGCAGGTGAATGTGGTTTTATCTTGATCCTTTGGATCAATGGGAATCTGAAAGTACCCCGAGAAACCATCAAGGAAACAATAGTATTCATTCCCTGCTAATCTCTCAAGCATTTGGTCCATAAAGGGCAGAGGAAAATGGTCTTTACGAGTGGCGTCATTCAACTTACGATAGTCAATGCAAACACGCCATCCCGTAACCAGACGAGTTGGAATTAACTCGTTATCTTCATTTGTGATAACAGTTATGCCACCCTTTTTCGGAACACAATGAATTGGGCTAACCCAAGGACTATCTGAGATCGGGTAAATCAATCCTGCATCAAGAAGTTTGATAACCTCTTGTTTGATAACATCATGGATTTTTGGATTCACTCGTCTCTGATGTTGAACTGCGGGCTTGAAGTCATCCTCCATCAAGATTTTATGAGTACAAAACTCAGGGTTTATACCTTTGATGTCGGAGAGTTTCCAAGCAATTGCTTGCTTGTGTGACTTCAAGATTTTTATGAGAGCAGCTTTTTCATCTTTACTCAAATCTCTAGCAATAATGACCGGTAATTTATCATCACCTTCAAGAAATGCATACTCGAGATGAGGTGGTAAGTCCTTAAGCTCAACCTCAGGAAATTCTTCAGTTTTCTCAACTGACTTGACTTCCTTGTTATGAAGTTTGATGGAAGGGAGAGGAGAAGAAATGTCATGATTTAACAATTTCTCAAGAAGAATATCTCCCTCCAGATTAATCTCATTTTGATTAATCTCATCAGGAATTGAATCACTAGAGTGAGGGGTGGATGATGGATCATCGTTAAGCAACTTCTCAATGAGAAGTATGTCTCCCTCAATGTCAATTGGAGCGTGATCAATTTCCCATGGTACAGAATCACTGGATAAGTATGCTTCAATCTCTTCTAAGATGAAGTCACTTTCCTCAAATGGGGTGAGAGAAGGAGTAGAATTGGCGATGATAGGTTGAGATGAATGAGTGAGATTATCACTCGAAGAATTATGATCATAACCAAGAACTTCTTGCGAGTACTCTTCAGAAGCAACATCAATGATATCTATTCGGTTAACCGATTCAGAATCATAATTTGCAGAGTACCTCGAAGTCTGATCAAGGTTAAAAGTGACAGCTTCATTTCCAACACGTAATGTGATTTCTTGCTCAAATACATCTATGAGAGCACGGCCCGTTCTCAGGAATCCTCGACCAACAATGAGAGGAACCCGATGATCGGCATCAAAATCAACAACCACGAAGTCAGCTGGGAAATGGAACTTTCCTACTTTCACAAATACGTCCTCGGCAATGCCAAGAGGACGGGATATTGTACGATCTGCAAGCTCGAGAGTCATGCATGTAGGAGTGAGTTCCGGAAGAGAAAGTTTCTTCCACACTGAATATGGCATAAGATTAATGCTTGCTCCAAGATCTGCTAGGGCAAAGCATTCAACCATTCCTGGGAATACACAAGGTAAGAGAAATTTCCCAGGATCTCCAAGCTTTTCTGGAAGCTTCTTCAGAATAACTGCAGAGCAGTTCTCGTTAAGAGGAGTCTTAGCCATTTCAAACAGCTTTTCCTTGTTGCTTAACATGTGTTTGAGAGTTGATGCAAACTTGGGCATCAGCATGATAGCATCCGCAAAGCTTATGTCAAAGTGTAATTCTTGGAAAATTTGGAAAAATTTGTCCATTTGATGACTAGCTTTTTCACGGAGCTTTTGCTCATTCAAACGTGATGGATATGGAATAGAAGATTTGGATTTGATATTTTCAACGGGAGCTACATGTGGTTCAAAAACAACTCCTGGATTAGACTTGGGTTTCTGGACAACTTGAGGTTGGACTACCGAAGGTGGGACTTGTGCGGTATTACTTGGGCTAGAATAATGCACCTTGTCCGTTGTTTCCTTGGTAACTTGACTCATTGCCACAGGAGGAGGGGGCATTGGAGTCGTAGGTCCATTGTGAGTCAGAGGTTCACTTTCCACTACCTTTGGAAGAGAAGAAGAAGAAGAGGTAGTAGGAATAGCGGGTCCATTGTATGAAACACCACTTCTGGTCGTGATCGCCTTAGCATCGCCCCTCGGGTTAGCGATCGTGTTGCTCGGTAAAGTACCTGAGCTCGAGGGTCGATCATTTAAAGACTTCTTGAGATCAGCGATCTGACTGACCAACAATCTGTTCATCTCATCTTGGGATTTCATGAACTGCTTCAGTAACTCATCAGATGATGGTCCTGGAGAAGTAATGATGGGAGGTGGATTAGGAGGGAAATTTTGAGGTCGGATGTTTTGATTATGACCTTGTTGTTGAAAATTCCCTTGATTAGGATTCACATTCCCATGAAATTGATTCCCACGATTGAAATTGTTTTGATGAAGGTTCCCTTGTTGTTGGAAACCTTGATTGGGTCCAGGATAGAAATTACCTTGGTTTTGATAACCTTGGTTCATTCTAGGTTGATTCTGATTCCGGTTAAGATTCTGGTTAAAACCGGGTGGTGCCTGATAAGTGTTAGCACGGTAATTTGGTTCATTCTGAGGACGGTATTGATTACCTCCTTGATTTGAAGTACCGGCTATAGCATTTGCTTCAAACGGACTACCATCAGTGGCAGTACAGTTGTAGTATGCATGAGGACCACCACAAGTGACACAAACTTCAACTTTCTTCACTTCACCATGTGATGGTGTTTGAGTGAAGGTGACTTTCTTTTGGTTAGCAAGAACCAAAGCCTGAACAGCATCTGTGAGTTTATCAATCTTAGCATCGGTGCTAGATGTACTCACATTAGATGAAGTAGAAGGTCCAGCATTAGACTGATTTTGATATGTCTTTGTGCGGAAAGAACGGACCTGGGACTTGTTTTCAATGATTTGTAAGGCTTCTTTGGTGGTTTTGCTAAGGAAATTACCTCCCGCGGAGGCATTCAGAGAGTCTTGGTCAGCTGGTCTCAGACCATTATAGAAAGTATCCATTTGCATTAACTCGGTAAAACCATGATGTGGACACTTGCGGAGCAATTCTTTGTAACGATCCCATGCCTCCCCGAATGATTCATCAAATCTCTGAGAAAATTTCATTATCTCATTCTTAAGACTTGTGGTTCGGGATGGAGGATAGAACTCGTTAACAAACTTGGTAACTAGATCTTCCCATGTCTCAATGGAACGAGGGGGTTGTTTCTCAAGCCAATTCCGGGCTTGTCCCTCTAGAGAAAATGGGAACAGAAGAAGCTTGATAGCTTCTTGTGGGACATTCTTGTACTTGATGGTCGATGCTATCTTGTTAAACCATCGAATGTGTGCATGAGGATCATCCCGCTCAAGACCATAGAATTGGCTTTGGGTTACTAGATTAAGCAACCCGGTCTTGAGCTCGAAGGTATCAGCCACAATGGCTGGGACAACAATGGCATCTCCGTAACCCTCGATGGGTGCTTGGAGAAGCTCATTCATAGGTTTGTCTTCTGCCATTTCGACAGGTGGTGGTGGTGGTAGACGTTCCTCAGTCACGGCTGAAGGAGCTGAACGTCCTCTACGTCTGCGAGGAATGTTTCCAAGTTCTGAAAGTGGACTTGTAGAACTGGAAGAACGAGTGCGCATGCACTAAGTATAAAAATCAATTTTTCAAAACAAATGAGGCAAAACACAAGTGAACTTAACCAATAATCTCAAATGAAATGGCTTCTTTGAAAAAGGTACACCAAATCACAAGTGACACAAAGGCAAGTTTTAAATCTGATGTTCGGGAACTTATTAATGGTCGCACCCCCAGTTAGGTAGTGCACTGCCTTGATTTGCGGTGGTTGATTTTTATGTATATTAAGTACCACTGAAAAGACGTAGGTATGATTTGTGCTGATGGGGTTTAAAAACTTTTGGAAAATATTTTTGTTATCGTCTCGTTTAACCAAATCGTATCTCTTTAAGAATCACCTTAAAAGAAACACAAGACAGAAAACGTTACGATTGTTTTGTTGTTTTATATTGTTTTTGGGTTTTTAACACTTTAGGAAAAGTGTTAATGAACTTTTTGGTTTATATTAACTTTACAGAAAACTTTTTACAAACTGTGGTATATGTGCAAGTACGGGTCTGATAATGCTAGAAACACGCTTACAGCCTCCCCGGCAACGACGCCAAAATTTTATTGGTGCTAAACAGTCAAGTCAAATAGACTTAAAACAGCTCAAACACTAATGCAATTAAGATCAGAGGAATATAGGGAATTCCTGGGTCGTTAAGTCCCACGGAGGATGAATTGGTGTTAAAACACTTAATCAGATGGTAGAATGATCACTAAGGATAGCAATCAGTAGGGTTTTGGATGGAAAATTATACCTAAAGAGAAAATCTACAAATAACAGCGACTTAAATGCAAATTAAAAAGATTAAAAAGTTAAAATCTATTAAATAAACGCTATCACTATTTTTAAAGGCGATGAACGTTTAAAACCTACAACTTAAAACTTACGTTTAAAATAAAATTACGTCTACATACAAAATAAAAAGTGAGTTTTAAGAAATAAAAGAGCTACAAATATGAAAATGATATTTTTATAATTCTAATAATAAAAGAAAATTATTAGAAAAAGAAAATTATTTTTATTACTATTTATTTAATTTTTATTAATTAAAAACTATTTATTAAGTATTTAAAATGCACTAAAATATAAGAAAATACAAAATTAACCTAGAAAAATGAAATTATAACTTGGAAAAATCTAAAATATGATAAAACTTATTTTAAAACTGAAAATATATTTTTTAGACTTATTATGTATTTATTATTAATTTAAAACTATTTAAAACTAATTAAAATGCTAAAAAATACTTTTTAAACTAAGAAAATTATGGAAAAATACTTTTTATTACTTTTATATTTATCTTAACCTAAGAAAATTGAAAAATCATTTTTTTGGACTTTTTATAATTTATTTGTATTAAAAGCTATTTAAAAATACCTAAAAACTGTTTTTAATTAAGAAAAATAGCAAACAGTTAAAGAAAATTATGAAAATTTCAGGAAAAGTCTATTTTAATATGTAGAATCTAAGAAAAATAGAAAAACATAGGCTTGTGTGGAGAAATAAGCAACTGCAGTTGTAACTGCTTATAAATAAGCACTTATGATAAGCTAGAAAAACACAACAAGCACCAAACTGATATACAAGCTAAAATAAGTTAGTAGAACTTTATTTCAACTAAAAACAACAAACCATGAACTCTGGATTACAAGTTTTCACAGATTTTATGTTTGAGCTTGATTATGAAAACAGAAAATGGTATACTACTTTAAGCTATTGCACAGGTCACTCAATAAGCTAAAACTGAAAAACAATTATTAGAACTTGTATTAGACCTGGTTGGTTACCTAGAAACAAAAGATGAGATCACAACAAGCTAAAATGAGCTTGTGAGAAGCTTTTTCAAAACCTGAGAATTCACTGAGTAAAACTCAGTGAATGCTGAGTTTTATGGGACAAACTTATAAGCTCTTGCAGGCTTATCAAATAAGCTCCAAATGGAAATTTAAAACTTGAAACTTGAAAAGGACCAGGTTGACTTCCCAAAGAAACAAAAATCACAGGTAAAGGACAAGTAATAAGCTCTGTAGGAGCTTTTGAAAGTGGATGTAAAAACTGTGCACAGGGCACATTTTGACTTTTTGATTAAACTGAAGGTTTGACTTTAGTGAGTTTTAAATCAATCTAGCTTACTAATTATGATGTAATAAGCTATATTGATATGAAATTAAGCTAGGTTATGAGATTCTAAGCTATTATGGAAAATATGAAAAGCTAAAATCCAACAGTTAACAAGCTAGGTAAAGATTAAGGTACTTTTGACTTTTACTATAACAAGCACAGGATTTTAAGGTTTCTTTGAGTTATTTAGACCAAGTATGACTTAGAATAAACAAAACCAAAGTACTGCATAGACTTTAATACAGTAAAACAGATAAAACCAAACACCCTTTTATGTTACTGATTTGGTGTTTTTTTCAAAGAGAATCATGGATTAAGACCATGGAACTTATTGCAGACCTTGTAATATCATTTATTAACACTAAATAAACTTCAATCAACAGCCATAACAACATACAACTTCCTAATAATGATTATGCAATTTATACTGTCAAATTAAGATTTTAACAAAATACAAATTTAAAAGAACAAACTACTGATTTTATCACTTATTTAATCTTAACTATAACTAATAAACATTTAAACATAAAGATTTGAGCTAAATACTATTTGCACAGTAACAAACCAAATTGGATCAAAAGATGCTTACAAATGACTTGAGGTCACAAACTGAGAACTAGGACCAAATAACCAATCCTATAGCTTACCAATAAGCACTATACCCAACACCATCCATTATATATCCTGCTCCAACCTGCTAGAACTTTGAACCATGGATTTTTATTTTTAAGCTATTTATTTGTTATTTTTGTGAATTTCTGACTTTGGATACTACACTGATTTTTAGGTATCTAAAAGCTTGTATAAGCTTTATATGGAGCTTATATGACTTACTCAGTCCATACTAATCACTGCTAACACCATTTCATTATATTGAGATTTTCTTGAAATTTGAAAATTTAAAAACTGAGATTGGAACTTCAATACTGAAATTGATTATTGAAAAAGTTTAAACATACACTGAGAATGCTTAATTAAGTGCTTGAGAGCTTAAAAATACACTGGATAAAGAAAATTAACTAAAACGACATAAAAATTGAAAATTACACTAGATACTTAATTACATTGGACCAAACTTGATATATATTGACTTAAATCTTCTCTTGTCGACCTCTGAAAATATCCCACCAAATCCTGACCATTGATTTGAGCCAGATATTCAGAATTGCCATTTGTCACTTTTGGCGCCATTTTTTCAAAGGGTTGGTTTTCTGAATTAATGGGCTTTGGATTGGTGTGGAGGTGGAAGGAGACAGCTGGGAGGTGATGTGGAGGTGAAAAGGTGGAAAACCAGTGGTTAAAACCACTGGTTTTGGTGTATACAAGGTTGAAGGAGACACTGCTACAGTGTAGGCGGTTTATCCGTTTTTTAAAATTTGGGCCGGGTCACTGTTTGGGCTTGGATTTGGGCTAGTTCATATATTGGATCCGGTTTGGTTTAATTTAAACAACAAGGACCATATTTGCAATTTGGCTAAAGTTGAAGGGCTGAACTTGAACATTTCCCCAAGCTCTCATAAGGACTAAACCTGCCAAGTGATAATAGAACAAGGACCTTTGTTGTTAATTTCCATTTTTACAAATCCAGGGACCAAAATTGTCAATTTAGAAACTATAAGGACCAATATTGTAATTTTCTCCAAAGTTTTATCATAAGGACCATTTTTGTCATTAATAAATAGAACAAGGTTAAAACTTGATAATTTTCACTTTTTAAATTAACCAAGGACTATTTTTGACATTTTTCAAAGTTAAAGGACTAAAGTTGTCATTTTGTGATTTTTAAACTTTAAAGGGTTTGTTTTGACAACTTTTGAATCTTATGGACCTAAAATGATATTTTGCAAGTTTTTGAATTACCAGGGACTGATTTTGACAATTTTTATAACTTGGGGGACTAAAACTGCCAATTATGCAAACTTAATACGTTTTTCACCAGATTTTGATGTTTTTGCATTTAAAACATATAAAACACTTGTTTGTGATATTTTTATCATTTTGATGTGTTTCTGAGTGTTTTCAGATGTTTTTGGCATTCTAACAGTATAAAAATGATGAGTATTTAGACCCTCATCAACAGGATTGGTCCTTCATAATTTCAGATTGGCAACTTTAGTCCTTATCATTTACACTAAAACCAAACCCTTGTCAAAATACAATTGAACCCCTGCCACTTACACTTTTTTGACCCCAGTCATTAGCCTGTTTTGAACCCTCTGGTCAAACCAAAGTCAAACACCCAGTTGCCCGCCCCCACTGTTCCTCCTTCTTCCCCACTGGACCAAATGCCTGTAACCACCTCCCATCACCTTTCTTCCCCCTCATCATCACCATTACCTACTTTTACCACCACATTAAATGCCACCCCCCCCTAGTTGATAAAACAGAGCCCTACAAGTCAAATCTCCATTTCCCGCCAAAATGAGCTAACACTCAAAACACTCCCATTGGCCAAACAAAGTGGTGGGATTATCTCAGAAGGCCACGTGGAGCTCATTTGAAGCATAAAATAGGAGGAAGACAGAGAAGAAGAGTGGTAGTTAGTTTTTTTAAACTTAATGTATGTCGTTTTTTTAAAAGTATCTTAATTAGTTTTAACATTTGTAATTTTCAAGCTTTCTTGTACTGAACTTAAGTAATTTGATCATTATAATCTGTTTTGAGCCTCAATTAAATGTTTCATTTTAAGTTTTAGATTTCATGGTTCACTGTTTCAAATTTCAATCTCAACTGTTAAACCCAAGCTTCAAATAGCTTTGTTCTCAGCTTCTATAAGCTTATATAAGCTTATAATAGCTTTTTGTAAGCTTGTAATCAAGTTCTAAGCAACTTTGGTAAAAGTCAACAATAGTCAACTGTGCAGCTCAACTTGGTTCTAGCAGTTTGGAAATGAACATGGGGGTTGCAGAGATGGATGTGGGTTGGATTTGATATAGATTAATGTAGTATGGGTTCTGATTTCAGTAATGGCAAGCCATAGTGGCTGGGACAGTTGTAAGTGATTCTCCAAGTCTCATAAGCATAATCTGTTATAGTAGTTTTAAGAAACATGTTTAATTAGTTGTGTTTAGTGCAAGTAAACTCAGTTTAATCAGTTTTATTAGCTTAAACAGTAGTTAATCTAGATTTAATTTGCAACTCAGTTTATAAAGGTGTGTTTGGATCTATGGCTTAAACTGTCTTAGATCCCTAGTCAGTGGTAGACTCTTGTTGTACTATGCTTGCTTAGTTCATTTAAACTCATTTCAGTCTTAAAATTGTGCCTACAACTCTCAAAGTCAACATGATCCTTGATCTATCTTAACTGATTCACTGTTGTGATTTTGGAAAGACAAGAACTTGTTTTGTGATTAGAAAACATAGATGTAGGTTGCAGTAGTCTTGTTTCATCTTATAACATCATATTCAGTTGGTAAATAAAGATTAAAACTCAATTTAGTCAAACTTGTCAAAACTATCAAAAAGTCAAAACTTGCAAATACAGTTTTGAGCCCAAATGGGAGGAATTTTCACAAACTCAGTTCTGGGCCAATTTCTATGAAACTTGTGGTTTTGAAAAGCTCTACTGGTCTAGTTTCTTTTTATCATTTTTGCATAATTTTGTTAATTTTCTATAAGGGTCAAAAGAGCTTGTGATTATGGTGTCAAATGCCCTGTGCAGGGCACTGTTGACTACACAGGGCTTGAGCAGGTTTTGCAGACCTTGCATTTGGCTCATAAGAGCTCCTCAAAGTCTGTCCTTGGGTTTGTTAATAGCCACCCAGGTCTAGTGCAGGGTCCCATTTCCATTTTGTTGTTTCTAGCTTATTCATGTGCTTATTATTCAGCTCAAAGTAGCCACCCTATCAACTGTTTTAGCTCAAAAGCTCAATCATCTAATCTGGTTAATCTTGCTTATCAGAGGTTGTAGCTTGTTGTTACTTGTTCCATTTTAGTTCTCTTAGCTTATTATAGCTTGTATATCAGTTTGGTAGCCTTTGGATTCCATTTGCTTAATCAAGTGCTTATTTCAATAAGCACTTCCACATCAGTTCCATTTTTCTACACACAAGCACCTGTTTTTCCATTTTTCTTATATTCCTAATATTATTTTAGAGTTTTCCTGAAATTTTCAGATTTTTCTAAGCTTGTTTGCTATTTTTCTTAATTTAAATTAGTTTTTAAGCATTTTTAATTAGCTTTTAATACAAAAAATTAAGAAAAGGTTCAGAAAAATAATTTTTCAATTTTCTTAAGTTTAGATAAATATAAAAAGCCAAAAAAGTATTTTTCCATATTTTTCTTAGTTAAAATTGTATTTTTAAATAATTTAAGTAGTTTTTAATAGTTTAAAATTCATAAAAAATAGAAAAATAATCAGAAAAATACAAAAATAGTTTTGAAAATTCTTTTTTGTTATTTTAGATTTTTCCAAGTCATAATTTTATTTTTCTAGCTTTATTTCCTATTTTCTTGTAATTTAGGTTATTATTAAATAGTTAGAAATAGTTTTTAATTAATAATAAATAGATAATTAGTTATAAAAATAATTTTCTTTTTCTAATAATTTTCTTTTATCATTAGGTTTGTAAAAATGTATTTTTCATATTTTTAAGCTTAATATTGTGTTAGTTTCACATTTTTATTTGTACGTCGCGTAGTTTTTAATTTCAGTTTTATAAAAACATAAAAACAAAAACATCATTTTAAATATAGTGATAGCGTTTATTTAATATTTTTTATCTTTTTAATTTTCTTTAATTTGCATTTAAGCCCCTGTAATTTATGGGCTTTCTCTTTAGGTATAGATCAACCACAATCCTTTCCCGTTCAAATCCTCTCGATCACTTTACGTTTGACTATTCTCGCACAGCTCGTTGGGACTTAACGACCTGGGGAAACACTATACTCTCCTGATCTTCATTGCATTTGTGCTTAAACTGTTTTAAGTTTGTTACGGTCGGCCATTCACAAGTGGCAGGCTTGAGTGATAAAACTTGACGGTTTTGCACAGATCAATTATTTAATCAGATATTGATAATATGGGTAATAGCAATGTTGTCCCATATGATCAGTATGTGAAGGAAAATGAAAGTGAAATTGTACCAAGCGATGCATCTTCTGCAGTCAATGATGACTATATTTTTGATGAATACACTGCATGTGCCCCTGATTACTCTATAACCTCTGAACTGAATGCCTATAAGGAACAAGTTGATATATATGAACAACGTGCTAAGTTTGAATTGACTAACCGTGAGCAGGAGATGGATTTACAAATGCGTAGAATTATCAGAAAAAGTAACTTTAAGGAAGAAATGTTAAAACAAGAGTTAAACTCCTTACAAGAAGCTCAATAAAACTGTTAAGCAAAAGCAAGAACTTCAAGAAAATGTAAAAGTGCTTAAACAGGAGTTTACTACTTAGGAATCAAAACTTTTAAATGACTTTTCCAACCTAAAAACTTTGAAAAACAAACTTGAGAACAAACTGTACATACAAGGGAACACCATTCAGACTGCTCACATGATCACTAAGCATAGAGTCTTAAGCGATAAGCATAGTATTCCCTTTGTAGAGGTACCCAATCCTGAGTATGGAAAAGTAGCTAGAGCTGCACAAAAGGTAGTCTATGATGGTAATAAGATTCTTAAGCATAGGCAAACACCATCATGTATAGGAAGCACTGAAGAGGATAGAAAATTAGAAGATGCCTCTAAGGAGAAAATGGCAAAGAAGTTAAATGATCCTAAGTGTACAAAGCATAATATAAAATTTAAACCCCATGATTACACTAAAGAAAATTGGATAGCCTTGAAAAAGTTTAAACCTCAAACTCAATTAACCCCTGAGCAAGTATTCTGGAAGAAAGATTTGGATAAACAAAAAATCGATAACCTGATTGAGAAGAATCCTCCTTGTAGGAAATTGCCTCCAGCCACAGTGTATCCCCCAAATACACCTATGCATTTAGTGCCCAGAACCCTTTCGACTCAAAGCAAGACCTTAATCAGCCTATACGTAGTTTATCAATTATTTGTTGACTTTGAGAAAACATGTAAGAAGAGAATTACACCCACATGGATTACTGAAAGGGAAAGGGGTTGAGCAAACTAATGAGTGTTATTTAACCGAGGTCATGCCTTTCTTTAAACTAGTAAAAGAACAATTTGAGAGTCTTCAAAAGGGCATTGATACAGAGATTAAAGAAATGAAAAAGGTGTTCAATGAAATGGAAATTGAGGTCAAAGATTATGAACGTGAGCTTAAAAGTAATAAAATTGAGAGGAAAAATCTGCATATCTTAAATGATAACTTGATTTCTAGATGTGTTGCTCAGGATGTGTTCTATATTGTTACAAATTATTCCATCACTGCTTCTCAATTTCATGAATTATCTGTTGCCCTGAAAGTTTCCCATGATCGTGTCATTGAGCTTGAGTCAAAAAATTCAAAATTGTATGAGAAAATAGAACAAGATGATCATGATAACTTGGTCAAACATTTTTCTAAATTGGAAGTTGAACATTTTGCTTTGCAATTAAAATATCAACATCTAAAAGAAAATGTTAAAACCTCAAACGCCAAGACATCCTCGGATGCTCCTGAGTTTGATACAGTTTTTGAAATCAACAAACGTGATGAATAGATTCGAGCTCATTGTAACACGATCAAACGACTGAAAATCCAAATCTCACAATTAAAGAGTGATAAGAATGATGTGACTGGCTCCCAAATGCCTCCTCCTTTAGATTCTCAGAACTCTCAGAACTTTCATCTTCAAAACATCATTAATACATTGCAACATGAAAATGAATGTTTTCTAGCAGAAAATGAAAAGGTTAAATTGCATTTCAAAGAGTTATATGAATCAATTAAAGCCACTCGTGACAAGAACAATGAAAAGTTAGCTTCTTTGAAATATGAAATTGAGAATCCGAAGAGTCAGGTAAAAGGGAAAATGCCAATCTCAAATTGTGAGATTACTGCACCAAAGGTTCCTGCTTGTGCAAAATATGCTATGACTGTGAAGTACATTCCACCTCATCTTAGGAATAATGAACCTGCACTTCAAACATACTTTTCGTACCTTAAGGATAGTCTAGAATGTCTCCGTGAGATTGTTGAAGAGGATAAGATAGAGAAGCCACTTGATAGTGCGATTAAGGATGCTTGTTTATATGCCAAACGATCTCAGGAGCTGTTAGAATGCCTAAAAACTATATGTCCTAAATTTGGTACTATGAAAGATAGAGTAGTCATGCCTTGCTCTATGCCCAAAGCCAAGCAAGTATCCTTTGATGTGCCTCCTAGTACTTCAGATCCCAGTACTTCTAGACCAGGAATGCAGAAAGTAGTGAAACCAATTAATGTTCCTATCATTCCCTCTACAGGAGTAATCAATGACACTAAGGCAAGCAGGTCAAAGCCTCCAGGCAATACAAAGCAAGATTGGACCTCGCAAGCTAAGAGTGATCAAAGGAAGGAAGTAGAAAACAATCCTAGGAACAATAAGTTTGAGTTTAATAAGACGAATCGTGTTGATTCTAGTATTAGCTATAAGCGTACTGTAATTAATTCGAATTCTGCTACGATTTGCAAAACATGTAATGAATGTTTGGTTTCTGGTACTTATCATGAATGTAATGAATGTTATTTTACCTTTGTAAAAAAAAAAAAAAAAAAAAAAAAAAAGAAGTAAAATATGTTGCTAAGTCTCCATTCGAAACTGTTAGAATTGCTAAACAGGTTAAGGATGTCAGAAAGCCAAGGTGGAAAAAGGTTAAAAAACATTGGAAACCAACAGGAAGAAAATTTAGTAATGTAGGTTATCAATGGATACCTAATGGTAGTAAATTAAATCTTAATGAATTGTGCCTTAAATTATCCAGATCAATGTCCATTAGGAAATGGATGCCTGCTGGTAGAACTATTCCATTAAGAAGTGAACACACTTTGAATAGATCTATTGTCACTACTAGTCCTCCATCTACCTCTAATGATATTATTGATTATGCTTCTGATGTGGGTGTTTCAATCTCGTTTACTAACCAAATGGAACCCATTCTTGCATGGGGATCCAAATTATCCAGTCATCCATACTTTTCTGTGTTCAACTGCAGGTCGTACAAATCGTTCTGTGGTATTTGGACTCAGGCTGTTCCAAGCATATGACTAGAGATCGCTCACGGCTCATGAACTTCGTGAGTAAATTCATCGGGACTGTTAGATTCGGGAACGACCACTTTGGGGCAATTATGGGTTACAGAGACTATGTTGTTGGTGACAGTGTAATTTCCAGGGTCTATTATGTTGAAGGTCTTGGTCATAATTTGTTCTCGGTTGGTCAATTCTGTGATTCTGATCTAGAAGTGGCCTTTAGAAAACATACTTGCTTTGTTAGAGAACTAGACGGTGTTGAACTCTTAAAGGGAACCTGATTCGTGCCAAACCGTCAAGTTTTCTCACACAAGCCGGCCACTTGTGAATGGCCGACCGTAAGAAACTTAAAACAGTTTAATCACAAACGCAATGAAGATCTGGGGAGTATAGTGTTTCCCCGGGTCGTTATGTCCCAGCGAGCTATGCGAAGAATCACCAAACGTATAGTGATCGAGAGATTTGAACGGAAAAAGGGATTTGAATATGATTATAACTAAGGAAAAGTACATAAACTACAAGGGCTTAAATGCAAATTAAAGGAATTTAAAAAGATAAAAAATATTAAATAAACGCTATCACTATTTGCAAAATGATGTTTTTGATTTTATGTTTTTATAAAACTTAATTAAAAAAACTACGTAACGTACAAATGAAAACGTGAAACTTGAACAATATAAATCGTAAAAATATGAAAATGATATTTTTATAAACCTAATGATAAAAGAAAATTTTTAGAAAAAGAAAATTATTTTTAAGACTATTTATCTAATTATTATTAATTAAAAACTATTTTTAACTATTTAATAATAATCTAAAATACAAGAAAATATGAAATAAAGCTAGAAAAATGAAATTATAACTTGGAAAAATCTAAAATAACAAAAAAGAATTTTCAAAACTATTTTTATATTTTTCTGAATATTTTTGTATTTTCTAGGAATTAAAAACTATTTAAAACTACTTAAATTACTTAAAAATACAAATTTAACTAAGAAAAATCTGAAAAAATATTTTTTTGACTTTTTATATTTATCTTTACCTAAGAAAAATGAAAAATTATTTTTTTGAAACTTTTCTAAATTAATTGTATTAAATGCTAATTAAAAAGGCCTAAAAATTGATTTAAATGCAGAAAAATAGCAAACAGGCTTGGAAAAATCTGAAAATTTCAAGAAAAGCCTAAAATAATATTATGAAACTAGGAAAAATAGAAAAATAGTAGCTTGTGTACAAGAAAATGAAACTGCAATCTCAAATGCTTATAAATAAGCACTTTAGATAAGCTACAAGCTACCAATAAGCACCAACTGATTATAGACGCTATAATAAGCTACAACTACCTAAAAACAACTTATTACAACTGGCTTAAACCTCTAAAACACCATTTACACAGATTTGATGTATTTGAGTTTTAGTGCAAAAACAGTTTTTAGGCCACTACTTTGAGCTTAAACACAAGCTATCAAATAAGCTAGAAATTAAAAAACAGATAAAGGATCCTATACTAAACCTAGCCAACTACTTATGAACCAAATTAGAGCCCTGGACAAGCTCAAATGAGATCATGGCAAGATCTGCAAGATCTGCTCAAAACCTGTGCAGCTCAATGCCCTGCACAGGGCATATAAGCCCACATTCACAAGCCTTTTTGAAGCTTTTAAAAAATTAACAAAATTCCACAAAAATGCTAATAAGAAATTAGACCAGCTTAAGTTTTAAAAACACCAAGTTTCACTTGATTTGGCTCAGAAATGAGCTCATGAAAATTCCTCTCAGTTTGGCTCAAAACAGGTTTTACACTTTTGACTTTTGAGCAGTTTTTTGAAAGTTTGACTTACATGAGTTTTGATCTTAATTTCCCAACTGAAAATGATGTTATGTGATTAAATGAAGCTACTGCAAGCTTTGTCTAAGAATTCTAAACACAAAACAAGGTTTCACTTTTGCAAAATCTCAACAGTGAAGTAATTAGGACAGTTGATATGGGATTTTGACTTTGAGCATTGCAGATGCAAATTTTAAGACAGCAATCAGTATATATGAGCTAGACAAGCTTGAAACCACAAGTTATATCCACTGAACTCACCCAAATCACTGATCAAGCAACAAATCCAAACACCCTTTAAACTACTGATTTGCAATTTTTATGAGACAAACTACTTAACTAGCTAATGATTTTGATCAAACTGACTTTAATTAACTTAAATATTACTAATCAAATAGGTTTGAACTAGTTATAACTACAAATACAAGTTATGCATTAAAACTTGAAATATTAACTTACTAATGATCCTTAGCCACAATGGCTTGAAACAGAGCACAATGAACCACTATCCTATAAAAATCAACCCAAATCATTCAATTTCAACCCATTTCCATGCTGCATCAACCCAAATCCAATTCCATGACCAAATTGAGCTCAGTTGACTTATGTTGACCAAAATCCAAAGTAGCTTGAAATTGATATAGAAGCTTACAGAAAGCTATAATAAGCTCATATAAGCCTGTTTGAGCTTAAAAATAAGCTAATAAGAGCTTGTATATAAGACTTTGAAATGGAAATTTTCAACAGTGAACACAACAACATAAATTGATAATGCAACTTAAATTAGTACTTGAAAATGGTTTATATTGATTAAATAACTTAAAGTAAGTGCATTACAACAAAAGATTACAGATTTTTAACTTAACTACAACTTTTTTATTAAAAACGACATTAGTGAAAATTTAAAAACTAAAGACTCTCTATCTTGCTTCTTCTTGCTCCTTTTTATACTCCATGTGTCTTCTCTCTCTCTTCTGAACATATCCCATCAAAAATATGGGCCTTTGGATGTCTGGGAGTGATCATGGCCCTTGGATCAGTTTTTGGCGCCAAAATAAGTTTATACCAGTTGGGGTTGAGTGAGGGGATTGAAGAGGCATTAAATGCTTCTTGGAGGTTAGTTGAGGTGGGGGGAACAAGAAAATGTGAAGGTGAGGAGGGGGGATGGGAGGTAGTGTGTTGCAGGCACAGTTGTTGAAGAAGAAGAATTTTGGCGCGTTTGTTTGTTGACCAGAGGGTTTGACTGGGGAGTATTAATGCCAGGGGGTCCAAAATGTATATTGACAGGGGGTCACAAGGGTAAAAGGCAGGGTCCAAATGGGTTTATGACAAGGGTCCAAGGTCAAAAAGGTTTTAATGACAAGGACTTTTGTGTAATTTCTGAAATTCAAGGGACCAAAACTGCCAATTCATCAAAGATGTTTCAAGGGACCAAAAGTAACAAGCTTCAATAGTTCAAGGACCTATCTTGACATTTTCAAATTTCCAAGGGCCATTTTTGCCAATTTTGAAACTTGGAGGACCAATTTTGTAATTTCTCAAAACTTTTGACATTTTTCACCAAAGGACTAATTTTGACAACTTATGATTTTAAAAGGACCTTTGGTGATTTTTCTTTTGAAATTATGTGCTCAGGGACTATTTCTGACAATTTTTGAAACTTGGGGGACTGAAACTGCCAATTATGCAAACTTAGCTCATTTTTCATCTGATTTTGAACATTTTGCATCTGAAACATATAAAATGCAATTTTGGAATATTTTTAGTATTTTGATGCATTTCTGAGCATTTTTAAACGTTTTGCAGTTCAGATTTAACAAAAAATGATGAGTATTTACACACTCATCAGAACCCGTGGAACCAATCTTTACACCATCTCTTTCGAAGACATGATGAAGTCCTCTCCAATCTGCTTGTTGTCAAAGGCTTCTAAAACAAAGTCATGGTTATGGCATCGTCGTCTCAATCATTTGAACTTCCGAACCATAAACGATCTGTCTAGAAAGGACCTCGTAAGAGGTTTGCCCAGATTGAAATATTAGAAAGATCATCTTTGTTCAGCATGCCAATTGGGAAAAAGCAAGAAATACGCCCACAAACCCAAACCTACAAACTAAATTATGGAAGTTCTTCATACTCTTCATATGGATTTGTGCGGACCCATGAGAGTGAAAACTATAAGCGGGAAGAGATATGTGCTAGTCGTGGTTGATGACTACTCTCGGTTTACTTGGGTTAAGTTTTTGAGATCAAAGGATGAAACTCCATATGTCATCATCAAACTTATCAAACAGCTGCAGGTTCGACTTAATAAAACTGTGTGAATTATCCGAACAGACAATGGAACTGAGTTTGTTAACAAAGAATTAACAGTTTTATGAAAGCATTGGAATCAGCAATCAGAGAAGTGTTCCGCGTACTCCCCAACAGAACGGTGTAGTTGAAAGACGAAATCGGACTCTTGTGGAAGCTGCAAGAACTATGCTAATCTACCCAAAAGTTCTAATGTTTCTCTTGGCTGAAGCCATTGCCACTGATTGCTATACCCAAAACCATTCCCTTATCCACACCACTCATGGAAAAACTCCATACGAACTGGTCCACAACCGAAAACCAGATCTCTCTTTCCTTCGTGTATTCGATGCTTTATGCTATCCAACGAATGATGGTCAAGATTTAGGTAAGTTGAGAGCTAAGGAGGACATTGGAGTTTTTGTTAGTTATGCACCAAACCGGAAGGGTTACCGAATCTACAACAAAAGAACCCGAAATATCATGGAAACTATTCACGTCACGTTCGATGAGCTGTCTGAGCAAATGGATCCTGGAAAATCTAGTTCAGGACCCGCATCTCAACATTTATCTTGTAGTCCTATCAGTTCTTCTCTTGTACAGAATCCCTCACCAGCAGTTCCATATGTACCTCCTTCTAAAGAAGATTTGAAGAAATTGTTTGATCTGATGTTTGATGAATACTATTAACCTCTTTTCAATGATCAATCTACACCATCAACAGTGGCGGCTCCTAATCCAGTCAACACAGATAATCCATCAGTTTCTTTGTCACTAATTCAAGAAGCGCCTGCTGCAGATCACTCATCATCATCATCATCAAATCCTCAATCCTCGAGTGTACATCATGGAAATGTTTCCAGAAGATGCACCGTTTGAAAACATTTTTTCCCCTGATCCATCATATGAACCATCTTCATCAGGGGACCCCAACTCTGCTACATCAGTTCCTCAACCACAACCACACGAGCATTTCAGAAAATGGACACATGATCATCCATTGGACAATATCATTGGGAATCCTTCTCGTCCGGTATCCACTCGTAAACAACTTGCTACCGATGCCTTATGGTGCTTCTTCAATTCCATCCTATCAAAGGTCTAACCGAAAGATGTTAAAACCACAATGTCTGAGGACATCTGATTCAATGCAATGCAAGAAGAAATTCATGAGTTCGATCGACTTGATGTTTGGGAATTGGTACCTGCTCCTGACTGTGCTATGATCATTGCTCTCAAATGGATCTTCAAAGTAAAACTTGATGAGCATGGTGATGTGTTGAAGAACAAGGCAAGCCTTGTTACAAAAGGATATCGTCAAGAAGAGGGTATTGACTTTGAGGAATCATTTGCTCCAGTTGCACGTATAGAGGCAATCAGAACCTTCTTGGCTAATGTTGCTAGTAAGAACATGGTGGTTTATCAGATGGATGTGAAGACTGCCTTTCTTAATAGAGATATGAAAGAAATCGTATATGTTAGTCAACCTGAAGGTTTTGTGGACCCAGAACATCCTACTCATGTCTATCGCTTAAAGTAGGCCCTCTATGGCTTGAAACAAGCTCCAAGGGCATGGTATGATACACTCTCAAAGTTTCTCTTAACCAACGGATTCAGCAAAGGAGCAGTTGCTCCCACATTGTTCACCAGAAAGTCAGGCAAACACTTAATTCATGTTCAAATCTATGTTGATGATATTATTTTTGCCTCGACCGACCCAAATGAATGTGACCGTTTTTCAAAGGAAATGGGCTCCAAATTTCAAATGTCCATAATGGGACAAATGTCATTTTTCTTGGTATTATAAATTTCACAAAATCTCAGAGGAATTTTTATTAATCAATCTAAATATGCAAATGAAATTTTAAAGAAATTTGGATTTGATACTTGTGACCCTGTTGACACTCCCATGGTGGAGCGCACAAAATTGGATGAGGACCACTCAGGGACATGGTTGATCAAACGAAATATCGAAGTATGATTGGATCCCTGATGTACCTCACAGCTAGTAGACCTGATATTCTGTTCGCTGTATGCATGTGTGCTAGATACCATGCTAAGCCTACCAAAAAGCACCTTGAAGCGGTTAAACGGGTCTTTCGGTATCTCGAAGGAACCATTAACATGGGACTTTGGTATCCGAAGGACACCAATATGTCACTAACAGCATATGCAGATGCAGACCATGCAGGGAGTCAAGATACACGTCGAAGTACGTCAGGTGGTGCTCAATTCTTGGGAGAAAAGCTTGTAAGCTGGCCCTCTAAGAAACAAATGAGTACGTCTATATCCTCTACAGAGGCGGAATACATAGCCATGTCATCTTGTTGTGCTCAAATCCTATGGATGAGATCCCAATTCTCTGACTATGGCTTTGAATTCAACAAAATCCCTCTGTATTGTGATAACAAAAGTGCTATTGCTCTTTCCTGCAACAACGTTCAACATTCAAGAGCAAAGCATATCGACATTCAACATTACTTCATCAGGGAACAAGTGGAGAAAGGAGTGGTGGAACTATATTTTATAAGAACTGAATATCAGCTGGTAGACATCTTCGCTAAAGCTCTTCCTAGAGAACGGTTTGAGTTCATTCTTCCACGACTTGGACTAAAGAGTCTACAACCGGAAACACTCAAACGTCTTCAAGAGGAAGACGAGGAGTAAAGGCTTTTCTTCATCTATCATTTGTACATATCTTACTAAAAACAAAATACAAAATTATAAAACCCACAAAAAGAAAACAGAAAAATATAAAATTTTAAAATCCATAAAAATTAGGAAATCTTTGAAAAAGCCCAAAAATATTAATTTTCACATCATTTTTCAATTCTTCGATAACATCTACGGACTTTGATTTGTCACTCAAAGAATGGAACGGGTCTTTAGATGGAGTTTGTTGGGAATAAAGATAACAATTACCACTGATATGCTTGTGGTTAACACTGCTAAAGATTACACTAGCAGTGGAAACTCGTTACCACTGCCAGTATCATTATAACCACTGCTGTTAGGATAATTGATAAGTATCCGTGTATTGATAAGTATAGAAAAGATCTTTTGTATATTCTATATAGTTAGGTTTATACTTATCTTGTAAAGGACTCCTTGTGCAATAAAAGGAGATCCTAGGTCATTGCTTAGAGTACGTATCATTCATATTAGCTTCAAGGTGTAGCCCTAGTGATAAGCAAGATCACTCATATTATTTCTTAATAATATTGGAGCTTTGTGTTTATTGTTCTTACTTACATTACATCATATAATCTGTCTTCTAAGTATTACTAAGTATATTCCTCGTGCTTATTAATATAACTCAAAATATTACTAACACAAGGTGTGTGTTTAGATCCATCAAGTGGTATCAAATCGAAGGTTCTGATATTTTGATTTAGAAGATCCAAGGAATAAGCTTAACCTACTCACTCAATTCAATGGAGATGGAAATCCAGTCCAACTCTTCTACTCCACGACTTCCTAAGCTCAAACTTAACGAGTTCATCTTAAATGGTGATTCTTTCAAGCCTGTGTCGAAGACTCAGAAGGTTGGTGACACAGATGTTGTGACAGTTTCTGTGCCTGAGACTAATATTGAAAAAGCACTGAAGAAGAATGATCCAAAGGCTAGAAGTTTGTTGCTGATGACTCTCCCTGGAGACCAGATCATAGCATTCAGCAAGTTCAAGACAGCAAAAGAACTTTTTGAAGAGATTTGCTCAGTGTTTGGTGGTAATGATGCTACAAAGAAGCCACAAAAGACATTGTTGAAGCAAAGTTATGAAAAATTCTCTGCTTCAAGCAATAACTCACTTGATAGCATCTTCACCAAACTCCAGAAGATTGTTACACAACTGACTGTGTTTGGCATTGAGGTAGAAAAGGAAGACCTCAATTTGAAGTTTCTAAGAAGTTTGCCTTCAGAGTTTCATACTAATGTTACAGTCTGGGAAAATAAACCAGATATTGAAACTATGAAGCTCAATGATCTTTACAACAATTTCAAACTCATTGAACAAAGATTGAAGAAGGCTGGGAAACTTGGTACAAGCTCAAGCAGCTTGGCTTTGATGTCAACCTCTGTTGATAGTGATGATTCCGAAGATGACTGTGATGATGATATTGCCACTGCTGGTTCTACAGTTTCCACCGGTAATGTTAGTGTTACCACTGCAGGTTCAAAGAAGAAGATTGATGGTATTGGAGATCCTACCTTTTATGCTTTTATCTCCACTCAAGTTAATGGATCTATATTAACTCATGAAGACATAGAGCAAATTGATGAAGATGACTTGGAGGAGATGGATATTAAATGGCAAATAGCTCTTCTTAGCATGAGGGCTAGGAAATTCTACAAGAAGACTGGCAAGCCAATTCACATCAATGGTGGTGAAACTGCAGGGTTTGACAAAAAGAAAGTAGAATGTTTCAATTGTCACAAGTTGGGGCATTTTGCTAGGGAATGCAGAAGACCAAAGATGAAGGACAACATGTCTACTTGGTACAAGCAAAAGAAAGAACCAACTGTGGAAGAACCAAAGGCAATGTTGGCAATTGATGGTGTGAGCTATGATTGAAGTTTCATGGCTGATGGACAAGAGGAAGAACCTTCAAATGATGCTCTTGTGTCTACTGAATTTGCTCTCACGGCTTTCTCTGACTTTGAGGTACAAAACTTTGAAAGTTGTTCTAAAACATGTAGGGCTGCTAGAGAAGTTGAAAGGCTTAATGAATCTTATGAAAGTCAAAGAACAGAGTTGTTTGCTACTAATTATGTTGTGTCAAACCTTAGGAGAGGTATAGCTGTACTAGAAAAACAAATAGAGCACTATAGAGATAATGAGTCAAAATATAATGATGATATGATTCTTCATAGAAGAGAGGTAGATCATACGACAGCTGTGAATGAGGCTTTCAAAGAAGAGCTTGAAAAACTTAGAAAGATAAATGAGAATGTCAATTTAACTATTGACACCTGTTATTATCAGTCTAAGTCAATTGATAAAATTTAGAATGCTCAAATACATAGTAAAGTTAAGTCTGGTATGGGTTATAACACAGTGCCTCCACCACTAAGAGGTGTTCCAGCACCTCCAGGTATAGATTTAGCTCATACAGGTCTAGAAGACTTTCAGGAACCTATTCGTGAATATGGTCCTCCCAAAACTGTGAAATGTGAGGAAGAGGTTAAGCATGATAACGATGTTTTTGAAAGTGCTAGTGACTCATCAGTTTTTGATGAGAATGTTAAAAAGAATGTAGAGGCTTCTATCCCAAAAGTTGTTAATACTGTTACAGAGGAACCTAGGAGACAAGCTTATAAACCTAGATCAACTATAAGGTATGCTGAGATGTATATGAACAAGTCTACAGCTCCTAGGGGTAACCAAAGGAGTTGGAATCATGTTAAATCTCAAAAACTAGGTAGTGACTTTGTGATGAACAATAAAGCATGCTATATCTGTGGTAGTTTTAATCATTTACATGCTTATTGTGACTATCATGTTGGGAGAAGGGAAGTGCATGGGAATAAAAGGGTGGAGTCTAACAGGTTTCAAAACAATTTACACCCTAATTCTCACAGCAAAATGATCCCAAGAGCAGTTCAACTAAGAAGTGGTCTTAAAACTTTTGCCACTGCTAAAAATGTTAACACTGCTCACCCTAAATCACCTGTTACAAGTGCAAAATCCAAAACAACTTTTGCAAAATCTGCACAAACATGGAATATAACTGTTCAAAATAAAAAGGTTCATTATAACCAACAATGGGTACCTAAAACCAAACCAGCAGTTTCCACTGCTCATTCAAAAGTTCCCACTGCAAGGGTTGTAAACAAGAAAAGGGGGGACATGGGCAATGTTGTGAAGGCCTCAGCACGTTGGGAATGGAAACCTAAAGGAATTACCTCATCAACCAATCCCAATGGTGTATCAATGACCTTTGATAGATTTAACTATATTGATACACGAGGCAGATCCAAGTCAATCATGGCTTGGGTCCCTAAAAGAAACTAACTCTTTACTTTTATGTGCAGGAACATCCAAGGACAAAAAGATTAGATCAAGGCTACACAGATAGTGGATGTTCAAGGCACATGACTCACAACAAGTCCTATCTCTCAGATTTTGAACATTATGATGGACAGTATGTCAGCTTTGGAGGTGGAGTTAATGGAAAAGTTGCTGGTAAAGGAGAAATCAAAACTGGTAACTTGGACTTTGAACCTGTGTACTATGTAAAAGAGCTTAAGTATAATCTTTTTAGTGTGTCACAAATGTGTGACAAGAAGAACAATGTTCTTTTTACCAAAGATATGTGCTTTGTTCTCTCTAAGGATTTTAAGATGCCTGATGAAAGTCAAATTCTTTTTAAGATTCCTAGAAAAGGCAACTTATATAGCTTTGATATGAACAACATTGTTGCTAAAGATGATTATGCTTGCTTGCTTGCAAAGGCCACAGTGGATGAATCCATGTTATGGCATATAATACTTGGTCATGTTAACTTCAAAACCATTAATAAGATTGTCAAAGACGGTTTGGTGAGAGGCTTACCTCAGAAAAGATTTGAAAATGATCAAACCTGTGTAGCTTGTCTTAAAGGCAAACAACACAGAGCTTCTTGCAGGTCAAAGCTGGTTAACTCTATTGCTCACCCACTTCAAATGTTACATATGGACTTATTTGGTCCTACATCTGTGAGCAACTTGAATCTAAAGAAATATTGTCTTGTAGTGACTGATGATTTTAGCAGGTTTACATGGGTTTTCTTTCTTAGAACCAAGGATGAAACAACTGGCATCCTTAAGATCTTTATCACGGAAGTTGAAAACCAATATGATATGAAAGTTAAAATCATTAGGTGTGACAATGGGACAGAATTTAAGAATAGAGTTATGGATGATTTTTGCAGAGATAAAGGTATTAAAAGAGAATTTAGTGTTGCTAGAACTCCTCAACAAAATGGTGTTGCTGAGAGGAGGAACAAGACACTTATAGAGGCTGCTAGAACCATGTTGGCAGATTCAAAATTGCCAATCACTTTTTGGGCTGAAGTAGTAAACACTGCATGTTATGTGCAAAACAGGGTTTTAGTGGTAAAAACAAAGAACAAGACACCTTATGAGTTATTTAGGGGTAGACCACCTATCCTTGCTTCATGAAACCATTTGGATGTCATGTATCTATTCTCAATACCATAGATTATCTGGGCAAGTTTGAAGATAAATCTGATGAAGGGTATTTTGTTGGGTATTCCATGATCAGTAAAGCTTTTAGAGTATTCAACTTAAGAACCCAAAAGATTGAAGACAATCTGCATGTTGAGTTCCTGGAAAACAAAGTAAATCTCAAAGGAACTGGTCTAGAAAGGCTGTTTGATCTTGATACTCTAACCAAAACTATGAATTATGTTCCTATCTCTACAGGTACATCTTCTTTTGATTTTGCAGGTTCAGAAGAGTTTCTTGATGATGATGAACCAAGCAAGGATCAAGCAGATGATCAAGATGAATTCAGTCTGCCACTTTGGGACTATGCAGATAATGATGATATACCAAAGACTGGAGTTGCTCAACCTTCTAATGATTTTAGAAAGGAAAGAAGTAGCAACTTGAATGCTGAAAATTCTAAAAGCAGTGGAAATTCAGATTCTACTGTTAGGCCAGATGTTTCCACTGCAACACCAGAAGTGGAAGTTATCACTCCAGTTACAGAGGAAGCTCAAGCCAATGATGTTGAAATCTCAAATATGCCAAGTGAGATTGCAGTTCCTCAGACTCCCCATACATCTATTTATAAATCACATCCTCTTGAAAATGTGATTGGGGATGTCCATTCACCAGTGAAGACTAGAAGACAAACAAAGCTGCCTGATATTCATGGATTCATTTGTGAAATATATGAATCTAAGACTCATGAAGGCAAGAATGAATGTCTCTTTATGTGTTTTCTGTCACAAATGGAGCCTAAGAATGTATACAAGGCACTAGAGGATGAAAGTTGGGTGGAAGCAATGCAAGAAGATTTGCTCCAATTCAAGCTTCAAAAGGTTTGGGTGCTTTGTGATTTACCTCATGGCAAGAAGGTAATAGGTACAAAATGGGTGTTCAGAAACAAGAAGGATGAAAGAGGAATTGTTATCAGAAACAAGGCTAGGCTTGTGGATCAAGGATACACTCAGGAGGAGGGTATTGACTATGAACAAGTGTTTACCCTAGTTGCACGAATTGAAGCAATCAGGCTGTTCTTAGCCTATGCATCCTTTATGGGCTTTAAAGTCTATCAAATGGATGTAAAGAGTGATTTTCTATATGGGCAGATTGATGAGGAGGTATATGTTTCACAACCTCCAGGCTTTGAAGACCCTGATTATCCTAATAAAGTGTACAGGGTGGTTAAAGCTTTGTATGGCTTGCATCAGGCACCAAGGAAATGGTATGAAACCTTAACTACTTATCTTCTTGATAATGGGTTTCATAGAGGCAGAGTAGATCAGACTTTGTTCATCAAGAAAGACAAGAATGATATCTTGCTGGTTCAAGTATATGTTGATGATATCGTTTTTTGATCTACAAAGACAGAGATGTGTAAAGAATTTGAGAAGCTAATGAAGGAAGAATTCAGGATGAGTTCTATGGGTGAACTCACATTCTATTTGGGACTTCAAGTACAACAAAGGCCAGATGGTATTTTCATCAATCAAGATAAATATGTGGCTGAGATACTAATGAAGTTCAAGTTCTCTGATGCAAAGTCATCTAGCACCCCTGCAGACAAGACTACACATCAACTTTTGAAGGAAAATAGTGGTGAAGCAGTTGATGTGCACATGTACAGGTCTATGATTGGTTCTTTGATGTATCTAACATCATCTAAACCAGACATTATGTTTGCAGTGTGTGCTTGTGCAAGGTTTCAGGTCACTCCCAGGTTCTCTCACTTGACTGCTGTGAAGAAGATTTTCAAATATCTTAAAGCATTTCCCACTCTGGGATTATGGTACCCTAGAGAATCTCCTCTAGATTTGGTTACTTACTCAGATAGTGATTATGCTGGAGCTAGTTTGGATAGAAAATCTACAACAGGTGGATGCCAATTTCTTGGAAACATATTAGTGTCATGGCAGTGCAAGAAACAAACAATGGTGGCTAATTCATCAACTGAGGCAGAGTATGTGGCTGGTGCAAGTTGATGTGCTCAAGTTCTGTGGCTTCAGAATCAAATTTTGGACTATGGGTACAATTTCATGAATACCATCATCCATATTGACAACAGCAGTACCATTTGGATTATTAAGAATCCAGTTCAACACACAAAGACTAAACATATTGAAATTAGACACCATTTCATAAGAGATTGTTATGAAAAAGGACTAATTCAAGTTGTCAAAATCCATACTAATGACAACTATGTTGATTTATTAACAAACAGACTTGATGTGGGTAGATTTCAGTACTTGGTAACAAGTATTGGAATGCTAAATCCATAAACTTTTTGTGTCTAATGGTCTTTTGGTGTTGAGTGGAAGTCTCTGGGTACTAACATTGTTGTATATGTTTGTATATGTTTTTGTGCTTGTATTTTTGTTTGTTCAATAACTTTTATGCAGCATAGATGGGAGTTGATCATAAAAGGTGTGTAACTGAGACACACAACAAATGGTTATTGATTCACCATGTCTAACCCACATAAGAATCAACTAGTCCAGAGCAAACGGCTACTGGTAAAGACTTAACAAATCCGTTTATGGTTGATAGTTTACCAAAAACTATATGGTTATCAACTTACCATATTCTTTATGATTAAGAATTGGCTAGTTCATAGCAAACGGCTCATGGTAAAGACATATCAAATCCGTTGATAGCTGATAGTTTGCTAAAAACTATGATAAAGAGCAGTCCAATTTTCATATGTTTTTCTTTATCACTGCTCTTTGAAAATCTTTGTGAAAAATTACCAGTGCTAGTTCACAGTTTCCACTGACAGTGTTATTTTTACCACTGTTGATCTAGCCGTTACAACTGATTGTGTTAGTAACTAATTTTTTACTAGCCGTTGAAAGAAAACATTAATTTCCATATATATAGGGTAAAATTTTTGGAAGATTATCTACTTTCCTAATTGCTATTTATCCTCTAAAGATAAATATTTTCCAAAGATAGTCTTTCTTGCGCAAAAATCTTAAACCCTACCCCTATATATCTTTATCTCTCAATTGGCGAGTTATTCATTCAATTCATACTGACACAATATATTTTTCATCAAAAGATTCTATGGCACCTATCACTTTTGCAGATGAGCACAACCAAGTGGCCTACTTGAACAAGTCTAATGAGAAGAGTGGCCCTGTTTTTCATCAGATTGTGGACTTTCTTAATACTACCCATATAAGGTATGCTTTACTTCTTAATCCCACAATCTATATCTCTCAAATCAAACATTTTTGGACTTCTGCTCAGTCCATAACCATTGAAACTAGAGATACACATGAAACAGTGGATGCTCTTAGAACCACTGTGGACGGGGTAACTATTGATGTTACTGAGGCATCCTTGAGGAGAATTCTCCAATTGGATGATCTCAATGGTATCATCACATTACCTATGCCCGAAATTCATACACATCTTTCATCCATGGGGTATGATACCACTGACAAAAAGGCTACTTTCAAAAAGAGTGGTTTTTGTCCCCATTGGATATTTTTGATACATACTCTTTTACATTGCCTAAGTCCTAAGAAAACTTCTTATGAACAGTTTAGTTCAACCATGGCTTACCCTTTGGTTTGTCTAGCCACTGATAGGACTTTTAATTGGTCAAATTATATTTTTCAAAGTATGCAAGGCAATGTAAAGAGTTCAACAAAATTTTTGATGTATCCAAGGTTTGTGCAAGCAGTGCTAATGAGTTTCAACTGCAACCCCACACTAGAGTTTATAAAGTCCGTTGCCTTAAGCCTAAAGTTTTTCAAAACATGAACAAAGATGGCAACAAGACTATTACACCTCTTTTTCCTTAAATGCTTGCAAAGATTTCACAAGTACAAAACTCACCCATAATCACTATTGCAAACATTGATTATACTCCACCAGTTTCTCACACCTATGAGAGGAGGCACAAATAGCCAACTCCTCTCATTACAACACAGTATGTCCCTGATCCTTTTGGTTTAGGAACAAGCAGTGGTGGTTCTAGACTTCAACCTAGTCCAACTAGGGAGGAATCTGAGCCATTGCCCCATGATTCACCTCTCCCAACAGGTCACACAGTTGGAAGTGTTGAGGGCAGTGGGCAACATATGGAATTGATGGATATGTGTACGAAATTAGCCAAGCAGGTTGAATCTCTCCAACAAGACCTGGCACAAGTAAAGAAGCAGCATGCCAAGGACATTACACACTTAAAAGAGGAGATTCAGACCTTGAAAGAAGAGTTGCAGGGGTTGAACAAGAAGAGAAAAATGCAAAGATAGAGATATCATCTCCATCCTCACCTGATGATGGTGATTCAGCTGATTTTAATAAAGATTTGGGAAATTCTCCCAAACAGGGGTGGAAAACAGATGCTGAAACTCAGGGGAGGAGAATTGATTTTGAAGATGAAGGTGTTTCTAGTAAAGGTGCAGAGGAAGCTGATACTCAAGAAGAGCAACTAGAGCAAGATATTTTTAGTACTGCAACTGCTAATTTTACCACTGATCCAATTTCCACTGCAGTTCCAAATATTCCCACTGTTGGATAACATGTTGCCACTGCAAGTGAAGAAATTGATAAACAAAAGAAAGACAAAGGTAAAGTTGTTATGCAAAGCAAGGAGCAAACAGGAAGAAAGGTTTCAAAGAAATAACAAGTTTAGATTGCTCATGATGCTGAAGTTGCAAGAAAGATTTATGAAGTTGAAGTTGCTGAAAAGAAAAAGCTTGAAGAATTGGAGATTGCAAGCTTTATAGAGGCTAAAAGGCTGGATAGAATGGAAGATCCTCTTTCCACTGTTCCACCTATAAGATTCAGAGAGAAGACTCTAGAGTTCAGCTATGTACCTACTGAAGAAGAAATTGATTTCTTGATTGCAAATGATCCAGTGATCAAGAAGAAAGCAATTGACTTAGTGGCTGATAAGTCTTTAACTGAAGATCAAAGAACATCACAGTAAAAGGACTTTATTCAGATGAAGAATAATCAAGCACTTCAAGATGCTATTGTTTCAGTCAAGAAGGGCCAAAAGAAACCAAGACAACCAACAAAGGCACAGGTGATTTCAATGATGAAAGATTATTGTTGCAAGGTTGGTGGCTGGAAAAGACATCAATTCAAAGGAATGCCTGATGATAAAGTTGAAAGTATCTACTACAGAGTTCAAAGACAAGATAAAGATTTTATTCCAATGGACTCTAAAGAAGAAGCAAGAAGGTATCCTAATTTGAAGAGAAAGGCCAAAGATAGTGAATCTCAGACATTTAAAAAGACAAAGTTTGCTGAAGAACAAGAAGTTCCAACTGAGAAATTCACTGAAGAACAACTGAATGAAATAATTGTGATAGAAGAAGAAGACTTTTGTCCTGAACCACTGCAAGTCAGACATCCTATCATTGACTGGGAAGTGTTTACTGCTAGCAATTTTGCTCCAACATGGAAGATTACAAGGCTAGGTGGTGAAACTTCATCTTTCATTCAATTTGAAGATCTCATCAAAGCTTTTGACAGAGATGATCTTGACACATTATGGAAATTAGTTCAAGAAAGGTTTGATGCTGAAGATCTCAAAGATATGAAGAAGATGCAGTTGTGGGTTAATCTTAGAAGGCTCTATGAATCAGATGTTAATGATGATTTCTGGAAATTCTCATGTTCATGTCCTGGTACTAAATGGTTCTACTATGATTCATGTGAAGTTTATCATGTTTCTACAGCAAATGGAGTAGATGCATTTATGCTTGCTGAGAAAGAATATCCACTCAGAGCTAGAACTCTCACTATGATGCTGTGTACTACTATAAGAGTTCATGAAGATAGTGAGAAGGTCAGAGCATTGTTACTCAGGCTTCAAGATCAATGTTCAAGAGCTATTCAAGCATTGAGAAGAAAATGAAGTGTTTGAAAGAATTCCCCAAATCCTTACAGAAGATGCAGATTGAAGAAACTTATTGATTTGCAGAGAAATCATAAGTTTAGGGGAGGATTGTTGGGAATAAAGATAACAGTTACCACTGATATTCTTGTCGTTAACACTGCTAAAGATTACACTAGCAGTGGAAACTCGTTACCACTGCCAGTATCATTATTACCACTGCTGTTAGGATAATTGATAAGTATCCGTGTATTGATAAGTATAGAAAAGATCTTGTGTATATTCTATATTTTTAGGTTTATACTTATCTTGTAAAGGACTCCTTGTGCTATAAAAGGAGATCCTAGGTCATTTCTTAGAGTACGTATCATTCATATTAGCTTCAAGGTGTAACCCTAGTGATAAACAAGATCACTCGTATTATTTCTTAATAATATTGGAGCTTTGTGTTTATTGTTCTTACTTACATTACATCATATAATCTGTCTTCTAAGTATTACTAAGTATATTCCGCGTGCTTATTAATATAATTCAAAATATTACTAACACAAGGTGTGTATTTAGATCCATCAGAGTTCGAATGTACATAATCTTAAAAAAAATAATAAAAAAAAATATTAAAAAATAAAATAAAAATAAGATGGAGAAAAATGATGGTTTAGTGTCATTTCAGGCAGTAACCCATTTTTTTTAAAGAAAGAACATAGCTATGCTTCATCCAATTTTTAAACCTCTTGCTCTGATTCTAATAACCAATGTGTAAAACCAAATATTTTTCCTTCTAACGATTCTTCTGAAAAATATTTGTCATCTAATGAAAACAAAATTGCTTGGAAAATAACTCAGATTATACTTTTGAAAATCATCTGGACTTATCATTTGTCAAAATCTCTAACACTTAATCAACAACTTATGTCTTTGATTGAGGGGGAGAATGATTGCAATCAAATCAAAAAGTTATTTTTCAAACAATTAGCACGTAATCGAGCAAGGTCTAATTTTTGATAATAAAAAAGAACAATGTTTTTGTACAATTGGATCCAGACCAAGGCTAATGTTGTGTTTTCATAAGATACTTAAGCATGTTTAATCATTGGAGTTTAAAGTCTCAGAATTTGATCCTTATCAGTTAAATGTTTTAAAAGCAAGTCACAACTCTCCTCAAAAGCTTTCAAAAATAATTTAAATCAATAGAGATCACAAATCTCAAAGGATTTGAAAATTGTGATCGGGGGAGAATTTGTGATTTAAATTGGATATAAACTGATAATTCAATAAGTGGTTTTATAATGATAATAACAAGCACTCCTCCCTACATGTGCCAAACTATTTCAAATTTTCCATGCACATGTTAAGGGGAAGCATCTATCTCAAACCAAAAATAATTGAAACGTGATTGATTTGTCTCTAAGTGCATGTTCTCTCTAATATGTGCAAAACACTTTCGAATCTCGGTGCACATATTGAGGGGGAGCAATCATAAGAAAACCTCATTGATATGTGCTAAAACACATACCATTTCTTTACCAAAATAGACCTAAAATAACCATAAAAGAGTCGTTTATTGCTAATATTTGTTGTATTCTTGAGTTTATGCATGTGCAAGTACAGATATGGCAAAACACGCAAAAGAAAGCCAAATCAGACGAAAACCCAAGCACGAGAGAGAAAGAGTGCTAAAGCTGAGCCGGAAGGTCAAAAATGAGCAATTGTGAAGATTTTGATGCTGAGAGGATGATTTATGAAAGATATGATCAACTTCAAAGAAATGTCAGATTCAGTCCCTTAAGTTTCAGCAATTGACAGAAATTACCCCTGAAGCTTCAAATTGGTAAAATTGATCCTTGGATTATTTGGAATTGTCAAGAATGGCCCTTGGATTACTCTTCAGAAATTACAGAACTAGTCTCTTGAAATTCAGAAATTAAATGAATGGTCCCTATGATACTTATACGAATTGCTAATTAAGTCCAAGATTCAAACCATTCTATCCCTTGGCCCATTTCTCTCCCAAGCCCAAAACCAGCCCACCACTACCCTTATCCTTACCCGGTCCAACCTTATTATACCCGGTCAAACTCACATCCACTTAACCCTTGGTCAAGACGGTCAAACGTTAATAATAAATAACCTAAAATGTTTTTACCGCCAAGTTTATCCCCAATCCTTTCCCAGGTATAAACCCTAAAACACCCCTCGTCTAATTAGCCACAATTAACATCAATCAAGGGTAAGATGGTACTTCCACTGACACGCCTGACACACAGAATTCCACGTTGGCAATCCGTGTGTCATTCCTTTTCTCCTATTGGCTATACGTACGTGGTATACATGATCCAAGGGTTGAGATTGTTGGATGATTAATGGGATTGATCAAAGGGCTCAAAATCGCCAAGAGAAAGCACAAATTGGAGTTTTAGGATCCTTCTAATAGCTCTAGCTCACCTATAAATAGGGCCTCTTCATTTCAGTGTAATGATGTAATAGTTTCTGAGTAGTATTAGTCTAGTTTATTTCTGTTTAAAATTTAAATTCAGTATTTGTATTCTAAACTGCTATTGTAATCTATTTTTGAAGTAATAAATCCATTTTAGCTTAATTTCTGAATTCCTTTTAATCTCTGCTTTTAGTACTTTCAGTAGCTTATTAGCATTTTAAAATCAGCATATTAGTTCCTCTATATTCAATTTCAGCTTGTCAATCTCTTTAAACAAAAATAAAAAAACATAGAAAAATATTTCAAAAATCAAAAATATTGTTAATCTAATTTTAAGTTGAATTCAATTACTGTTAATGATGTTGTAAGCTCTAATATAGCTTATCAAGTACTCAACTATTGCTACTCAGTTTCTACTCACAAATCGCACCTTGGTCAATAAAAGTCAAACTACAGAATCATAGTTTGGATTAATCTGGATTGCTGAATTTGATGTTGATATGGGTTGAGTTTGGATCTGAGTAGGGTTGATATCAGGTTTAGGTTAGTGGTTCACTGAATTCAAGAGCAAATCATTGTGTTTGGACCTATCTAAGTTCAATATCTACTTTAAAATTGAATCCATAGATTGAGTAGTTAAATCTGTTTTTACTGTGCTTAATTCAGTTTAGTTAGTCATTTTTAAGCTTATTTGATTGTTGTTTAGTTTAAATTTAGATCTGCATTATTTTTGTTTGATTATGCATTATTGAGATCAGATCTAGTTTAGTGTTGAATTGCTGTCATAATAGCTTCATTTAAATGCATCTAAGTTGATTTCATCTTAATTGAGGTTTGTGAAATAAGAATTAGTAATCTGAGTAGGGAATTTGTGCATCAGTTGTATAAATGAGTGTTTGGTTCAACACACATTTCTGAGTTTAATATTAGGTCAGTGGTTTAGCAAGGTTGCTTTAGTTTAGATTAGGTCTATTGCACTCATATTTGTCTTAGTTTTGCATCTGCATAGCATTCAAAGTCAAAATCCAATTCAATCTGATCTTGTGATTTTAACAGATAGCTACAGTATTAAAGTAGGTTAGCATTAGTTTTAGACATCATCAAACTAGCTTATTCAAGTCTTATTGTAGCTTATTTTAACATCTAGATCAATTGAGAGACATTAGAAATCCAAAAAAGTCAATTCTCAAAATCTGTCAAAAAGTAAAAAAACAAAAAAAAGAGTTTTCATGTCCTGAGCATTGTTCTTTATGATTTTGTAACTGATTCATTTCTGGTTCAAATCTGGCAAAAATTTGGGTTTTACAATTTCAGTTGATCATCTATTCAAATATATTTTTGTCTTATTTTTGTGAAATCTCTTAAAAGATCAAAACAGTGTTTGAAAAAAGCCATTTGTGCCATGTGCACATATTCAGTGAACACTGAGTGTGCACAAGTAGTTTGGACAGCTTGTAACAAGTTCATCAGAGCTTTTCTAAGGCTCAAATTTGGTCTATAGGTTCCTTGGTAGGTCATCTAGAGGATCTCATATCTGGATTTGAGTTTAAAGTAGGATTGGTTGCTTATTTTTAAGCTGGAAGTTAGTAGGTTAGGCCTGTTTGGCACTTAATTGAATTTGAACTCAGATTCTTGTAGCTTGTAATTCTGAGGTGTAGGCTAGTTGCTTTAGGTGCATTTCACTTAGTTTTAGCTTACTACAAATCGGGGTAGCTTATGGTTCTGTAGAATAGCTTGTAGCTTATTTCTAGAAGCTTAATCCATTTCAGTTACATAGCAAATAGTATTTCCATTAATCCAAAGTAGATTTTATCAATTTTCCTTGATTCATAATCACTTTTTAGAATATTCCTGAAATTTTCATATTTTTCTGATACTTCTAGCTATTTTTTATGCATTTAAATTAGATTTTAATACTTTTTAATTAGCTTTTATTGCAAATAAATCAGAAAAAGCTCACAAAAATATTTTTTTTATTTTTCCTAGTGTAATAAAAATATAAAAAGCCAAAAAATTATTTTTCCATAATTTTCTTAGTTTAAATAGTAATTTTTAGACATTTAATTAATTTAAAATAGTTTTTAATTCATAGAAATTAGAAAAAAGTTCAGAAAAATACAAAGTCAGTTTTGAATTTTTTTTAAATAATTTTCACACTAGTTTTCATAATTTTTAGCAATTTAGATTTATTTTGAAAGTTAAAAATTAGATTTTAATTCAAATAAATCCAAGAAAATTCATAAAAATTAGTTTTAAATCTTAGATAACTTTTAAATTGCATTTTCAACTTTAGAATAATTTTAGATCATTTTTAGGAATTAGTTGGTATTATTTGCATTTAATTCACGTTTCATTTAATTCGTAATTTGCGTTTTAGATTAAATTTGCGTAATTCGTCATTTGCATTATAGATTTAGTACTTTTATATGCTTCCCTTTACTTTCCCTTGCCCCGTAGTGTAGAAATCCCAAAAATCTCTTTTAACACATTCAAATCCCGATAATCGCGACGTGAGTTGAAAATTCCATTCAACCCTCGTTCGGAACGATCTCGGTGCTCAAACCTAATACGTTTGAGTTACCTATTAGTACACTTCTCATTATTGATCTCTTTCCGGAGCAATCTATTTTTGGCGCCGTTGCCGGGGAGGGCTTGTAGTGAGTTTTCGTATTCCATCTCGATTCGCGTGCATTTGAAGATCCTTCCCCCGCGTGAAGTTACCGTCGTTTTTGTATATATATATTTTTGAAAAACCCAAAAACATCTAAAAAACCAAAACATTCTTCCTAGAGTGTTTACAAAACCATAAAAATTAAAAAATCAACAAAAGAAACCGAAACGTCAATTGTTACGTCGGCTCACCTTGAAGGTACAACCTATACACGGGGTATAAGGAAGTCTTGACATAAATTGCAGACTGAAAAAATATCCACTCTTCTTTCCCGCTCCGCTGCGCGTACTTTGAGAGCTGCCGAGCACCGGTTGACGCGACGGTTACAAAAATATTGTGTTTTCAAAGTTTTCTAAATATAAAAACCCAAAAAGATTTTCCTTTTCAAAATATGTTTTCTAAAAAACAAAAAAAATATTCTTCTTTACCCTCTGAACCGTCAATTCTTTATCTCTTGACCCTCTTGAACCGTTTAATTCTATCTTCTTTCTCTTCTAATCTGATAAATCTATCTCTTCTTCTTCTAAAAGTATAATTCTTATGGCATCTCTTAAACGTGCTCTATGTGGAGGTCCTCATGACCCCATCGTTCATGAAACAAAACTGTCCCTAGGCCGACATTGCTTTCATTGTAAAAATCCGATGGAAGAAAATCAATATCGATGTTTGAAATGTATATGCGACCAGTGCGGAAATAATTGTCGAGATGGATTCTGTAATATATGCCATGATTTTATTAATCAAAATCCAGATCTCGCCCGTCTTTGTATCATCTGTGGAAAAGAATATAATTGTTTGTTTTGTATGTATGGGCGGCTAGAAAAAAGGGTACTCTTCATAATAATGATGATAACATAATAGCATGGTGGAAAGATGTAATTGAAGAACCCTCGATTCCTACTCCCTCTCCGGTGAGGGAAATGGAACATGTTTCTGAGCCCGAGATGACTCCCGTTCAAGAACCAGAGCCCATCACGGAAATGGTGGAAATCGCTAGCTCTTATCCGTATAGTTCTTTAATATCTTCGTCTTATCAGCTCATTTGCATATGGTGCGGAGGGCTCGAATATGGTGGGAATTGTCCCGGTTGTAGCAATGGAAATTTAGGAACCTATTCTGTTTACAACCAAACTCCTTACAATGAGACAACCGATTTCCCTAACCAACCTCCGTACCATGAGCCGGATACATACTCTTGTGAGTATTGTGGAGGTCCTCACCAAGGTTTTCAATGTCAAGCTCAATTTAACAATTCAAGTTTTGGTTATGAACCTTACCCGTATTCGTCACAACAATCATACTATTGTGAGTATTGTGGAGGTCCGCACGTTAATTCCGATTGTCAAATGCAGAACCCGATTGTTTACGAGCAAGTTCCTTATGATAATTACGACTATCCTTATAACCCACCTCCACAATACCAAAAGATTCAACCACAACCCCCGCAAATTAATCAAGAAGCTCTCCAAAGATGTATTGATATACTCAAAGAATTTATGGATAAACATAATATCAGAAAAGATCCTTATCAAAAGACTTATGGTGAATTACTCGCTGAAGAGAAAGCCGCTAAAGTGAGTTATCGGAGACCTCTCATTTACAACTATGATGACGATTCTGATGAGGAATATTTGCCTCCGAGTGGCAATCCCACTCCCGTTTCTAAACCTCTCATTTCCGACCCTTCCCCTTCACTCATGCCGGTTGAGAGAAGTAACGTCGTTTTGGAAGAGGTCAATGATCATATTTCTACAGACATAGTTGAACCCGTTGACTCTCTCATAATGGGGGACGAGCCTCTTAGCACTATTCCGGAAACGGAATCGTCTAGTGTTGAGAGCCTTGACCCAATCCCAAGTGAGTCCGAGGATGTATCTGACAGGGATTGTGATTCGCTTTTATGTGATTCTCTTGACATCTCCGAGGTTACTTCCGGGATTTTCTCAAATCCAGTTTTCAAGTTCAGTGATGACTACACCTTTTGCGAAGTTAATCCTCTTTTCGACAAAGATTTTGAGTCCGATTCAGAGCACACCACTTGTCCCATCTCTGTGTTCTGACCTTTCTCTCCCTTCATGTGATGTTATACAAGATGAAGAAAGTAATGAATCCGACACTGAGGATATTATGGAGATTGATTTCGAAATGAAGCTCGAGATGAATGAATCAACTAAAGTGGCTGAAGATGATATTCTTGATAAGCCGCCAAGTGATTCTGATATGGAATAAATCGACTTATCTATTGATGACTTGATACCACTGGGTATTGAGGATGCTGATGATGACCCCGAGGGGGATGTGTTGTTATGTGATGGATTTCTTGACTCCCCTTTCTCTGATGAGTCCACCATCACTTATCCCGTTAAGCCCTCATGTGAAGACAATATTTTTAAACTCGGGATATGCATGGATAAGTTCTTTGTTAGAAACTGATCGGTGCAAAACCGTCAAGTTATCTCACGCAAGCTAGCCACTTGTGAATGACCAACCGTAAGAAACTCAAAACAGCTCAAACACCAAATGCAATTAAGATCAGAGGAATATAATGGATTCCTGGGTCGTTAAGTCCCACGGAGGATGAATTGGTGTATAAACACTTTCAGATGATAGAATGATCACTAAGGATAGTGATCAGTAAGGTTTTGAAATATTTATACCTAAAGAAAAAATCTACAAATTACAGCGACTTAAATGCAAATTAAAAGAAATTAAAAAGTTAAAATATATTAAATAAACGCTATCACTATTTTTACAATGATGTTTTTGTGATTATATAAAATAAAATAACTTAAATAAACTATATTAACTAAAACGTAAACTTAAATTACTTAAAAACGTGACTTAAAATGAAAACGTACGTTATGTACAAAAATTACGCTGGAGCGCAAGATAAAACGTAAAATTTATGAAATAAAAGTCCTACAAGTGTAAAAACAATTTTTTCACGTACTATATGATAAAAGAAAATTTTGGAAAACAGATTTATATTTTTTAGACTTTTATATTTTTTATTATGAATTAATTAAGATTTTACACTAATTAAATGATTAAAAATACTAAAACTATTAAGAAAAATCTGAAACTTTTTTGTAAAATACTTTATACTAATACAAATATATAAAAAATACAAAAACTGAAAAAGCTATAAAAAATAAGCTGGAAATAAGCTAAAACATACGTATAAGCTAATAGAGAAAACAAAGGTTATGTATTTAATGTTGCAAAACTAAACCGAGACAAGTCCCAAGGGCAGATGGTAAAGAGTGTGTGTGGTGAGCTGGGTGGCCAGGGTTCGAATCCCAGCAGTGGTATTTTTTTGCAACTATTTTTTTTTTTTGGTTTTTTATTTTACAAACTAATTAAGCTAATAATATTAAGCAACTTTTGCAACTGTGACTTACTATGAAAATGACCAATAAGCTCAGAAAAAGCTTATTTGTCTTAACAGTGGTCTAAGATTTGAAATAAGCTAAAGAGTTTAATCCAATTGGCTTATAAGCTAGTAAATAAGAAAAGGAAACTGGAAATTAGTTAAACTAATGATAATAAGCTATAATGATAACTGAAAAAGCAAAAGAACTTATAAATAAGCACTAAACAAACCTAAAATAAGCTTAAGCTTAACTGTAACACAGTACACCTTTTTGGTTTACTAGGCACTTTCTAGATCAAATTTAAGCACTGTAATAAGCTACAAAAGGAAAATAAACACTGCAATTAATAAGTTGACCAAGTGAGCTTTCTAAAAAACTAATTTACAAGGTTTAGCAGCCACTAATAAGCTCTTGAGGAGCTTATGAAAACTGATGAAAACTGACTTATTGAAACACTTAAACAAAATGGACAGAAATGAAAAGCTATAGCAGGCTAGGAGAATAAGCTAAAAATGGAAAATAAGAACTTGGTACCTTGAGTTAGCTAGGTGACCTATCCTAAAAGCTAAAGTTCTCAGGTTAAAGCTCACTAATAAGCTCTGTGAGAGCTTATTAAATGACCTATTTAAACTGTGAACAGGGGAGTTTTGCAGACAAGGGGTCCAAAAGAAGCTACAAAATAAGCTATCTATGAGCTAATTAAGAGTAAGCTAATATTTTTATAATTTTATTTAGCAGCTAAATATTATTATCCCAAAAGGAACTAAGCTAAAACTTAATATTGAATCCTACACAAAATTATTCATTTTATTCAAAAACGACTATATGAAAATTTGACTTTTATGAAAACTAAATATGTTGACTATTATGAACTTTAACTTGATTCTACTTACTGAATATGATATATTAAGCTAAGTTATGGTGAAATTAAGCTAAAGTAACAAGTTCTAAGCTATTTTGATGATTTTCGCAACTCAAAATCCCAACAGTGGACTGTGAAGGGGTAGGATTTGGAATTTTGACTTTTAATGAAATGAGGACTGGTTTTGCTACTTAAACTGAGCTATTAGATACCAATATGACTTAGAGCAACCAAGAGCATTAACAAGCATTCAATGGAATACTACTGAATCAGCAATTCCAAACACCTTGTTTTAAGACTGAATTGAAGCTTTTAATACCAAAATAAGTTTTTTAAACTAATAAATCTGCTTATTAACTGTGATTAACTAAAATAAAACAGTTATGAACTAGAATTATCACTATTCAAACACTTATATTAGGAAATACAAATTTCATGAAATTGGCTTACAAATTGGAATGCAAGTGAAAGCTGAGAACCAAACACTGAAATCATACCCTATGGCTTCCCAAGAAGCTCTAAACCATTAAGCAATCCAAACACCAGCTCTGCTTCAGCTTTCTTGATCATTCTCCATGATTTTTATTTTTAACTATTTTATTAGTATTTTTAGTGATTTTCTGGTTTTTGGTACTAGACTAAGTTTTACTGTTTCTAAAAGCTTGCATAAGCTTTTTAGGAGCTTACATGGACTATTCAGTCTTTTATATCAGTTAACAAACAACATTGAAACATTTCGAGATTTTTGAAAATAGAAAATATGCATAAACTTGAAAAGTAACTTAAACTTGAAATTGATGGTTACAAAAGCTTTGTTACACACTAAGATTGATTAAAACAGTATTTAAAAGATTGAAATTACACTGGAAATTAAATTTTAACTAAAACGATTTAAACTAAACTAAACTACTCTACTTGTTTCTTTTCCTCTGCTTCTTTCCTTCTTTATAGACATTCAAAAGCATCCTCACACTTCTCTGATCATTTCCCACCATTGGATAGGCCAAAGTGATCACATCCTTTGATTTTCACTTTTTGGCGCCAAAAAAGTCATTAGCAGGTTCTTTTCAATTAATGCATTTTGGTTTATGTAGAGGTGGAGGGGACATGATATACAGCTGGGGTGATAAGTTTGGTGAGGTGGAAAGGTTGGAAGAGGTGGAAAAACCACCTGGTTTCAGGTTTACAGGGGAGGAGGAGAAGGTGTACAGTGAGCGCGGTATTTGTTTTTAAACACTGGGTATTGGTTTTGGGCTTGGGTTGATTGGGCCAGCTGGGTTTAATTGGATTTGGATTTGGTTTAATAACAAAGTTAGGTCCGTTTGGTTTAGCTAGTACACAAGGACCATTTTTGTAATTTGAGCAAAGTTAAGGGTTAAACTTGCCACCTTTCCAAACATCCTTCCAAGGGCCAAGCCTGCCAATAATATAAACACAAGGACGATAGTTGATAATTATTTCATTTTTAAACTTAAAAGGACCTTAATTGTCATTTTTGGATTTTGAGGGACCAAACATGTAATTTCCCAAAAGTTTATCATAAGGACCATTCTTGTCATTTATTAATAGTACAAGGTTTATTTTGATCAATTTCCAATTTTAAAACCTTAAGGACTATTTTTGACACTTTTATAAAGTTGAGGGACCAAAGTTGTAATTTTGTGATTTTAAACTTCAAAGGATTATTTTGAACAACTTTTGAATCTCATGGACCTTAAATGACATTTTACAAGTTTTTGAATTACCAGGGACTAGATTTGACAACTTTTGTAACTTGGGGGACTAAAACTGCCAATTATGCAAACTTGATACGTTTTTCATCTGATTTTGGTGTTTTTGCATTTAAAACACATAAAACACTTGTTTGTGATATTTTTATCATTTTGAAGCATTTCTGAGTGTTTTCAGATGTTTTTGCAGTCTAGATAGTACAAAAATGATGAGTATTTAGACACTCATCAGAAACGTTGTTCGAGATAAGGATCCTCCGATGGATGCCTTCATTTGTGAGCCTACACCTCTTATCATTTACCATGAGCTCCCATTTTCTTTGAAGTATTCTCATTCTGATTCGTCATCCCTTCCTCCACTCGCAAAACCGCCGGATGATGGATCATTCTTTCTTGATATACCGTATGTGAGTTTGGGAGGAGTTAACCCTTTTGTGCTTGAGCCCGACATTTTCTTCCCCTCCCAACCCACCCATTATCTTTCCCTCCGGAGTGAGGATACCATCTTTGATCCTGGTATCTTTCCCACTTGCTGCCCCAAGGACAAATGAATTCGAGGACGAGTCAGGCTAGCGATTCGGTGATAAAAAACAGTAGCGCTTCATGGGAGGCACCCCATGCTTATCTTTATCTTCTTTCTACTTTCTAATAAGTGGCGTGAAGGGGTTAGCCTCTTCGATTTCTTGTGTTTGGTTGTTTGTGATGTTTTTGTCTAGGATTTCACCGATATGAAGACTCTCGTGCTCGAAGATTGTCTTTTCTCCACTCGAGTTTCATGATCGATGCTGATGGAAATCCGATATCCTAATCTTATCGACTAACGATTATCTTTTAGCATACTTAATAAACGACTTTTAGATTTTCGTTGATTCCCTTGCCTTTAAACATTGAGGACAATGTTTCGTTTTAGTCTGGGGTGGGTAATCTTCGATTTGATTTGACCACACTTGCTTATTCTTTGCCGTGTACTCTCGTAACCCCGTTTTACCTTAAAAATGAAAAAATTGTGCAAAAATGTGAAAATTTAAAAAATATTTGTAAAGCTTTTGCTAGTTTTATGATTGAAATGTCTTTGCGAGTTTCTTAGAAGTTACTTTAAATATTCGTTTTCTTGAAAAAGCCTTTGCTAATTGCTTAGAAAAGAGGCTATATAATGCGATTCTAGCTCACAAGGCCAAGAATTTTCAAGTCTCCCTAAATGATTTTAAATATGCGAAGCTTAAACAAGAATTTGCTAGTTTCTAATAAGTGACTTTAAAAATGCGAGACTTGAGATTATTTGACGAAGCATTTGCTAAGTTAATATATGTTTTGACACCTTGTTGAATTTCTGCTGGTGAGAGAAGGAATAGAATTCTGACTTGACCGGGCGTGTTGAGCCCTAGCTTGTTCCCTTAACCATAGATAATTTAAATTATCGGCTAAGCATCCGCGGAATCTCGTTATTTGGGATTTTAAATTTGCGGAGATCGAGGAATGATAGAGTTACTTATGAGTTTAGATGCTAAGCGTGGAGTAGATGGTTCTCTTTAGAGCTCATCTAAGGTACTTGTGGCTTTTTGCTCCCACAAAATTGTTTCACCCCATATCTGTTAAATAATAATTAAAGATGTTAAGTTTTTGGCGATAGTTAGTTATTTATCTTCTTTAGAGAATTCTTGCCCATGAGAGTTGGGTACACATCAAGGTACTGTCAGTGTTGCGGTATAAAAACCGTAAGATTCGGAGTTTGGCACAAAAATTAACATGAAATAAAGCCCAAATGTATTAAAGTGAAAAATCCAAAGCCATAAAAGTTTTCTATGTCCGATGGTACCCCCGTTGTCATGGACTTCAAAAAGGTGGAGGAAAATCCAAAGTCATAATAAGACTTCTGATAAAACGGTAATCCCATTGAGTTAGTGGTTGAAAAGACCAAGGGCCTAAATTGCAAAAATGAAAATGTGCTGAAATAGTGTTAAGGCCAAACTTTGAATCCGGGAGATATCTAAATAAAGCCTCTGTCTCTGGCCTCGTAGATGAGTTGTTTCGGTCGCCATAAAAAGGATATTTCCCTAAATCGTGATAAATTAGGACCTTGATGTGGACCTCATTCTTGTGTGCAACGGTTTTCGAAGGAAGATGGAAAACTAATTAGCGTCTTAGCTTCATATCTTTATCAAAATAAAAATTATCAAAACGAGAAATTTGAAGAAATTCATTTCTCACAAAAATAAAATAAATAGAGGAAAAACAGGAAAATGGGAGCAAAAGGTAATTACACAAGTAACTTCCATGGGTAGTGTTAGCATCTAAATTCATATTTGTTGGAATCACTCCTAAACCTTATTCAAGTGTTAGTGATTCATATGTAATAGTTAGCTTAATATGGCCTTTATGTTTGTTATTAAGCTTAGGCTTATGTAGAAGGCCCATAAGCCTTGACCCAAGTCCAATAAGGAAAGGAAGTGACTAGGAGTGTTGCCCTAGCTCCCTCTCCTATAAATACCTTGTAATAACCCTCACTTGAGGGTTGGTTGTTCATTTTATCATATTACTTACGCATAACTATTCTTCATTATACTCGTGTGTGTGATAACTTGTTCATCTGATCTATCCTTCATCTCTACTTCTTATATTGATGCTTGTGTTACTAATATGATGACCTAACAGTGGTATCATTCGCCAAATAGTTGGGTGAACACATTTTTGTTGTTTTGAAGGTTTTTGGTCTTACGCGTAAACGAGGTTCTAACTTTTTCACGCTTAAAAACGTCTTTTTTACACTTTTTAATCCAAGATTCTTGTCCTTTCAACGTTTTAAGGTGTTAAAATATCTGTTTTTGGCAAAAAGTTTCAAACTTTACGTGTGGATCATTGTTTTTAAGCTAGGTTTTTTACGTGGGTATTGTTCTACGCTTAACTATTTTCTAAGCTTTGGATCATCAAGTTTCACACTTTTGTGTTATTTTGGTGATATTGAAGTTATTTCATCACAAAAATCTGGGTTGGAAACATCAGTTGGCAAAAATCACTTTTGGCTAATTTCTACGCGTAAGTGAAACCCTAATCTTACGCGTAACTTTTCCGTGGTTTGATCTTCAGTTTTGTGGATTACTCAGTGTTTTTCTTGCTTGGATAAGCCTGAAAACACTTCGACTTTGGATATCTTTTGCACTGTGATAGCGTAAAAGATCTTTTGGATAAAACCCTAAATTTACGCATAAGCTTAAGCTTACGCGTAGAACCCATTACGCATAAGATTCATCTTACGCCTAAGCTTTGTCTTACGCATAAGGTAATCATACGCTTAAGTTTTCTACGCCTAACTTTCTGTTTACGCATAACTTTAGTGTTTTCTCATTTCTTACGCGTAAGCTAATCCTACGCGTAACTATTACTGTTACGCGTATCTTTGGTGTTTTTACGCATAAGTAGTACTTTACTTTTATGTGATTTCTACGCCTAAGGATACTTCATCAACAACGGTTCATTCGACTACAAAGATCCATTTAACAACACAAGTTTCAAAATGTCACAACCACCATACTCTAACTATTTTCCTTACACTTATCATCATCAACAACAACAACAACTAAGTCCACAACATCAACAATTTAATCATCAACAACAAATTTATCAACAACAATTTAATCAACAACATACCCTACAACTTGAAGCAATTCCACAACCTCAAATGGTTCAACCTCCACCTAGTCTTCAAGTACAACCTTACACAAACTTCTACAATCAACATTCATCCAGGAATACTGTGAAGGAACCGACATGGTTTGGCAAGATGTGTGAAGCCTTAAGTAGCCAACAATTAATTCATGAAGCTGGCTCACTTGATAGACCTCCAATGCTCACTCCAGGAAATTATGATCAATAGGTGATAAGGTTCTTTAGGTTTTGTGATCTAAAGAAGCCACATGAAAAGATTTTAAAGAAGGTCATTATGGAAGGTCCATTTCAGATGCCTACTGTTATCACACCCGCAAATCCAGATGCCAATCCACCAAGAGATGCTGTCACCAACATTGCAACTATCTCCGACCTCACTGGTGATGAACTTCTACACTTTGAAGCCGATGAACTAGCAATGCAATACATCCTTTTGGGACTACCCAATCTGATCCTTCGAAGTGTTGATGATTAAAAGACAGCTAAAGCAATGTGGGAACATATTCATCTTCTAATGGAAGGCACAACACTCAATCAGGAAGACATGGAATCCAAAATCTACTTGGCCTATGAACACTTCATGATTGAACCAGGAGAGACATTAGAGTCATATCATCATCGCTTTTCAGAAATCATTAATGATTTGGACAAACACAACATCATCATGCCTCGAATTGCTGTCAACACTAAGTTCCTAAGTAGTCTTGGTCCGGAATGGGAGAAGTATGTCATTTTTCTCCGTCAAGCTAAGAACCTTCATCATGCTACATACGGATTATTGTACGACTATTTGAAGCCTCACCAAAAAGAAGTTGACAAAGAAAGGACTATCCGTGGACTCTCGACTTCACAGTCAATTCCTGATAATGAACAACTTGCTTTGTGGGCTCAAACTAATCTTCCTCCTCAAACAGCTAAGCAACCAGCTCCTTAACCAACTGCAACCATTACACCATATGATCAGTCACATCAACAACCTCAACAAACTCAATTGGTTCCATACAACAACAACAATGCTCAAGCACTTTACAGTGAAGCTGATGAGGACTCTGCTGCTTTCGATGAATTGCAACAAGGATTTGTTATGATTGCAAAAGCATTCGGTCGGTATACAAACAAATCCAACAATCGCATTCGTTCCTCATCCAACACAAGGAATCAAGCTGTTGTGAACAATGGACGTGTTGAAGTTCAGAACCGTGGTTATGGTCGTCAGATGGGAGGTGGTCAAGGGTTTAATGCTATTGGAAGGAATAACATGGGTGCTCCGCAACAACAAAGGGGTCAAATGGTTGAACAGGGGAATGCTCAGAATGGAGTTAATGGTCTTCGTTGTTATAACTGTAATGAAAAGGGTCATCTGGCTAATGCATATCCTAAGCCGAGGACAAGAGGCAGTGCTTATCACAAAGAGGCGTTGCTCTTGGCTCTTAACGATGAAGCTGGTGGAACTCTTACCAACAAGGAACAGAGCTTTATGGCAGATGCAGATTCTGATGATGATATGGAAGACTTGCAGGCTAATGCAGCAGTGATGTTGATGGCAAAAATGCAAGCTCTACATATGAGTGACACAGGCCCAGTGTATGACACTGATGGCTTGTCTCAGGTACCGGAACAAAATATACTCATCCCTGATCTGATATCTCCGCCAATTTCTCCATCCTACTAGGATCAGAGTGTTGAACATGAGCAATCCACATCTCATTTCGATGATTATCAAATAGATCCCGTAGTTATATTTGATGATCAAGATGACCTTATGGTTAATATTGATAATCAAGTTGACTCCGTAATTATATTTGAGGATCTAAATAATGATCATGTTGAGACTGACGTTGAACAAAATGAGCTTCGGTCTAATAGAGAAATTAAGCTCCTGACCTTAATTAAAGACCAACACTCTCGATTGGAAATTTGCACGAAATTAAAAGAAAAAAAATGCATTGTTAATTAGGGATAATGAATGCTTAATTCGACAAATAAATTTTTTTTAAAACTCAAGAAAAACGTGAAAAAGGTTTTGAAGTCGCTTTTGCTAAATCTCATCAAAACAAAAAATCATTAGAACGACAGATACGTGATCTAGCCGCATCCAAGAATGATTTGTTGTCTCAAATAGAACAACTGAAACATGAACATAAACAACAACTTAACGCTCTTACTTTGGAAACTCAAAAAGCCAAGGCTGAGTTGTTAACTTGTCAAAAACAGTTCTCCGAGTACAAACAGCATTCCACGAAACGAATAGATAACTATCTTGAAGAAATTTTCGACTTACAAACCAAAATCAAAGAGTTTCAAAATGTGGTTTACAAACATGGTGAGTCAATCACAACCATTCAAAAGTTTACTTTTAAACCTAATCCAAATGGATATGGACCAATTCTTGCTGATTACAAACCTAAGTTTTCAAACAGAGCATTCAAACCAAATCCTGATGTTTACAGTGCAGAACATAGAATTGATGATTCAATTATGACTGTTGTTGAATATAATCGTATGGAGGAATTAGATGCAGATGACGAGAGTCGGTCAAAAATGGAAAATGTCGTTTATAACAAACCATTTAACTATTCAAAAGCCGTTACTTTTGTCAAACAACAAGATACTTCTAAACACCTTTTGTTATCACACCAGTTTCTGAAGTTAGTCCCAAACAAAATGGTGCACAAATTAATGGTCCTTTACCTTCACTTAGTGAGGTTAAAACTAAAGCCAAAAGTTGTCGCGTCATAAAATACTTTGACACTTTCTTATCTGACCTCAAAATTTTGGAACGTGAGATTGAATTTCATTCTGAAATAAAAGTTGAACATTTTCAATCGCCAATGGCGCGAGAACATCGAGACATTCTTCAGAAAAGACTTTTACCCCATGTCAAAAATTTGAAAACTTGTGCACTATATTGGGAACGGGATTTTCACAAGGAACTTGGTCTCATGAAAACCGTTTTCGAGAAAATAGAAACATCGATTTCCAATACTAAACGTAAAAAGAAATTGTTGAGAAAAGATGTTGATCGACTCTTGGAAGATGTTATCTGTGCTGATATCAATAATCTTGTTTTATTACAATCTGTTACATATGCATCTGATCATATCTCTGCTGATTCTATTGATTCTGTTGATACTGTTGAAAATACTGATAATGTGCATCAGATCGAATCTTTAAAAGTTGAAAATGAACGATTGATAAATGAACTTTCAAATTCAAAATGTCGTCTTCAATGGTGTCAAAAAGATTGTCAAAATCGTGAACTTGCTTTGCAAAACAAAATTCACCAGTTGAAATCAAAAACGTTTAATCCAAAACTTGAGCAACTCGATGATCAAAACGTGTCTTTTAAGTGTCAAATCTCAAAATATGAACATGAACTTTCAAAAGTTAAACAGGAATATGGTGTCATATTTGATTTACTCAAACAGACTCGTGATGAAGCATCAAACGAACTTGATCATTATCTTGCACACACTAAAGAAGTCATGAATTTTGCTAGAAATCTTCGTTCTGAAAATCAAGATTTGGTGCACACTATCATTAAGTTAAGGGAAATGTTAGCAAAGTATAAACAAGTTCAGCCTAGCATCATTAAGAGAATTGCACCTGTAACACTTAGCAAACGTGAACCCATATTGCCTACTGACAAAACACAAGTTACTAATTTGCTTCCCTCTACTGCAACAGGACTAGTTGCTTCTTTTCCAAACGTTCGCACTTCACAGCCTAGGAGTAATACAAGGAAGAATAGGAAGTTGCGACCTAAGAAAAGAATAATAAGGAATGCTGAAGTAGAAGAACACCCTAGGACTTTGAATAAGACTCATGTTGTACCTACTTTAGATATTGCGTCTGACAAATGTAATGGAAAAAGTGTTGTAACGAATGCTAAACCTTTAAGTACTTTTGATATTCAGTATGATGCTTCTTGTGTTATTTGTCGTAAAAGTATGCTTTCTTATTGTCATGACAAATGTGTTGCTAGAGCTATCATGTCTCGTTTACGGAATCCTAAGAATCGGAATACCTCTAGGCCCACTAATGCTTCTAAGTCTGTGCTTGGTAGACCGCCCTCCTTAGATTCTAAGAAACGCATTGATGTCCCTGTAGTTCCAGTATCACCTCCAAAGAATGTAGTACCACCTAGTGCATTCACTAAGACTAAAGCTAAGACTAGTTGGAGATGGCAGAAATGGATACATAATACACTAGGATTTAAATGGATGCCTAAAATCATTGATGTGTGTATTTCTACTATAACTGCTGAGGAACCCTCTAACTCATCGGGTTCCACATCTACCTCTATTCCATCTGTGTCGTCTGTGTGTAATGCAGGTGATACAGATCATCCTTTGGATTGTTCATAGCGGATGTTCCCGACACATGACAGGCAACCTTAAACTGTTATCAAACTTTATTGCAAAGTTCATTGGCACTGTCAGATTCGGGAATGATCACTTCGCAGCTATCATGGGCTACGGAGATTACATCAATGGCAACATCGAAATTAGCAGGGTTTATTATGTGGAAGGCCTCGGTCAAAATCTCTTTTCTGTTGGTCAATTATGTGATGGAGATTTGGAAGTTGCATTTAGGAGAAAACTTGTTTCATTCGTGATCTACAAGGAAACGATCTTATGTCTGGCACCCGCAATTCTAGTATTTATACAATCTCAATGCAAGACATGATTGCTTCACCTCCCATCTGTCTACTCTCAAAGGCTACATCTATAAAATCTTGGCTATGGCACCGCCGTCTTTCCCATCTAAACTTTCAAACCATAACCAACCTTGCTCGACACAAACTTGTTGAAGGTCTCCCGAGATTCCGATATTCTAAAGATCACCTATGCTCAGCTTGTGAACAAGGGAAAAGCACTCGTGCTCACTTTCTTTCAAAGGTGGAACACAGCACTCAGCATGTACTGCATCTTCTTCACATGGATTTGTGTGGCCCGATGCGCGTGCAGACGATTAATGGCAAACGCTACATCTTGGTAATTGTTGATGACTACTCACGATGGACTTGGGTCTACTTTCTTCGAAGTAAAGATCAAGCTCCACAGATGATCATCACCTTTCTTATGAAAATTCAAGTTCAGCTCCAGAACACCGTCCGCCAAATCAGAACAGACAAAGGAACTGAATTTGTTAACCAAACTCTTCGAGAATTTTATGAGAAAGTGGGAATTGAGCATCAGACATCTATTGCACGTACACCAGAACAAAACGAAGTTGTTGAAAGACGAAACCGAACGTTAGTGGAAGCTGCAAGAACAATGTTAATAAATGCTAAACTTCCAGATTACTTGTGGGCAGAAGCTGTATCAACTGCATGCTATACTCAAAATCGTTTAATGATTACTAAACGCCACAACAAAACATCTTTTGAGCTTATCCATAACCATAAACCAAATCTCAAACACTTTCATGTATTTGGATCCCTTTGCTATCCGAATAATGATCGTGATGACTTTGGTAAGCTCAAAGCCAAATTTGACATTGGAGTATTTATAGGATATTGTGAAATATCTAAGGGTTTCCGGATCTTGAATCGTCGTACAAAGCAGGTTATGGAAACGATTCATGCTAATTTTGATGAACTTACAAAAATGGCTTCTGAGCATAACAGCTTGGAACCCGGTCACAATCGTTTAAAGTTCCCTCACACCCCATCATCAGCTGAACAAAGCCCCCAGCTTACTCGTCAACAAATGGAAACACTATTTGCTCCATTGTTTAGTGATGACATTGATGAACGTGCTCCAGGTGTATCCGTTGTTTCCGCTGCTCAACCTGATCATACTCTTATACCTGATACACCTGCCACAACAACTACTATTGAAGAAGCACCACCAGTTGACTCTACAACAACAGTTGAACAAACTGCTTCCAATGACGCTGAACCAGCTGATGATGTTCTTAATGAAGTACCCCCACCTGCAGATTTTGATCCAAATGCGTTCTTTAACCCGTTTGCCAATGAAACTGCTACACCTGATGTCGCGGAATCATCAACAAACCATTTGAATCCTCAAAATCTGCACAATGTATATCAACATCAACCCTCTACACATCGTTGGACAAAATACCATCCTCTTGAGAATATTATTGGCAACCCGAATCAACCAGTCGTTACGAGACAACGTCTTCACACAGATGGTGAACATTGCATTTATGCTCTCACTGTCTGCCAATCTGAGCCTAAAAACATTAAAGACGCAATGACAAAAGACAACTGGATTGAATCCATGCAAGAAGAACTCAACCAATTCAAACATCTTGAAGTATGGGAACTGGTTGAAAGACCAACAGGGGTCTACGCCATTGGTCTCAAATGGATTTGGAAAAATAAATTGGATGCTGAAGGGAACGTAATCAGAAACAAGTCACGTCTGGAGGCTAAGGGTTATAGACAGGAAGAGGGTATTTACTTTGAAGAATCATTCGCTCCGGTTGCTCGTCTTGAGGTTGTTCGGATTTTTCTCGCGTTCGCAGCTCATATGAACATAACGGTCTTTCAAATGGACGTCAAAACTGTTTTTCTGAATGGGCAACTAAAAGAAACGATTTATGTCAGCCAGCTAAAAGGATTCGTTGATCCCGAGTTCCCGAACCATGTCTACAAACTGAACAAACCTCTGTATGGTCTCAAACAAGCTCCTCGGGCGTGGTACGATAAGTTATCATCCTTCCTCATTGCCGATAAATTCACCAAAAGTTTGGTCGATCCTACACTTTTCATACAATATCACAGGGCTCACATCTTAATCGTTCAAATCTATGTGGATGACATCATTTTTGGGTCAACACATTTAAAATAATCAAATGCTTTTGCAAAATTAATGATAAAACATTTTGAAATGTCAATGATGGGTGAACTCACATTCTTTCTAGGAATGCAAGTTCATCAATCACCCCGTGGTATTTTCTTGAGTCAGTCCAAATATGCCCTTGAATTGTTAAAAAAATTTGGAATGCAAAACTGTGACACCTATGCCACACCAATGGCTCATACCAAGAAACTAGATGCTGATTTACATGGGAAATTGGTGGACCCTACCAAATACCGTAGTATTATTGGGTCTCTCATGTATCTAACAGCAAGCAGGCCTGATATTGTGTTTGCCATATATCTTTGCTCCCGTTATCAGTCGAGACCAACTGAAACCCACCTCTCTGAGGCTAAAAGAATCCTCAGATACATCAAGGGAACCATTAATTTGGGGATCTGGTATCCGAAGGATTCTGGTTTTGAACTAATAGTTTTTTCAGACGCTGACCACGCAGGATGCTTAGATTCACGGAAAAGTACTTCAGGAGCATTACAATTTCTTGGTGACAAACTGGTGTCATGGCAATCGAAGAAGCAGGATTGTACATCGTTGTCCTCAACCGAAGCAGAATATGTAGCCATGTCGGCGTGTTGTGCTCAAGTCATTTGGATGAGAACACAACTCAAAGACTATGGTTACGTATTTGACAAAATCCCGATGTACTGCGACAATCGGAGTGCTATTGCGATCTCGTGCAACTCTGTTCAGCATTCGAAATCAAAGCACATCAATCTTCGATATCACTTCATCAAGGACCACGTGGAATAGGGTACAGTTGAATTATACTTTGTGGGTACAGAATACCAATTGGCAGATCTCCTCACCAAAGCCTTAGCTCCTGCTAGGTTTAGTGAGTTGGTCCACCGAATTGGTATGCGGTGTTTGACTCAAGAGGAACTGGATGAACTCTTAAAACATTCTTAAAAACCAATCAAACACCAAAATCTCTTTTGTAAATATTTTTCAAAAACAAAATACAAAATTATAAAACCAGTTAAAACAACAAAAATATTCTTCTATCTATATTTCTTTAACATGGCAAGTACAATTCCTCCGTCAACACTCAAATCTTTCAAAATTCAGTATTTTTTCCGATCAAGTGTTGAGGGGGAGAAAATTAATATTTTTCAGGCTCAATAAAACCTTGTACTTGCATGTTACCTTATCCCGGTTGTTTCTTTAATAATGGTGGTCACATTTCTGGTTTACTGACACTCCTCGGACTAAAATTTATAAACCTTCATTATTTCTTAAGTCGAGGGGGAGTGTCATCAAAATTCTTTCCAAATATCATTCGTTTGATAACCAAATTGGAAGTTAAAGGAATTAAATGTAAATGGCAAAGGTGGAGGGACTGAATGTGTCAAAATGGCAAAGTGTTTTTTAACAAAAACCTTCCACCCAACTCATTTAATTCATCACATTTAATATCTCACCAAACTTAATCCTACGCCTAACATTCGATCTTCAAATCCGTGTTTTGGATCATCATTTTGTAAGTGATTTCGTAATCTAAACGTGTTTACAAACAACGGTTTTGAATTATATGCAAATCCAACGGCTAAAACTTGTGTTTTGATGATCTTTGTGTTCTACGCGTAAGCATAAGAACACAAGATCATCAGGTGTGTGTTTCTTCATGATATAATGGTGTTAAAATATTCAAAACTATGTACCAAAACCATTTTTATCAATCTAATCCACCCAGAAACACGAATTGTCCGTTTTTCAAAATTAGGGTTCATAAGTCGATTTGGGGGTTTTTCAAATGAGAACGTTTTTGGTTAAAAAGATTGTTGTGGGATGTTGTATGCATGTTGAATTGATCATATCTATACCCAGAACTCACCCTGTAACATCAATCGTAATAGTATTAAATTTTAGGGTTTTAGTTCATACGGGTTGGGTATTTTTGATTCATAGCATGTTTGATGTTAAAACTTGAACAAAACATCTCATTAGGCATCTAAGACAACCCAGAAAAACTTTGGTGCACTTTCCATGGCTAAATTACTTAGGCATAATTCTTGAACTTTAGGGTTTTGGTTACGCGTAACATATGTTCTACGCCTAACTGCTTGACTAAGTGTTCGTGATTAAAACTGTTAGAGAATGAATGTATGTGTTAATATTGGTGCTATGATGATCTTATTTCAGGTTTTTTACACGTGAAAATTCAGAATCAAGGTTGTTTGAAATCTACGCATAAGGATCACCTTACGCGTAGCATGTTATGCGTAAGAGTAATCTTACGCGTAGCGTTTACACGTAAGGTTCTACATAAGGGACTACGCGCATCCTGTGAAGGATATACGTAAACAGTGACCTCTACGCATAAGGTTGACTCTTACGAGTAAGCCTTACGCGTAAGGTTTATATACGCCTATGTGTAAGCTCTACGCATAAGGTCCCCTTTTCTTACGCGTAATATTTATTACGCGTATGTCAAGAACCTACGCATAAGCTTGTGTTTACGCTTATACCATTCCTGTTTACGCATAAGCTTGCCATTTCTACGCCTAAGCCTTGTTTTAACCTTAATTATGAATTGTTACGCGTGCAAACTTGTAAATAAATAAATCATAACGCCACGAAACTAATAATGTCACTATAAGCTTAAATGTTTAACAAGTTGTGAATAATAAGTGACAATATGGACTTTAAAACTTAAAGTTAATCAACTCACGAAACTTATCACGACGTCATTGGACTATTGGACAAACAAGTGACATTGGACTCGTAACAATCATCGACATATCACATTCAATAATTAGACAATATAACCATCTGTTTACTAACTTAATGTCTTTCGATATGTTGGTTCTTTTGGCTAAATATCTTTCAGATCACGACATGGACGCTCAAATGCAGAATGTGGATGCACCAAATGTTCTCACTGTTGCTGATATCTTCCCAAATAGTTATCCGATGAAGATTGGAAAGAACAACCTTCGTGTTAACTTTGATACCCTCACATGCTCAGAGTCTTCTTGCTTGATAGCAGTGGACATTCTGAAGAATCATTCTTATCAGAATATGCTCACCAACTCTGCCACAGTTCCGGAGATCTACATTCAGCAATTATGGCACACAATGAAGCAGATCAAAGGGCAAAATGCTGTGACTGTGACTCTCAATCACAAGCAAGTCACCATCACACCAGCAGACTTGCGGGATATTCTCCTCATTCCTGTCATTGAACCAACTGAGTACAATGCTACACCTACTGAAGAGGTAGTTCTGCAATTCATGATCGACATCGGTTATGACGAAGCTACAGGGGTAATCAACAAGCACTCTTACGTTGATCTGAAGAATATCCCTCAGCCCTGGAGAACCCTCTTCATCATCATCACAAAATCTGTTTCTGAACGGGATAGTGGTTATGAGCATCCCAAGCTCATGGAACTACAGATTTTTTGGGCTTTGGTCAAAATGAAAAATATCGAAGTTGAAGCTCTAATATGGGATGACATGATGTCTTTCCTCAAAAAGCGAGGCACCAAGATCCCATACATCAGATACACAAAACTGCTGATCCGGAGAGCTCTTGGGTTAACTCCTGATATTCCCTTGAGACTCGACGACCCAAACAATCACTCCATGTTGTATGAAACTACTCTAACAGTCAGATTTAAGGAATCAACAACAAAGAAACAAGGTGCTGTGCTGCCGGATCACCTCCTCTCTGATGAAATCATACAGCTTTACTCATACAAAAGGTATCTGGTGGCAGTTGATGAAGGTAAAGTTGGTTTTCTTGATGACAAGTCTTCTGGTACACCTATCAGGAAAACCAGAAGAGGCAGTGTAGGAAGTGTTGCAAGCACTAAGAGTCAACGAAAGTTCCATAAGAGGAAACCTCCACTCAAAAGGAAAGTTCCATCTAAGGAAGATGTTCCTATTCCCATTCCCAAGTCTGAATCGCAAAGAAAGATAGTGGATGAAAGCTCTGAGGAAACCGAATCAGAAGAAGAGGTTATCTACTCTAAAACCGCACCCATTGACACTCCAACAGTAGCTAAACCTCCCAGTCCAAAAGCTCTCCAAGGCAAAGGGTGAGCAAGAAGAAGAAAGCTCAGATGAAGAGCCACTGGACAACGACTACAGGAAGCAGTTCAAAATCATTAGACTCCAACACATGGCAAAAGAGTTTGAACAGGAACAAATGCGTGGCCCCGGAGGGTCTAGTGGTGGTGTCCAGTCTACACCAATTCCTGATGCGGTTAATCAACCCGATAAGGGAATTGGTGCCACCACTATTGAGCAACAACAAAAGAGCCTGGAGGAACCAGAAACAGAGAAGTCTGAGAAAGAAAAAGCTGATGAGGAAGCTCGGATTCAGGCTGAAGAAAAGACTAAATCTGGACAGGATGACGAAGTAAACTATGATGATTATCTTCTCAATAGTCCAACTCATTCCAAGGAGAAAACTTCTGAACCTCCTAAGGACCCTGAACCTCCTCATGACTCTTCATCATCAGATTCATCCTCTCACTCTTCACCACCACCATCCAGGAGATCAACCAAATCCACATCCAAATCCGTGAAGATGCCAACGGACTCTTGGAGTTCTCGAGCAAAGACAAGGATCGTTAAAGCTGTCAAGCAGGTCAGGAAGAAAGACATGCTTTACAGAAAACTGAGTTTTCTCGCTGACCAGGTTCAGTATCTTCATGACGAGAATGACAATATGTCAGCTGAAAGGGAGTACATCCAGAAGTTTATGCAACGTGATCCTCAAGGGGAAATGAATGAGATGATCAAAGGTTACACTCATAAGTTCCTTCTTGACATCGTTCCTGGTATGACAAAAGAAATGTAAACTAGACTGATCCGCGCAAAACAGTCAAGTCAAACAGACTTAAAACTGCTCAGACACAAATGCAATGAAGATCAGAGAATACAGGGGATTCCCGGGTCGTTATGTCCCACGGAGACTCAATGGTGTGTTAAACACATGATCAGATGATAGAATGATCACTAATGATAGCGATCAGGAAGGATTTGGATAGGATAATTGCACTAAAGAAAAAGTTATAAATAAAAGCGACTTAAATACAAATTAAGAAAATTAAAAAGTTAAAATCTATTAAATAAACGCTATCACTATCTTTAAAGTGATGAACGTTTAAAACCTAAAACTAAAAACTTACGTTTAAATAAAAATAACGTAAACGTACAAAATAAAAAGTGAAACTTATACAATATAAACCCTAAAAATATGAAAAATACATTTTTACAAACCTAATAATATAAGAAAATTATTAGAAAAGGAAAATTATTTTTATTACTAATTAATTAATTATTATTAATTAAAAAACTATTTATAACTATTTAATAATACTCAAAAATAAAAGAAAATATGAAATAAGACTAGAAAAATAAAGTTAAGACTTAGAAAAATCTAAAATATGATAAAACTAATTTTAAAACTGAAAATATATTTTTTAGACTTTTTATGTATTTATTATTAATTTAAAACTATTTAAAACTAATTTAAATTATTAAAAATACCAAATAAAAGGAGAAAAATAGGGAAAAATACTTTTTAAGCTTTTTACATTTATTTAAACTTAAGAAAAATGAAAAATTATTTTTTTGAGACTTTTCTTAATTATTTGTATTTAATGCTATTTAAAAGTGCTTAAAAACTAATTTAAATTGAGAAAAATACCAAACAAGCTAGGAAAAATCTGAAAAATTCAGGAAATGCTTAAAATAATATTAAGAAGCTAAGAAAAATGGAAAATCATGGGGTTATGTGGCAGAATATGAAACTGATGAAGAAGTGCTTATTGAAATAAGCACTTCAATAAGCAAATGGAACCCAAAGGCTACCAAACCAAAAGAGAAGCTCTAATAAGCTAAAGTAACAGAAATGGAACAAGTTTTAACAAGCAATAACCTCTAGCTAACAAGTTGCAATGATTAGATGAATTGAGAAAATAAGCTAGAACAGTGAAAGGGTGCTCACTTTGAGCTTAAGTATAAGCCAACCAATAAGCCAAAACCTAAACCTAAATATTGGATCCTAAACAAGACCTGTCTGGCTATGCAAAACCCCAAGCTGAGACCTAGATGAGCTCACATAAACTCAATGCAAGAGTTGCAAAAAGTGAACAAGCCCTGTGCAGGCAACAGTGCCCTGCACAGGGCACTCAAGCTATGATTGACAAGCTCATTTGAACTTATAGAAAAAATTGTAAAAATCTGATAAAATGACCATAAGAAATTAGACCAGGAGAGGTTTTAAAAACCACAAAATTTACTTGATTTACCCAAGAAATGAATCCATGAAAAATACCCCTATGTTGGCCAAAACTGAGATTTCAAAGTTTTTGACTTTTGATTAAAAATGGAAAGTTGACTTTCTTGAGTTTTGATCTGGATTCAAGGACTGGTAATGATGTTTAAAGATGGAATGAAGTTAACAAAAGCAAAGTTGATGGAATTTAAACACAAAACAAGGGTCTGCTCTGTATAAATCACAACAGTGAAGGGTTTGAGACAGATTTAAGGAAAGTTTTGACTTTTGGTGCTAGCAGACCCAAGCTAAGACTCAAATGAGTTCCAATATACTTAAGAAACATGAACTAGTAAAAAGTACCCACTTATCAAGCCTTAAGGGCAGTTAAATCAGTCAATCCAAACACTCCCTTATTACATTGATATGAAAGTTAAAATGAGCTAAATACCAATCCAACTGAATTTAATGATCAAACCAAGTCCAAATGACCTAAATACAACTATCTAAGCAGGTTTTCCCCATTTGTGACCACAATTAAATATGCAAGCATAACATGCAAAATCAAGCTAAAATTGAAAAGTGAGAAAATACTCACAAGAGGTCCAGCTGTTGCAGGCCCAAAACCAGAACAAATTCTAACTTATCTTAGTCTAATACAACCCATTATCATCACTGGATCAACCAAATGACCATTTCTCAAACCAATTGCACCAGTTTGACTTATGTTGACCATCAACCACATTTACTTGAAAATGAAAGGTGAGCTTATAAAAAGCTATGTGAAGCTTGTATAAGCTTAGTTAAACTGAGAAATGAGCTTTATAAAGCTTATGAATAAGCCTTGGAAATGGAAAATTTCAACAGTGGGGTTTGAACAAGAAACTTTAACATAACTTGAAATTATAACTGGAAATTGTTAATAATGATACAACACACTTAATTTAATACAAAGAAGCAAGAAATTACAGGCTTTTCACTTAACTAAAACTTTTTATATAAAAACGACATTAAATTAAAATTAAAAACTACAAGACACTCTCTCTTGCTTCTTTCTTCATTCTTTTATACCCATCTTCATCTCTCTCTCTTCCTGAGCAGTTCCCACCATTATTTTTGGCCATTGGATCACTAAAAGCCATCTTGGCCATTCAATGTGTTTTTGGCGGGAAAACAGGATTTAACAGTTTTGGTTGAGATTGAGGCTAAAGGTGCATTTAATGTAGTTTGGAATGAGGTGGAGGTGGGGGGACATGGAGGAGAAAAGGTGAGGAGGGGGAATGGGGAGGCTGAGTTGCAGGGCTAGTGTTGGGGGAGAAGGAGCTATTTGGCGGGTTTTCTGGGATTTTGACCAAGGATTTGACCACAGGGATTGACCAGGCTAAATATAAAAGGGGGGTCAAATGGGATAAATGACAGGGGGTCCAAGTGTGAAAGGGTCCAAAATGGTTTTAGGTTTAATAATAATAGGGACCATTGTTGTCAATTCTGAAAATTCAAGGACCATAACTGCCAATACTTCAAAGTTTATCCAAGGGCTGAAAATGACACTTTCAAAAAGTACAAGGACCAAATTTGCCAATTTGCCATTTTCCAGGGGCCATTTTTGCCAAAATTCAAACTTGAAGGACTAAACTTGTAATTTCTCAAACTTTTTATATTTTTCACCAAAGGACTAAATTTGACAACTTTTGATTTTAAAAGGACCTTTGGTGACTTTTCTTTTGAAATTTTGACTCAGGGACTGTTTTTGACAATTTTTGAAACTTGGGGGACTAAAACTGCAATTTTTGCAAATTTGATACGTTTTTCATCTGATTTTGATATTTTTGCATTTAAAACACATAAAACACTGATTTGTGATATTTTGATCATTTTGATGTGTTTCTGAGTGTTTTCAGATGATTTTGCAGTTTATATGTTATAAAAATGATGAGTATTTAGACACTCATCACAGACAACTCTATCCGAATCTATTGCATTTGGCCAAGTAAACTATGAGATCAACACCTATGCAAGTGAATATCAATCCAGTTGATCCCATAATATTCTCAGATGCTGAATTGGTTTCCAGGCTAGTAGCTAAAATGTCTAAATGATCTGCAACATTTACTTCTCACGAAGGTAAATTGTTTGAAGCATTACTGGAATACCAACTCAAATCAGCATACAGAGAAGAGGCTCAAAGGCCTAAACGTCCAAGAGACGATGAAGATAAGGATAAGGATAAAAATGACGAACCTAAACGTTCAAAGAAGTATGGTGAACCATCATCTATGCCACCACCACACCGAAGGACTTCACCACCAAGACGATCTCCTCCTCGCTCTTCTGCTGACAAACCTCAGGACTCTGAGTTACCACCCCAGACAGAGAAAACCGGTGATCTCTTTGAGTATACTGGTGGTGACGATGAGGAAGACCCTGACCCCAACAACAACCCACCTCTCCAGCTTCAACAATGAACCCATCATCCTCATCAATGCCAAAGAAGAAGAAAGAGGCGCCTAAGGCTGATGTCGTCTCATGGCTAGACGAAGATGACACCGAGTTTGAATGGTTTTCTAAACTTGTTGATGCCACTCCCACTCTAACTGATGATCCAGATATGGTAGAAGGTCGTACGTCGGAGCATGCTAAGCTACTACAAGAAAAGTCCCGTGTGAAGAAGATGACGAAATCAGAGTTGAAACGAATCAAGAATGAAGCATTTCAACTACTCAAAGACAGCTCGGAAAGTGCTATTGAAGTTGAATATCACCTTGATAATATAGCACGAGCCATGTCTAACAACATTGATTAGCTCAACCCTGAAGCAAACATCGACTTTACCAAAAGAGACAACCCTCCATACTACACCGACTGGTCTAAACCTCTGCCAACAATTGGCCAACCAGATCAACCTAGGATTCCATTTCACTATTTCTTCAACAAAGATTTAGAATTTCTTCTACACGGTAGCGATGGTACAAAGAAATACGCTACATCACTTACACTTCCGTTCCCGGCAACCATATACTCCAACTGCATAGCCATCGAAGAAAAGGCTACCCACATGTTTTCCAACAGCGTGGAACAGTATGACATTGATGCGATGTACGTGATTCATCATTGGCCAGAACGCCGACAAATCTACTACAAGAGCTGCCAGGTTCGAAAGTCTCAACATGAAGTGTTCAGTGATAAAGGGATCATGGCTGTTAAGCATGTCACCCTTTCGTCTAAATGGGATTACACCTTTCTCAAGACTATCATGGTCAAAAGACAAGATGAAAGGGACTATGAATTTTGTAAAGCGGACTTTCAGAACTTGTCTCTCAACGACATTGAAGATCTGTATCTTGCTAAAGTACAGGGAAGAATGAGACATTTCTCGACTGAAATTCAACGTGAATACATCAATTCCTTACTCATCTTCATTAGAAGCATAGTAATCCAAGAACGTATAGAAGATTTACAACTTGCTGTTGAATCCTATCAGACCCGTGTCAACTTCACCAGACCTCAGCTAGAAATACCTGACATCCACCAGCTCTCACAATACACTCTCATCAGCAAACCATTCGGAGTAGTTTACCGCAGCGAACTACATCGCAACTGCTTGATGGCGTGTAGAGATCTTCACAAGTTTGGGGATCACACATTGAAGATGGTGAGGGACGGTTTGGCTTATAGGTTGAAGGAGATACATGAAGGAATTGGTTCTCCAAAGAGATGGAATTCTAAGGATAGACGGGATGTTAAGAGGATCATCACTCAGATAGATGAAAGGTTGTACAGAAGGGACCAGTTCAGAACTCTGGAGAGCTTTGTAGGTGGTCGTCCCAGGATTACTCTAACCGGCTATCAACGCCCTGATCGCATTCCTGGAAAGATTGATGGACTTCCTGGTACCCCTTAAAGTGCTTCTATTTCATATTATTTTAGATGTGTGATTTTATATAAATTGACAATGGCTTGTGCACAAATAACAGTGTACAACCCGTTCTTGTAATGAAAGGACCCTGTGGTACGCTTCAGTGCCACAATCCTTATAAAAGGAGCGAAAGCTTCTTACTTTTGAGTAAAACCTATCTAACCTTTCAATTTTAAAAGGTTTTGCTCAAAAGAACAAGTACTTCCCCTTATGATTTTCAAAACCTCAACTGTTTATATCACTTGTTGAGGGGGAGTACTTGACTTATATAATTTTGTTCACAAATTGTTCTTTGTGTAATCTTCCCACAAAACTCAAAATGGTCATATTTATTCTCAACATTTCTTCAAAAATAACATTTATATGCCATTTTTGAGGGGGAGAAAATTATGGTGATAAGAAATATGTTGATTTGCTATTGAATCGTCGTATGAAAAGACTTAACCCATGAATTGACGGGATCTGAACAGTCATAAATTGAAAAGATTTGTCTTCCCAAGACTTATCTAAGTAAATTGTACCTATTCGAGAAACTCTTGATAGACATGAACTTTGACGGGCTTGACAACCTTCCGAGGTTTGTCCACACCTTCAAGATAGTTATTAGAGCTAGTTGTCACCTAAAAGCTGACAATGTAACTCTTTAACTATGCAACGTAACCGTGTCCCTCGGGGAATTGTCTATCTTGAGTCGATCAATTCAAAAGTGCGCGCTCTTCTCTCACCATGCAAATTTCTGTCAAAACACTTAAGTACGTGTCGAGGGGGAGTATTTCTGCAAATGATCAAACTCTTACAGTGGTACAAAATGTTTTTCAATCATAACCACTTTGAGAGATTTTCAAGAAAATGGTTTTATGGCAACATAGGTCAGTCATGGAGTTATAAGGTGACTAGGGTTAGGAATAACCGTCCTATGATCCGCCAGAGCCGGAGGGATCTACCCAAGGACATCACAAATAGTTAGTACTTAGAAGTCCTTAGGTATGATAATAAAAAGGAGAAAATAAGAATCGGAGAAAGAAGGAGTTGAAGAATTAAAAAGAAAAGCAAACAAAAGGGTGAAAAGAAATAGCCCTCCAGATTATTCAACTTAGGGCAGACACCGGGTTCAATTCATATGCTACTGGTTGTCACTTAGTGACACCGGTATTGAAGATTAAAAGTCGTCATGGACCCAGTGACGCATGCACTAAACCTTCTTAGCCACTCAAGTTTCTCCCAACAAAAGCTTGTTTCATTCTTACAGGGAACCCTACGTAAACTATTGGCTTTCTCTTAGAGATTGCTGGTATTGAAGAAGGAGACCCTCTCCCTAGTCTTCGATCAGGAAAACCAAAACGCACTATTGAGTCTAGAGCCACGAGATTCATCAAAAGATCTCTTAGGTACACTTGACATTTCATCACTTGTTGTTCAACAATAAGAACAACAGTGGTACGTTATCGAGTCCTACACAGATCTTAGCAATCTGTCGAGAACATTTATGAGAGGTTCACTATAGTGATCCTTAGTGATTGAATGGAAACTCCTGCCAGGGTCAACATCAAACAGCCCTGACAGCAGGTCACTTTGGTAACTCCCCGTGGATTACGCTTAGTGTGTCTCAAACGGTCTACAGTCGTGAGGTGATGCTTCGGTGTACCTCAGCGACTCATTTGAACTGTAGGTGTACTTCGGTACATCGTGTTATCTCAGTTGTGGGACTCCGGTTCAGGAACGGCCTTTGTGAGAATTTGAGTTGTGTTTTCACACTATGTTGTTAACACTCTCGAAGTTCAAACTTGTAAGTGCCTGAATCCGCTTATTACTAACCTTTCCTATGTTTACTTCTTATGGAAGCTCTGGAGCGGACTGATCGTGCAGATTCTCCACATGCTCATACCAACAACATCACTTATGAAAGTTCTCTCATAATCAAAGGCAACACAAAGTCAGAATGATTCTTCATCAACAAAGAATCTACAAAGTTTAAAGACTTAAAGAATTTCATCAACTGTAATCCAACGTTAAATAGCGTGTGAGCATGTTTGAGAAAGACGTGGAGACACTGGAGCAGCGAAGCAGACCTGATGCAGATTACCACAACATACTATCACTTTCAAAGAACAAAGAACTAAAGAACAAAGAAAATGAAGACGTCAAAGCAGAATACTTCAATAGAAACAATTTCTCTACACTGGGGAGATTATTCGAATCAAGACACTTCTTCTCACAAGAAAGAAGAATGTCAGAAGACGTCAAAGCTACTATTCCATTAGCACCTACAACGTTTATCACTCATTCATTCATCACTAACACTTAGGGGGAGATTGTTGGAATCACTCCTAAACCTTATTCAAGTGTTAGTGATTCATATGTAATAGTTAGCTTAATATGGCCTTTATGTTTGTTATTAAGCTTAGGCTTATGTAGAAGGCCCATAAGCCTTGGCCCAAGTCCAATAAGGAAAGGAAGGGACTAGGAGTGTTGCCCTAGCTCCCTCTCCTATAAATACCTTGTCATAACCCTCACTTGAGGGTTGGTTGTTCATTTTATCATATTACTTACGCATAACTATTCTTCATTATACTCGTGTGTGTGATAACTTGTTCATCCAATCTATCCTTCATCTCTACTTCTTATATTGATGCTTGTGTTACTAATATGGTGACCTAACAATATTTAACAATGATTTTGATTTTACGCTTAGTTTGGGGACTTGTGAAAAATCAGGGACGATCCAAAAAAAATTTTTGGCCAAAAACGGGGGAATTGTGTAGATAATATATGAAATTCGTGAGAATTCCCCCCCACACTTAGAAATGAATATCGCCCTCGATATTCAAAGTACCGGCAGTTATGCCGAAACAAAGAACGTTAAAGGGAAATATTACGGCCATTTATTTAGAAGATTTTTTTTTTTTTTTTTTTTTTTTTTTTTTTTTTTTTTTTTTTTTTTAGAAAGATTGAGAATATACAACAGTGTGGGTAGACTCCCCCACACTAGGGTGATAGAAAGGGGATAAGAAAACAGAAACATGGGTGAAAACCCATATGGTGCGTGCTACTGTTTTTGATTTCCGAGTCGCTAGCTTGACTCGACCCCGAATTCATTGGTTCATGGGGAAGCAAGGTGGAAGAAACAATCTCCATCGGACTTTCATTCAAGATGCTTGGACAAACATTTGAAGCACGAGAAAGTTCCACACCGATGAGATATACAGAGAAAGAGACAGACCCGGCTCACAGATGGTACATGAAAATGCCGGGGTCAAAGATAGTGTCCTCACTCCCGAAGGAGTGAAGAAGAGAGGAAGTCACATCATAAGTGAGGAATGGAAGGAAGATGTTTATAACAATTAGGATCCATTCTTCATCCTCAAATGTAGACGTATCGGGAGGAAGGGTGAAGGTAGTATCATCAACAAGCAAACTCTTATGATAGAGTACACCTTCCTCCGAGCCAATATCATCCTCAAGATCAAAATAGAAATGATCATATTCCGGAGGAGATATGTCATGAGAGAGTTCACCGGAGAACTCTTCATGAAGAGAATCATTGGAAAAAGCCTCAAGCTCGGGCTTGTCCAATGTAGAGTCACTATCCACAACGGGGATAGGAGATGAAGCTGACTTAGCACAAAATGATTCGATCTTAGAAACGAGGAGATTTATATTGAACAATTGTTCACGAAGTATCTCGTCCTCAATTTCCAGATCATTAGAATCTCTCACTTCCTCTAAGCTAACTAGCTCAGAAGGTAGCTCCTCGACATAATCGATGTCTCCATAGGATAAAGAATCGTCAAACGAAGTACAATCGTTATCAGAATCGGAGAACATCTCGACATGATCATATGGAATGTCAAGAAGAGGGTAAGAAATATCATCAAGAGGCTCATCACACATATTACCGGAGATAACCTCGGACTCACTTGGGTTTGGAACAAGGCTCTCAACACTTGACGATTCCATTTCTGGAATAGTGCTAGAAGGCTCGTCCCCCATTATAAGAGAGTCTTTGGAAGTAATAAATGGTAAGATAGGTGTGATAGCAATAGACTGAGGGAGTTGAGAAATTATATCTTTCCAAGGAATAACACTCTCCTCGTCACAATCATAGTATTCCCTCATTTGAATACTATCCTCATCATCATCGTCATCATATCTGATTCTGATATTCATCTGCTGAAGCTTACACACCATTCTTTTCATTTGTAGTTTCTTTAGAATGCGTATTTCTTCAGAACTTTGAGGAAGATTACACTCCTCGTAATCATTGAAATGCTGTGAAGGCTCAGAAGTCTGATGACTGATGGAATACTGCGGGGGTTGGAAATTGTCAAAACCGGGAGAATTGGAATTTTGAAAATTTTGATTCACCGGCTGACATTCAAAAGTCACATGAGGACCCCCGCAATTCTCACAACAGAGATAATTGGGAGAATAACTTTCACCAAAGTTCTGATTGTAACATGGTTCCGGCTCATAGACAAGCGGAACCTGTGGTGGACAATCAAAACCGTAATGAGAATCATTCCCACAATACTCGCATGAGTAGGATTCGTATTGGGGCTGTGGAGGTAGGTAGGAAAAATCGGGTGTTTCATTGGAAATGGGATCGGGATTACCGACAAATTTGTCTCCGAAACCCACATTGGTACATCGCCGACAATTTCCACCGTTAAATGGACCTCCACACCAGGAACATGTCAAATACCATGACATAGAGAATTAAACAGATAAGAGGGATAAGGGATGAAGAATTAAATGGATTAGAGGGTATGGGAATGGAGAATTAAACAGATTTGAGGATAAAGAAATGTAGAATTAAACAGATTAGAGGATAAAAGATGGATATTTTTGGATTTTTGAAAAACATGCTATAAAAACAAAGAATGAAAATATTTTTGGCGTTTTTAACACTTTTAGGAAAAGTGTTAATGAACTTTTTGGATTTTTGATAACTTTACAAAAAACTTTTTACAAAAGATGGGGTATGCACAAGAATGAGTCTGAAAAAGGCTAAACACACGCTAAAGCCTCCCCGGCAGCGGCGCCAAAATTTGATCTGGTCCGAACCGTCAAGTCTAAACAGACTTAAAACTGCTCAGACACAAATACAATTAAGATCAGAGAATACAGGGGATTCCCGGGTCGTTATGTCCCACGGAGACTCAATGGTGTGTTAAACACATGATCAGACGATAGAATGACCACTAATGATAGCGATCAGTAAGGTTTTGATTAGAAATATTACACTACTGATAAAGATTTATAAATAAAAGCGACTTAAATGCAAATTAAGAAAATTAAAAAGATAAAAGATATTAAATAAACGCTATCACTATTTTTAAAGTGATGAACGTTTAAAACTTAAAACGAAAAACTTACGTTTAAATTAAAAATACGTAAACGTACAATTAAAAACGTGAAACTTATACAATAATAATCCTAAAAATATGAAAAATACATTTTTACAAACCTAATAATATAAGAAAATTAGTAGAAAAGGAAAATTATTTTTATAACTAATTATTTAATTATTATTAATTAAAAAACTATTTTAAACTATTTAATAATACTCTAAAATAAGAGAAAATACAAAATAAGGCTAGAAAAATAAACTTATGATTTTGAAAAATCTAAAATACTATAAAACTAATTTTAAAACAGAAATTATATTTTTTTAGACTTTTTATGTATTTATTACTAATTTAAAACTATTTAAAACTAATTTAAATTATTAAAAATACCAAATAAAAGGAGAAAAATATGGAAAAATACTTTTTAAGCTTTTTACATTTATCTAAAACTATTAAAATTGAAAAATTATTTTTTGGAACTTTTTCTTAATTATTTGTATTTAAAGCTAATTAAAAAGGATTAAAAACTAAATTAAATTAAGAAAAATAGCAAATGAACTTGGAAAAATATGAAAATTTAAGGAAAACTCTAAAATAATATATAGAAACTATGAAAAATGGAAAAACATGGGCTTGTGTACAAGAATAAGGAACTGATGAACAAAGTGCTTATAAATAAGCACTTTAATAAGCCAAATGGATCACAACAAGCACCAAACTGATATGGAAGCTACTATAGGCTAAAATGACCAAAATGAAGTGAGAAACAACAAGCTAAACCACTGATTTGCAAGGTTGCTGAGATTTGATGTTATAAGATACAAGGCTAAAAACAGTGACTAGTAGGCTACTTTAAGCTTAAAAATAAGCACACCAATAAGCTAGAACTACAAACCAAAGCTTGGAACTAGGAAAGGACCTGGCTAAGAACCTTAAGACCAAAGACCAGCCCTTGAGGAGCTCAAGTGTGCCTTTTACAAGCTCTGCAAAAGCTGAGAAATTCTCAGCATTCACTGAAACAGTGAGCAGGGCAGTTATGACCTAAAACACAAGCTCTTTTGAAGCTTGTAGGAAAATCACAAAAATAAGCTAAAATGACCATAAGAAACTAGAGCAGTAGGGCTTTTAAAAACAACAAGTTTCATTAAAAATGATTAAGAAATGAGCTCATTAAAAATCTTTCTATTTGAGCCCAAAACTGACTTATACTAATTTGACTTTTCAACAAAAACTAAAAAGTTGACTTTTGTGAAGTTTGATCTTGATTTATGAACTAGAATTGATATATATGGATGAAATAACAATGATGCAAGCTTAATCTATGTATTTAGAACACAAAACAAGAATTTGATGTTGCAAAAACTCCAACAGTGGCTGCTAAGGTGGTTTAAAGAAAGTTTTGACTTTGTTGATGTTGCAAGCTCAAAAGTAAGACAGGAATGAACTAGACTAACCTAACCAAGCATGATACAACAAATATCAGCCAAAGAACTAACCTACAGAGCAGTAAAAACTACTGAACCAAACACACCTTTAAGACCTGTTAAGTAAGTAAAAATGATCTAGCTACTTAACCAACTTGAAATAAGGATCAATTTAAGCTTAAATATCATAAACACAGCTAAATAGACTAAATTAAACTAATGTAGATCACAGATTCATAAACAAGCATAAGATGCAAAAAGTGACTTGAAACTTGAAAAATTGGAGACTTACTCCTATGAGCCCAGCTGGTGCAGGCCCAAAACCAAACACAAAACCAACCTAACATATGCTAATTCAACCCAGTATCACCTCTGTATCAACCAAATCCATCACCATTTCCATTATTGAGTCAAAGTTGACTTTTGTTGACCTTGCATGAATTTTTCTTAAAACTGATTTTTAAGCTTAACAAAAGCTCAAACTAACTTAACTAAGATTGCTTGAGCTTATAAATAAGCTAACTAAAGCTTATACATAAGAATTTGAAATGGAAATGTTCAACAGTAGCCATGAAACATAAAACTTTAACCAAACCATGAAATTTACTCTCAAAACAGATTACAAGGCTATTTTAACTTAAGTTTGAATTATTAAAGCAAAGCATTACATAGTTTAAACTAAAACTAAGACATTTTATAAAAATACGACATTAAAAAGAAAATTATAAAGCTAGCTACTCCTTTCTTCTCTCCTATCTTCTTTCTTTTATACCCAAACTTTTCTCCACATGTCTCTGAATAGATCCCACCAACATTTTGGTCCTTTGGATGCTTTGACTCATTTCTAGCCGTTTGATTGGAATTTGGCGGGAAAGGTTTTATTTAACTGTTGGGGTTGAGTGAATGAGAAAAGGATCATTTAATGTTTCTTGTAGTTTAGGTGAGGTGGAGGAGACAAGAAGAGTGATATGAGGAGGGGGGATGGATGTTGAGTGGAGTTGCAGTGATAGCAGGTGAAGAAGGGGAAGAAAAGGCGGGCAAGTGGGTGGTTTGACTGGGATGGGTTGACCAGGGCAGTATTAATAAGCCAAGGGTCCAAAATGTAAATGACAGGGGTCCAAGGGTTTGTGACAAGGTCCAAATGTGGTTTAAAGGGTTTTAATTACTTAGGGACCTTTGTTGTAACTTCTGAAAATTCAGGGACCTGGGCTGCCAATTCAACAAAGTTTCTTCCAAGGAATATAAGTGACATTCTCAAAAAGTATAAGGACCAAAATTGCCACTTTGCAATTTTCCAGGGACTAATTCCGCCAATTTTGAAACTTAAAGGACCAATTTGTAATTTTCTCAAAACTTTTGATATTTTTCACCAAAGGACTAAATTTGACAACTTATGATTTAAAAAGGACCTTTGGTGATTTTACTTTTGAAATTTTGTGCTCAGGGACTATTTTTGACAATTTTTGAAACTTGGGGGACTAAAACTGCAATTTTTGCAAATTTGATATGTTTTTCATCTGATTTTGATATTTTTGTATTTAAAACACATAAAACACTGATTTGTGATATTTTGATCATTTTGATGTGTTTCTGAGTGTTTTCAGATGATTTTGCAGTTTATTTTGTACAAAAATGATGAGTATTTAGAGACTCATCAGATTACTCCTCGGAAATTACAGAATTAGTCCTTTGAAATTCATAAATTACATGAATGGTCCCTATGATACTTATACGAATTGCTAATTAAGAACAAGATTCAAACCATTCTATCCCTTGGCCCATTTCTCTCCCAAGCCCAAAACCAGCCCACCATTACCCTTATCCTTACCCGGTCCAACCTTTTTATGCCCGGTCAAACTCACATCCACTTAACCCAAAATGTTTTTACCGCCAAGTTCATCCTTAATCCTTTCCCAGGTATAAACCCTAAAACACCCCTCATCTAATTAGCCACAATTAACATCAATCAAGGGCAGATGGTACTTCCACTGACACGCCTGACACACGGAATGCCACACTGGCAATCTGTGTGTCATTCCTTTTCTCCTATTGGCTATACGTACGTGGTACACATGATCCAAGGGTTGAGATTGTTGGATGATTAATGGGATTGATCAAAGGGCTCAAAATCGCTAACAGAAAGCACAAATTGGAGTTTTTGGATCCTTCTAATAGCTTTAGCTCACCTATAAATAGGGCCTCTTCATTTCAGTGTAATGAGGTAATACTTTCTGAGTAGTATTAGTGTAGTTTATTTTTGTTTAAAATTTAAATTCAGTATTTGTATTCTAAACTGCTATTGTAATCTATTTTTGAAGTAATAAATCCATTTTAGCTTAATTTCTAAATTCCTTTTAATCTCTGCTTTTATTACTTTCAGTAGCTTATTAGCATTTTAAAATCAGCATATTTGTTCCTCTATATTCAATTTCAGCTTGTCAATCTATTTAAACAAAAATAAAAAAAAAAACAGAAAAATATTTCAAAAATCAAAAATATTGTTAATCTAATTTTAAGTTGAATTTAGTTATTGTTAATGATGTTGTAAGCTCTTATAAGCTCTAATATAGCTTATCAAGTACTCAACAATTGCTACTCAGTTTCTACTCAAAAATCGCACCTTGGTCAATAAAAGTCAAACTGCAGAATCATAGTTTGGATTAATCTGGATTGCTGAATTTGATGTTGCTATGGGTTGAGTTTGGATCTGAGTTGGGTTGACATCAGGTTTAGGTTAGTGGTTCACTGAATTCAATAGCAAACCATTGTGGTTGGACCTATGTAAATTCAATATCTGCTTTAAAATTGAATCCATAGATAGAGTAGTTAAATCTGTTTTTACTGTGCTTAATTCAGTTTAGTTAGTCATTTTTAAGCTTATTTGATTGTTGTTTAGGTTAAATCTAGATCTGCATTATTTTTGTTTGATTATGCATTATTGAGATCAGATCTAGTTTAGTGTTGAATTGTTGTCATAATAGCTTCATTTAAATGCATCTAAGTTGATTTCATCTTAATTGAGGTTTGTGAAATAAGAATTAGTAATCTGAGTAAGGAATTTGTGCATCAGTTGTATAAATGAGTGTTTGGTTCAGCACACATTTCTGAGTTTAATATTAGATCAGTGAATTAGCAAGGTTGCTTTAGTTTAGATTAGGTCTATTGCACTCATATTTGTCTTAGTTTTGCATTTGCATAGCATTCAAAGTCAAAATCCAATTCAATCTAATCTTGTGATTTTAACAGATAGCTACATTATTAAAGTAGGTTAGCAATAGTTTTAGACATCATCAAACTAGCTTATTCAAGTCTTATTGTAGCTTATTTTAACATCTAGATCAATTGAGAGACATTAGAAATCCAAAAAAGTCAATTCTCAAAATCTGTCAAAAAGTAAAAAAAAAAAAAAAGAGTTTTCATGTCCTGAGCACTGTTTTTTCTGATTTTGTAACTGATTCATTTCTGGTTCAAATCTGGTAAAAATTTGGGTTTTACAATTTCAGTTGATCATCTATTCAAATATATTTTTGTCTTATTTTTGTGAAATTTCTTAAAAGATCAAAACAGTGTTTGAAAAAAGCCATTTGTGCCCTGTACACATATTCAGTGAACACTGAGTGTGCACAAGTAGTTTGGAGAGCTTGTAACAAGTTCATCAGAGCTTTTCTAAGGCTCAAATTTGGTCTATAGGTTCCTTGGTAGGTCATCTAGAGGATCTCATATCTGGATTTGAGTTTAAAGTAGGATTGGTTGCTTATTTTTAAGTTGAAAGTTAGTAGGTTAGGCCTGTTTGGCACTTAATTGAATTTGAACTTAGATTCTTGTAGCTTGTAATTCTGAGGTGTAGGCTAGTTGCTTTAGGTGCATTTCACTTAGTTTTAGCTTACTACAAATCAGGGTAGCTTATGGTTCTGTAGAATAGCTTGTAGATTATTTCTAGAAGCTTAATCCATTTCAGTTACATAGCAAATAGTATTTCCAGTAATCCAAAGTAGATTTTATCAATTTTCCTTGATTCATAATCACTTTTTAGAATATTCCTGAAATTTTCATATTTTTCTGATACTTCTAGCTATTTTTTCTGCATTTAAATTAGATTTTAATACTTTTTAATTAGCTTTTATTGCAAATAAATCAGAAAAAGCTCAAAAAAATATTTTTTCATTTTTACTAGATTAATAAAAATATAAAAAGCCAAAAAATAATTTTTCCATAATTTTCTTAGTTTAAATAGTAATTTTTAGATATTTAATTAGTTTAAAATAGTTTTTAATTCATAGAAATTAGAAGAAAGTTCAGAAAAATAAAAAATCAGTTTTGAAATTTTTTTAATAATTTTCTCACTAGTTTTCATAGTTTTTAGTAATTTAGATTTATTTTAAAAGTTAAAAATTAGATTTTAATTCAAATAAATCCAAGAAAATTCATAAAAATTAGTTTTAAATCTTAGATAACTTTTAAATTGCATTTAAATTGCATTTTCCACTTTATAATAATTTTAGATCATTTTTAGGAATTAGTTGGTATTATTTGCATTTAATTCACGTTTCATTTAATTCGTAATTTGCGTTTTAGATTAAATTTGCGTAATTAGTCATTTGCATTATAGATTTAGTACTTTTATATGGTTCTCTTTACTTTCCCTTGCCCCGTAGTGTAGAAATCCCAAAAATCTCTTTTAACACATTCAAATCCCGATAATCGAGACGTGAGTTGAAAATTCCATTCAACCCTCGTTCGGAACGATCTCGGTGCTCAAACCTAATACGTTTGAGTTACCCATTACTACACTTCTCATTATTGATCTCTTTCCGGAGCAATCACTCATCCTTCCCAAAAATTTTTTATCCAAAGTATTTAAAATACTAGATTTGATCGGGAAGTGATGATGATCATTTTAGAAAATGTTAATCAAAGAATGGATCTTTAATTCTTAATCTAAGATTTCAAATTCCTCTTGCCTCCATGTGCTAAAACAATTTCTAATACTTGAAGCACATGTTGAGGGGGAGCATTTCTAAAATATCAAAAACAATTAAGGTACAAAACGTTTTGATTCTATATCACAAGTACCCTAATTGATTTTCAAATGGTTTTCAATTGGTTTCTATGGCAGAAGAACAATACCAAAAGACCGACCAAATTTAATTCATGCACGGAGATATAAGGATGGTTAGGTTAGGTATTCGTTCCCACGATCCCGCCAGAGCCGGAGGGATCTACCCAGGGACAATCCACTAGATAGTGTAGAAGTCCTTAGGTATGATGAAAAAGGAGAAAAATGAGAATATGGGAAGAGTGCCGACTGAGACAGAGCTAGTACTGGAACAAACCCAACAAGGTTCTAGTAATGAAGTCTCGGTAAGCACTGAAGGGGTTGAAGAATGAAAAAGAAATTAATGTGAAAAGGGTGAAAAGAAATAGCCCTCCAATAATTCAAACTTAGGGCAGAAACCGGGTTCAATTCATATGCTACTGGTGGTTACTAAGGTAACACTGGTATTGAAGACAAGACGTCATGGACCCAGTGACGCACCGCACTACAACTTCCCAAGCTACTCAAGTTCCTCTTAAAAGGGCTTGTTTCATTCTCACGGGGAACCTAAATAATCTATTGACTCGACTCTCTCTTAGAGATTGTTGATATTGAAGAAGGAGACCCTCTCCCTAGTCTCCGGCATAGGAAACCAAAGTGCACTATTGAGTCTAGAGCCACGAGATCATCAATAAATCTCATTAGGACACAATCAATGAAGACTCACTGTTTCACACAATGTGGAAAGTGAGAATATATCTTATGAGTCCTACGCATTATCCTTGTGGTATTGCCAGAACATCTGAGTGATATGCTCTCATATTCACAATGAAGATGGAAAGCCTTCTAGAGCTAACATCAAACAAGCTCTTGGTGGGTGGCATGTGAGATCTATCCAATAGATCAACCATGTGACAACTGAACAGAAACGATGGAGCGATTCAAATTATGAATCAATCCTGGTTCAGGAAATGGATTGACGGATACCTTTGAAAAACCAGTCGTTGTGCTCAAAAATTATTTTCTATAGCACATCGACTGTGTATTACATTTACAAAATCAAAAGGTATTTATGATTGAAAATTGATTTCTATTATAAAACCTTCGTTGTATTGCAAAAACTCTTTCTGATAAGCAATACACGATTGTTTTCAAATCATTTTTTTAAGCAATACACGGCTAGAGCAGCTGCGAAACCCTGTCAAGGAGATTCTTCGAAATTCTACCTGATCACAGGCAGTACTTGTAGTGATCAACGAGGAATCGTGGGCCATGTACCTCAATTCAACGAAAGTGATCAAAGACACTTTCGTGCCCTTTTATTGCTAATTGTTATCTGCAGGAACACCCAACGGTTGCAGCTGATCAGAATTGAGGCGCCAATCCATAGACGCATGCTCACACATCACGTTCATCTCAAAGAAATCATGATAAGTGCATATCTTCATCAACTGACTCTGATATTTTCACTCCATGCTTCTGCGACGCTGCTGCAAATATTATGAATCAACAAAAGCTTCCGCAACTCTGATAAGAAAATATATCATGATCCAGAATGTGAGCATGTCGGTCCAAAAGTCACAACTTCACATGATGGCAACACTTCAAAGGATGAGTCAGAGATTTATGGTGGCTGATGATTTCAATGTTGGCTCAAAACTCATCATCACGTGGATCAGTTAAAGACCTCCACTTGAAATAACAAAACATGTGGTACATGAAGAATCAAAGGCTACAGGCTACAAAGCAAAGAACTTAATTAAGAATCTAAGAACACCCAAAATGTAATATTTGTTTGTAATCAATGTAAATTGAGGTGACCTCCCTTAGGGGGAGATTGTTAGGATTTAGAAAATCCAGTAGTTAAAGAGTCGGTCACCTCAAGTATATGTATTAGTTAGAAAGCTCGTAGTCGTAGTCATTTAATGTTAGTAAGTAGTTTGTTAAGTAACACCGTGGAGGATGGACGGGTCATTACCCACTGTATGTCTTGTAAGAGCCTATAAATACCCTTTGCCTAGCAAGGCAAAGGGTTGGAGCTTTCAATATCATTTTTCTTTGTCTCACTAAGTTCCCAAAACTCTTCCACTTTCTCTCTCTAAAACTCAAACCATACGCCCCATATTTTGAATTTGTGATGTATTTATGAAAACCAATATATTACATATGGGTTAGCTCCATGGGTCATGGATGATACCCATCATGACTTATGCATGATGTCATGCAGTGGGTTATGGATTATGCTCCATGGGTATGGGTTATGGACTTTGGGTTTTACCCAACTACATTCAATGTATTTAGTCAATGGGTCCCTAAAGTTGGCAAGACGCATCGCGTTGGGACAAAACCCGGTCTTTTCATCGTTCTGGGTCCTTTTTTCACTGTTTATACTCGTTACAGGTCCTTTGACCAAGCCAAAGTCTGATTTTTGTTTTGTAGTCGAGGGTATTTTAGTCCATACACATTTATACTTTGATTACACATTTATATTTTAGCCCTTAATCTTTCATCCTTGTCATCCTCTCCCCATTTCATTCATCTCCCCAAATCATCATCTCCCCAACATTCATCATGGTCATCATCTCCCCTGCTGGTTCATTGTTACAATACAGTTCATCACCAAGCACTTTATTGATGCAAAAAAATGAAACAAATTAACCAACCACCACCTTTTATTGATCTTTATGACAATAGTCTGTAGATACACAGGTAATAAACATAACGAAACAACTAACTGTTGAATCAAGGAAAAATAACAGAAACAACTCTGGATCACAGGAAGATCAATTTGGGCAGAAAGCTGATGAAAGTAAGCACTTGAAATAAGCAATAAGCCACTCAATTATAACCATAAGCTTCCTTAGTATAAAACTAACTTAACTAAGCCTACTGAAACTAATTTCAACCATAAAAGCACAAGCTAGAGGCATTTAAGCTCTAAATCAAATCTAAACTATCTAATGCCAAATGGCCCTAAGGTGCCTACTTTAAGCCTACATTAAGCTATTCTAGAAAATCCCTAAAATTCAACCAAAATAAACCTACTGAGCACAACCAACTAGAGACCAAATATCCAAAATTTCTGCTCAAATGGATCTAATATGAGGGAATTAAAAATAAAAAACAAATGCATGTTGGGATATAAAGCTGCTGATGTGCAGACCAGAATATGGACAGAACCACCCACTTTAAGCTACTTAAAAGCTAATTAGGATAATTCTGAAAATTAAACTAAAAATACTGGCTTAAACTCCACCAACTCAAGTGCTTAAATCCTAATTTTTAGCTTCGGAGGATCATCTATGTGGAATTTAAAAATCAAATACTAAAGCTAGAATGGAATATGGGGACTTGATTGTGTAGAGCAGTTATACAGAAAAATGGCTTAATGCAGACTTAGATAAACTATTCTACAGGCTTCTAAAGGCAATCCAAATTATCTAAAGACTCAAGACTACTAGTATAAACAGAGAATTAATCAAAAACATTAACTAACTAAGCTAAGAAGAAGATAAGATATCACTTGTTAAGGACAGATTCAGAATAAAAATACAGAACATGAATGAGCTATGAACTTGGAAATTCAAAATGACATTAAAGAAAACTTGAAACTAAGGTTGAAATCACATGGAAACAGATTAATGAACTTCACTTCACTAAATTAAACTAGTCTAATTGCTTAACTTTCTGAAAATAGACTTAATCCAAACACCCTTAAAGTTCAAAAAATGAAATTAAATATGATGACATCAACAAGTTTTTACCATAGATGAATTCAGCAACTCAAAAAACCAATTAAATCTCAGCTATAAATTGAATTTAGAACAAAAATTATTTGAAAACCACTTTGACTATGATGTTTGACTTCCATTGACTGTGTTGAAAAATTGATGAGGAATGATGAATAAGCTCAAAATAAGCTAAGATTAAGCTTATCTAAGCTTTGTACAAATAAACAAAAAAACGCAGAAAAAGTGTATAAAGGTGAGTCACAGATGATGATCATGATGAACTGTATTGCAACAATGAACCAGCAGGGGAGATGATGACCATGATGAATGTTGGGGAGATGATGATTTGGGGAGATGAATGATTAGGGGAGATGAATGATTAGGGGAGATGATGACGAGGATGAAAGATGAAGGGGTAAAATATAAATGTTTTATAAAAGTATAAATGTGTATGGACTAAAATACCCTCGACTACAAAACAAAAATCAGATTTGACTTGGTCAAAGGACCTGTAACGAGTATAAACAGTGAAAAAAAGGACCCAGAACGATGAAAAGGCCGGGTTTTGTCCCAACGCGATGCGTCTTGCCAAGTTTAGGGACCAACCGTGTATTTTAGTCTACTAAGTATGTATATATCTACCCAATATGTAAACACTAGTTGTTGTACATATGTATTACTAAATCATGAAAGCACTATTACTTGTTTAGTGTTTTATGTGAAAACGCAAGTGTGTTAGTAAACTGTTGGCTTAAACCATTTATGAATTTTATTTGTTTCGTTAAAATGATTTTACGTTTATTATCGACAAAACATTAGAAGATCGTAAAATATAAATAAACGTTTTTACGGATTATTTGTATTAAAAATCTCCCCCTTTTTGTTGATGACAAAACATAAGATTATTTTAAGGAAAAACTAAAATTCGTAAAATTTTGAATTGGAGTTTTTACTCTCTTCTCCCCCTTTTTGTCGAAACAAAAAGAGCGTGAAAAAGAAACTAACACCTTGTTTTAAGAAAAACATGTGAAAGAAAAAAATATGAAAAATAGAGAGTAAGTGAGGAGAAGTATTCTCGACTTAGCTCCCCCTTGACGAGTCCATCCCTTTGTGAGGGCGTCAAGTAAGAGGAAATACTAAACTAGTGCATTGCAGTTATGTTTGCAAATGGTTTCGTCTTTGTGACGAATATGCTCCCCCTTGATGATTGCAACTTTTCAAGGAGAACGTCATGTAATGTAATCCAAATGTGAATTATATTGCAAATAATTTTGCAATGTATCGCTTTGACACGAAACTCCCCCTAGCTTAGGGTGTCAAAGTCTTCATGTATATATTGAAAATCTACAAAACAAAGGTTAGAAAACAAGTATATAATGCATAATTTCCTCCAAATAAGACTCAAGTTAGTAGTAAACAAGTCTTTTGTTGCACGGATCCTACGGTTCCCTCTTTGGAGGGATCCGTTTAGGCAAAACTGAGGGATCCTTAATACCTTCTTACTAAACGACAAGCTACGCTGTAGACGAAACCTAGGGAGTAGATCCCGCACCCTTACCTGAGTGGTTATTAGTAGTCTTACCAACCTATTCACCTCCCGCTATTCAGCAAGATGAAATGTATGGACGACATTGCTCGTCTCTCCTCATATAGTTATAGCAGCACTAGAGAATCCCGCTATCTTCTTTTAAGGAGGTGAGAGAGTACTCACTCCTCTCCTTCTGGTAAAGTGACTTTGCTCCAATGAGCTAGTCCCCACTTTCGAACTCTAGCTCCTTACCTTCTTTCCACTATGGAACTCCAATTATAAATGGAAATCCCCTTGATCTAATTAAAAAGGGTCATGGATAATACCTATCATGACTTATACATGATGTCATGCAGTGGGTTATGGATTATGCTCCATGGGTATGGGTTATGGACTTTGGGTTTTACCCAACTACATTCAATGTATTTAGTCAATGGGTCAAATACTTAAACTTTTACCCATTATATTACCCATTATAATACATACTAAGTATGTATATATCTACACAATATGTAAACACTAGTTGTTGTATATATGTATTACTAAATCATGAAAGCACTATTACTTGTTTAGTATTTTATGTGAAAACGTAAGTGTGCTAGTAAACTGTTGGCTCAAACCATTTACGTATTTTATTTGTTTTGTTAAAATGATTTTACGTTTATTATCGACAAAACATTAGAAGATCGTAAAATATAAATAAACTTTTTTACGGATTATTTGTATTAAAAATCTCCCCCTTTTTGTTGATGACAAAACATATGATTATTTTAAGGAAAAACTAAAATTCGTAAAAGTTTGAATTGGAGTTTTTACTCTCTTCTCCCCCTTTTTGTCGAAACAAAAAGAGCATCAAAAAGAAACTAACACCTTGTTTTAAGAAAAACATGTGAAAGAAAAAAATATGAAAAATAGAGAGTAAGTGAGGAGAAGTATTCTCGACTTAGCTCCCCCTTGACGAGTCCATCCCTTTGTGAGGGCGTCAAGTATGAGGAAATACTAAAATAGTGCATTGCAGCTATGTTTGCAAATGGTTTCGTATTTGTGACGAATATGCTCCCCCTTGATGATTTCAACTTTGCAAGGAGAACGTCATGTAATATAATCCTAATGTGAATTATATTGCAAATGATTTTGCAATGTATCGCTTTGATACGAAACTCCCCCTAGCTTAGGGTGTCAAAGTCTTCGTGTGTATATTGAAAATCTACAAAACAAAGGTTAGAAAACAAGTATATAATGCATAATTTCCTGCAAATAAGACTCAAGTTAGTAGTAAACAAGTCTTCTGTTGCACGGATCCCACGGTTCCCTCTTTGGAGGGATCTGTTTAGGCAAAACTGAGGGATCCTTAATACCTTCTTACTAAACGACAAGTTACGCTGTAAACGAAACCTATGGAGTAGATCCCGCACCCTTACCTATGTGGTTGTTAGTAGTCTTACCAACCTATTCACCTCCCGCTATTCAGCAAGATGAAATGTATGGATGACATTGCTCGTCTCTCCTCATATAGTTATAGCAACACTAGATAATCCCGCTATCTTCTTTTAAGGAGGTGAGAGAGTACTCACTCCTCTCCTTCTGGTAAAGTGACTTTGCTCCGATGAGCTAGTCCCCACTTTCGAACTCTAGCTCCTTACCTTCTTTCCACTATGGAACTCCAATTAAAAAGGGAAATCCCCTTGATCCATTTTCTCTTCCTGAGATTCACCATGTTAGAACACATCTGATTCTTCTTTCTCAACCTTTAACTCCCTCTGATACTCTTTAGGGAGGAAGTGCGATGGGAAAACCCGAGTTACACAAATAGATTTATTCACACGTAAAGGAAACCGTGTGCAGTAGGTAGTGATGAATTCTATCCTTTTCGGATCGTGGCAATCGCCACACACCCACTTTTCACCTATCACTTCCTAAAGCCGAGAGAAAAGATCTGGATATGCTTATAGTGTATCATCTCCAGACTGATGGCTGAAGTAAAGAAACCATTCGAACATTAGTAGAACACATCGCGTGCCTATCAAGTTTGGCAACGGATGGGATAGACACCTCTCATTGTCCAAACTCTCTTATAGGCAATCCTCGAGACTGACAATGGCTGGGACAGACACCTTCCATTGGCCAACTTCTCCTATGACCATACCTATCGCTTTAGTACCTCAAAGGCACCGTAAGAGATCCTCTATGGTCATAAGTGTCGATCCAGATTGTTAGGTAGAAATGGAAATACCTAACTTACCGACCTCGAACCTATTCGAAATGATACAAAGGAAAGCGTTCTAATTCGAGATGGATAAGCAAGCTGCTCACAAACCGTTCGGAGACATAGACAACGTAAACCTTTTGAATCCTAGAATATAACCTAGATTAAGCTTAATAGATTCACCATGAGAATAAGTGAAGCGTTTAGTAAACGCGAAATCGTAAGTCATCGTTATGTCGATCTTTTCGAAATCCTTGTTTAAGTTAGACTAATAGCTCAGAACCTTGACCCAACGTCAAGACTAAGTAGTATTCCCAACATCTTCATGCGTAATATGAAGAAAAGACTCGCTGATAAGGCAATTGTTATCCCTCTGGGAAATCCTAATCTTTGAACGTTTAAACTTCGTTGACCTACCGAAACCATAGATTGTGAAACCGACCAACTTTAGTAAAGTCGCATCTTTATCTTCGAAGTTCATAGAAACTCACAGTAAGATCCTAGATTCACATAAGGAACGTGAAGATGAATCCTCGTGCGTATGCACTCGCCTCTTTTAAACCTCCGTGAGTAACTTGAATTGAATCGCGAGGACGCGATTCCTTTTAAGGAGGTGAGGCTGTGACAACTCGTAAATTCCTCGATGTGTCGTAATAGGAGAAACATCAATTAGAGCGATCGTTTTAACTAAATTGAGATACGAGTCGTATTATATATCGTTTTTATTGGAAATAATATTTTAAGAACAATGGCGTAACTCTCGAGTCACGAATCCTTCGTTTGCTAGTCCAAACGAGTCCCGAACTTAATATTATGAAAGATTTAAGAAAGTTACCTCAATGGTCCCTTTGAAAATTTCACAAGCGCCCCCTACACTTTCTAATGTACAAGTTTAATCCCTCCAGGGGTATAAATACCCCCAACCTTACCATTTCTCTCATTTCACTCTTTCTCTTTCTCTCTCTACAAAAACACACACATACTTCCTCCCACCTCTCCCTAAAATCCGGCCACCACCCTCCTAAGGTTCCGGCGCCGTCACCTTTTTCAGCCAAAATTCCGGCGACCTCCAATAATTACACCACCCCTCCTAGATGATAGATCGGGCAATTGTGGTTACGTTTTTGTAACCCACACGTCATGAATCTAAATGACGCGCTCTAAATCTTAAAAATAAGATTCGGACTTTTAGTTTTTTTGAGGATAAACGTTTTTTTTTGAGGTTCCAAGCTTGGTATACGAGTTTCACTCGTATGGGACACCAACAACACTCGTTCACCTCTCTTTCTCTCTCGGTAATCTTATCCAACTCGTTTATGTTTTCTTTTACAATTTTTCCGAGCATATACATATGTTACTTTCGTGGAATTAGAAGTGTCAAAACAAATTTATAAATGTTTCCTTTTAATCTGTGTAGTAAAAACGTTTATGTGGTGTACACGAGTGGAAAATGGGTCTAACATATATTGAGTATGTTGTTATGTCTTGTGCTCGTGGGTAACAAATGGTAAACACGTTTTAAAATAAAACGAACGTAACACAATGTTAATACAAATAAGCCGTAAAAACGTTTATTCATATTTTACGATCTTCTAATGTTTTGTGGATAACAAACGTACAATTATTTTAACGAAACAAATAAAATACGTAAATTGTTTGAGCCAATAGTTTTCTAACACACTTAACATTTTCACATAAAACACTAAAACAAGTATAAGTGATTTTATGATTTACTAATATATATGTACAACAACTAGTGCTTACATATTGGGCAAAATATATACACAACTAGTATATATTATATAAATGGGTAAAAACTACAACCCATGGAAAATATCCATAACCCATGGTATTGACCCATACCCATTTGACTAGGTACATTGAACTCATGAGATACATTGTATCTAATAAGAAACCCATGGATCAACCCATAACCCATGACCCATGACCCATAACCAAAATACCCATGGGCAAAGAGGAGCGTCCCACGGATCCCTAGGATTACATTAGACGGATCCCTTGTGGGAGGGATCTGTGGGATCCGGGGAACAGTAAGCATTCCTCCTCTATAAATAGTGAGCCATTTCTTCCTTTTGGCTTGCCACTCTCACACATACTTTCCCCAAGTATTGTAACTCTCTAACCACTGATCCTAAGGGATCTTTCTATGTAGTTTGTCTTTTGTTTTTGTGTGATTCTCTAGGTTCCTCTTCAAGGCGAGATCACCATTTCTTGAAGTCGAGCAAGCTCAAGTCCATGAGTTGCCATACTTCGTCATCATCAAGACAACTGAGGTTCTCTTGTTGATAGTTCTTTCTTCCTCCGTAGATGTGTTGTGTTGAAGGCATTAGTGAAGGATGCCGAAAGAGTTGTAACACCCCCAAATCTCGGTACATCGGAAGACTTAATCAAGTTTTCAAGGCATTACTATTGGATTGGTATACACACAAGTATAGCAAAAGATAGTCGTTTAACATTCAAAACCAATCCCAAATTTAAGTATTCAAAACATTTAATCCCAAAAGTGTAAATATTAGGCCCAAAACACGATTTAATAAAATAGGTCCCCAAAGTTTATCAGAGTCAGAAATGATCCTTGAACCCCGCCTTCTTGCTAAGCTTCCTTCGATCACGCATTCCAAACATCTCTCAAATACCTGAGAAATCATGCTAAAAGGTCAGCTTACGCTGGTGAGTTCATAGGTTTAAGTTCAACAAAATCATAGTGGACCTGTAGGAGTTGATTTGCTATGCAAGACCTAAGATAGATAAATACCGATCCTACCCGGATCACCAACCATAATCATATCCCGCATCCAGGGATTACTCGGGCCCAGCGACTCTTGTCCAGCACTGTCCTGGCAAAATCTAGAACAATTGCCAACCCCGGACTAGGTCGAGGTAGAAGTCTATTCTTAGCTAGGCAATAGTTATAGCAATTAGGATTGCTGCCCTAGTCTAAGGTAACAACTATCGCACATCTATCTAAACAGCCAAGCATATAAGCAAATCCAAATAGTTTTCACGGTCCAAAAACAGTTGCATGATTCTCACCCCAATATAGTTAAAAACGTAGATAAAAGTGGGGCTATGAAACTCACCTCAAGCAATCAACGTACGAATAAACACTAGCAGAAGATAACAGAAATCACGGCACAGCAACTATCGACTCGGCACAACCTATTAATGTAGACCAAATTTAATATGTATATCTCTCGAAATCAACGTTATCTACCCCAATGTATTCCATTTCGTTATTTCCAAAAATGTCTCATTTCACCATTAAATCCTAGTGTTTGGTATCCTCATGTGGGTGTATCGACTCAATATGATGCTATGAATGCACTCAAACAACCAATATATAACTCAATGTAACACAATGAGACCTCTAAACGATAAGCTCTATAGTCCAATAAGTTTCGGAATAAACAGTAGACGTTACCGAATTCGTCAACTCGATAAACTCATTTATTTATTCGTGTCGCTTATCATCCCATAAATCAATCGTATCCTAAAGATTCATAAGGATAATTCACCCATTAATAAGGTTACCTAACGTACCTAGCGGGCTCTTATTAGATTCGTCAACCTAATAAGTCCACTACCCACGTGGATCAACAGTATTAATGTTAGGTTATCCGTAACCCATGCACACAACGTAAGCAAATAAATACTTAAACTAGTATTAAATGCCCATAATTGGCATCCTTCGATAAACATGTACTCGAAACATTAATTACTTATTTATTATAAAGCATTTCCAATTTAGTTGTTAGTTTCCATTTAAAAATAGTAAATAACAAGATAAGTCTTGTTATCGATATTTTTGGTACAAAAGCCCATTTATTATTTATATTTCATAGTCTATTAGCATTTTCATGTATTTATGTATATATATATATATATATATATATATATATATATATATATATATATATATATATATATATATATATATATATATATATATATATATATATATATATATATATATCGTCAAATTTCAATATTAATCTCATATCGTTATTCGTTTCGAGTCCACAAGCACGAGTCATGACTTCTCGGCTTTTAATCAATCAATAGTCCAAACTATACTAGAGTCCATGTTACGGCTTTGTCGGAGTCAACTATTGACTAAAAAGTCAAAGTAACACCGACGTAGCTCAAAGTTGACAATTTATATATCAAGTTCAATTTAAAAGTCATAATAGCGTAATTCAATCCCAAGTCCACTCAAAACAATCTCGCCAACCAATCAATCAACCAAATATATCCGAAGCCAATGTAATGACCCTAATGGTCATGACACAGTCACGGTTAAGACTACGTGAACTAAACAATCCCTAGAAGCTTTTCGGCTCCACGCGTCTCATCCAAACATCAACAACATCAACCAACAAGCTACCAAAACGACCTGACCCAAACCCTTGGTCCATGTGGGTCACGTACGCAACCCATGGGACTCGTACGTGCCCTAGGTGGCTCGTACACCATGCCAAACCCAACCAAATCACTTCCAAATCAATTCCACAACATCCAAATACAATCAATTAACCTCCAATCATTCACCAAACACAAAACCCATCATCTATTCTAACCAAAAATATGAAGCTAGACCTAAAATGCATAAACCCATCAAATTGATACACCACATGCTTACCAAACACTAACTACTTGTTTATTTAGATATTAATTAGACTTAATTCCATGTTTCACCCAAAAGCCTTAAATTTTACCATAGGGTCGAAACCCTAATTAATCCATACGTGGGTTATTATAGCTTAAACAAGCTCTACCCATGTTCCATTTACCTTATTCAAGCACGAATTGCAAAACCCACTTGAAACCCTAAAAATCCGAATCTTAATCTTTAGATTTGAAGGTGTTAATGAAGGTTTTAGTGAGAGTATTATATATGGATAGAAAGATGATGAAAAGAACTTCGATATGGTGGTGGTGGTGGGTGGTCACGCGCCGTCATGTGGCGGTGGTGGCCGAAAAGGTGGCCGGCGGTGGTGGGGTTTAGGGTTAGGGTTTTATTTTAATTTGGGGAGAGAGAGTAGAGAGAGAAAGGTGAGTGTGTGTGTGTTTTTAGTGAGAGAAAGAAACTAGCAAATAAGGGGTGGTGAGGGGTTTATATATTTGGGACTAGGGACTAATAAATAAATGAAATGGAAGGAGGGGGTGGCCTGCCTAAGGAAAAAGGAGGGGTCGTGGTCGCCATTTTTCGTAAACTATCCCGTTTACCCATTTCCGAGCTCATATATTGCCCCCGGGTGTCCCACAACGTTCATTTGACTTTCTAACATCGTTATTTACATTTTTCCACGAGTTTTGACTATTTATTTGTTAATTTTTGAGTTACGGTCTAAAAGTTACAATATTTCTCGTTTTAGGCTTTTCTAGTGCCGATTCGAATAGTGCCTACCAAATAGAGTTAAAACTCATACGATAACTCATTCAATTAGTGAAATAAACCGTAAAAACCAATAGAAGATATAAAATCAAGTCATGGTTTATAAAAATAGTGATAAAGGCAAAAGCTAGGTTTAGTTTAACGTAATGCGGTTACCTAAAATAGACTCCTAAATTGCCAGTTGTCACAGCCTCCGAGTTGCTTGATGTCATAAAAAGTTTAGGATACTTCCTACGGAAAACGTCCTCACGTTCCCAAGTGAACTCCGGTCCATTTCGGGAGTTCCAACGAACTTTGACAATCAAAATTCGGCTATTCTTCAGCCGTTTGATCTCACGATCCGTAATCTCAATCGGTTCCTCAACAAATATCAATTTCTCATCAATACGAATATCTCTTAAGGGCACAACTATGTTTTCCTCCAAAAGACATTTCTTAAGGTTACTAACATGAAATACATTGTGTACACTGCTCAATTCTGATGGTAGCTCCAGGCGGTATGCTACCGGTCCGATTCTTTCCAGGATTGGAAAGGGACCAATATATCGGGGATTGAGTTTTCCACGCTTTCCAAAACGAATCACTCCTTTCCAAGGATAAACTTTCAACATTACACGATCTCCAACCTGAAATTCTAAAGGTTTACGTCTTTTATCGGCATAACTCTTTTGTCTATCACGAGCGGTTTGCAATCGGTTACGAATCTGAACTATCTTCGCAGTGGTTTTTAGGACAAGTTCGAGACCTGTAAGTTGACTCTCGCCAACTTCAGCCCAACAAACAGGAGAACGACATTTTCGGCCATACAGTGCCTCAAATGGGGTGGCCTTAATGCTAGAATGATAACTATTGTTGTAAGAGAATTCGGCCAAAGGGAGGTGTCTCTCCCAGCCTTTGCCAAAATCAATAACACAGGCTCTAAGCATATCCTCTAAAGTCTGAATGGTTCTCTCGCTCTGACCATCGGTCTGAGGGGGGGTAAGTAGTGCTCATATCCAAGTTTGTTCCTAACGCTGTCTGTAATGATCTCCAAAAGTGGGATGTAAAACGGCTATACCTATCGGAAATGATACATATTGGTACTCCATGACGCGATACTACCTCCGTAAGATACAATCGAGCAAGCTTATTGAGACTATCCGTTTCACTAATGGCTAAAAAGTAAGCAAACTTAGTTAAACGATCCACGATTACCCAGATAGCGTCATTGCCGCTAACTGTTCTCGGTAATTTAGTGATAAATTCCATGGTTATTCGCTCCCATTTCCATTCTGGGAGTTCGAGTTGAACTAAGAGTCCTGAGGGTTTCTGATGTTCGGCCTTTACCTTAGAACAAGTCAGGCACCAACTGACATACTGAGCTATATCGGCTTTCATATTAGGCCACCAGTAAAGTTTCTTAAGGTCCTGATACATCTTATCGGCTCCGGGATGAATAGAGTATTTTGATTTATGCGACTCATGCATAATCAACTCACGGATTCCACCATGAAATGGTATCCAGCTTCTGTCTCTGAAGCATAAAGTTCTGTCGGAATGCTTCAAGAAGCCATTTTTACTTTCTACCATTCCATGAAGATTCTCATAAGGACGGTTCTCTTTCGTCAATGCCTCTTCTTGGGCGGCTAAAATTTGAGACGGTAAGGGCGAAACAATGGTCATTCCTAAGGATCTAACGAATAGGGGTGGAATGTCCTCCTTACGACTAAGTGCATCAGCCACAACATTAGCCTTACCAGGATGATAACGAATCTCACAGTCATAATCACTAAGCAATTCTAACCAACGATGTTGTCTCATGTTCAGTTCCTTCTGATCTAAGATATGCTTCAAGCTCTTATAGTCGGTAAATACTACATACTTGGTTCCATACAGATAATGTCTCCAGATCCTAAGAGCAAACACTACAGCACCTAACTCAAGGTCATGGGTGGTGTAGTTTTTCTCATGCTTCTTAAGTTGTCGGGATGCATAAGCAATCACCTTCTCACGTTGCATCAAAACAGCACATAAGCCTTTATGCGAAGCGTCGCAGTACACGACAAAATCTTCGCTTCCTTCAGGTAAAGCTAGGATAGGCGCACTACACAACTTCTCCTTCAGAAGTTGGAATGCTTCTTCTTCCTTTTCTCCCCATTCATACTTAACATCCTTCTGTGTTTGTTTGGTCAGCGACTTAGCTATATTGGAAAATCCCTCAATGAATCTCCTATAATAGCCTGCTAAACCTAGAAACTGTCAGATTTCTGATGGGTTCTTAGGAGCTGCCCATTCCTTAATGGCCTTAATCTTAGCTGGGTCAACATGAACACCTCGACTATCTATCACATGACCTAAGAATTGCACAGACGGAATCCAAAATTCACATTTAGAGAATTTGGCATACAACTTCTCCTCTCTCAACAATCCTAAAATGAGCCTCAAATGCTCTTCGTGCTCCTCACTAATCTTAGAGTATATCAAGATGTCATCTATGAATCCTATCAAAAACTTATCCAGGTATGGCTTACACACTCGGTTCATGAGATCCATGAAAATCGCTGGCACGTTGGTCAAACCAAACGACATCACTTGGAATTCATTGTGTCCATAACGAGTCCTAAACTTAATCTTAGGGATATCCTCCTCTCGAACTCTAAGCTGGTGATAACCAGATCGTAAGTCGATCTTAGAAAAGACACTAACTCCTTGGAGTTGGTCGAATAGGTCATCTATTCTAGGTAACGGATATCGGTTCTTCACTGTCAACTTATTCAATTCCATATAATTGATACACATCCGAAAAGATCCATCCTTCTTCTTCACAAACAACACTGGTGCTCCCCATGGTGACGAACTTGGTCGAATGAATCCCTTCTCTGACAATTCTGCCAACTGTTTAGACAGTTCCTCCAATTCTCTTGGAGCCAGTCGATAAGGTGCCCGGGCTACGGGTGTAGCACCGGGTATCAACTCTATTTGGAATTCCACTTGTCGGACAGGTGGTATCCCTGGCAGATCGTCGGGAAACACATCCGGAAATTCTCTAACGACGGGTACATCATTAAGGTGTCTTTCACTCTTCTCCTCGCTTTTCTTTTCAGAAATTCGAGCCAAGAAAAGACAACCTCCTCTATCGATGTACTTCTGGGCCTTAATACAAGAGATGATGCTCAACCGGGAAGGACTTCCACAGTCGCTCCGATCTCCTTGTATGCTCAGAATTTTTCCGCCATACGGTAAACGCACAATCTTCTCATCACAAATGATGTGTGCACCGTTCTTCGACAACCAATCCATTCCGATAATGACATCAAAACTTCCTAAGGTAACCGGCAATAGGTCTATACTAAATGGGCGGTCTAGGAAAATTAAGGTACAACCTCGGACTACGGTGTCTATCTTCTCTCTATTCCCATTAGCTAATTCCACATCGTAACTAAACCCTAGAGGTGTTTGGGAGATTCCTAGTAATGGCATAAAATTGGTGGATACGAAACTCATATCCACACTAGTATCAAACAGTATGGAAGTATAGTGATTATTGAGAAGGAACGTACCCGTAACTATGTTAGGATCCTCACCAGCTTCCTTCCCAATAGCGTAAACACGCGCTGTTCCCATGTCTCTCTGCTGATTCCTAGCACCATGGTTTCCCTGGTTTTCCACAACCTCACGCTTCACAGGGTTTAAGCCATTACTTCCCATACCTCGGTTAGCAAATCCTCCTACATTACCGGGATTTCCTCTTATCCACGGCTCTCGGCACTCATTCTTAAAGTGTCCCTTCTTTCCACATCCAAAACAGGTGACAGTGGCCTTCCAGTCCGCTCCTTGTGCAGTTTGAGCTGCAGCAAGTGGACGAGACCTACAGTCTTTGGCCATGTGTCCTACCTTAGAGCACTTCCTACACACATTCGGGCACAGTCCATGGTGGTGTCGGTTACAACGACCACATACAGGCTTACTACCTTCATAATCTTTCCTTCCTCCATTTCCTATGGCGAACACTTTGGCTGTCTCTTGCCATTTGTTGCCATTCCCTTTAACAACTTCATTCCTCTTCCTCTTATCACTCCTATCATTCTTACCTTTGTCTCCTACTTCTAGCACATAAGAGTCCATCAAACGCTGAGCTACAGTAATTGCCTCATGCAAATTAACTGGCTTCACAGCGATGACATCATTTCGAGTAGCTAAAGGCAATCCATCAGTATACCTCTCAATCTTAAGTTCTTCAGTGCGAACCATATCAGGGCAAAGCAACGATAACTCTTGGAAACGACGAGTATAAGTCGCCATGTCAGTACCCTTAACCTTATGGTTCCAGAACTCACTCTCTAACTTCTTAACTTCATTCCTAGGACAGTAAGTCTTGATCAAGAGAGTCTTAAACTGAGTCCAAGTCATACTATAAGCTACATCAATTCCTACTGATCTGTGATAATTTTTCCACCAGGTTAACGCTTCGTCCTTCAAGGTAAATGTTGCATACTTAACCATACAATCCTCCTCACAATTACTAACGGCAAACACAGATTCAGCTTTCTCTAACCACCTAGTTAGGTAAACTACTCCCTCAGTTCCTCCGAACTCAATGGGACCACAGAATCGGAACTCTTTGACCTCGAGTTCGATTCAGCATTGGGGTTCCACCAGAGGTGTTAGAGATATTAGTCTCAGCTAGCAGTTCAGCGACACGCTGCGCCACTAACTGGTCAACATGGGCTGGGTTCACAGGTGGAGGGTTTTGTGGAACAGGACCATTCTCAGCACGGTCGTTCACATTCGGGTTTTCTACAGCTGGGTTATCAATGTTCGGGTTCTCAACAGGTGGAGTGGTCGGGGCCGGACGACGACCTCGACGGACAGGGGCAACAACAGCAAGGGGAGCTGCTCGGCTGTTCCTAAGCGGGTTTCGTCTTGTTGCCATCATTCTGAAGGCAAGAAGAATAGTTTCATAAGTTCACAATTCACGCTCTAAAGATAGAGTTGGGTTCCAAGGATCACTAAATAACGCTCAAATTCATAATCAAGGTCAACAAGGATAACGCTATATCAAAGCAAAACAATCAGATACCGAATCATAACTAAAGGATGCACGTTCCAATAACCATAACTCATAGGTTTCAAAGGTGGAAATACATGGAAGGATACGAGGAAATCAAAAACGATCCTAACGACGATACTACTAAGACAACTAGGATAGATCTACATCTCGAACCAAGTACTACTCAGTTTCAAGATCGTACAAAACCATGAATCTAATACTATCTAGCCACGATTACGAGCACTCCTAAATTATATTATATACTAAAAAGCATCCCCCTGCACTGTAGCTACAGTACCTACGCAATTTTCATTTTAGACCCTTAGGTTATTGGTCAATTGCAAAGTTAGTCCTTAACGTCCGTTACCTAACAGTCGTGGATTAAATTTGCAATGGAAAAATAACTTCAGGGGCTATTTCTGTTCAAATATTTAAGCAGAAACAGCCCCTGAGGTTAACTTTTATTTTCATCGTTAGTCCCTAAGGACTAACTTTGCAACAACCCGCCACTTTCAGGGACTAAAAAGGAAAATAGTGTTGCTACAGTACCAAACAGTGCAAAACAGTGTTGCTACAGTGGGGAATAGTGCATGTACTGTTCATAAGGAATTTACGAAAATGGTCCCTCATGTTAGCTGTAAATCGCACCGTTAGTCCCCCATTATTAATCTTTTGCAAATTTAGTCCTAAAAAAAATCTTTTGCAAATTTAGTCCCGTAAATAAAATAATAGAGGCCAACGCACTCCCGCGGCAACGCGCGGGTTAACCTGCTCGTGATCTCCAAACATCATCCATCACTCTCTATAGTGACAAAATCCCCAAACGCTGAGAGTCGCAATCCTTCCTAAGATTCACGACCTTCTTCTCCAACCCATCGACCTTGCGCTGAATCGCTTGGTCTGCCTCTAAGGCTGTCAAACACTCTGTGTGCCGGTCTCCTACCTGCTCATAAAGTTCTGACAGACCTTCTCTCAAGGCCATCGACTTCTTCTCTATCTTAGTCAAATCTATCCTCAAATCCTCTTCACCAGTCCTCGTCACTCCCTCTAATCGATCTGACAACCTACTGAGACTAATATTCTGGGATATAATCCTCCTCCTGATCAGACTCGTAGCTCCATACTCCTTGGGCTCTGAAGCAATCTCCGATGGTATCTCAGATCCTAACAGGCTACCTATATAAGGTGAGTAAGGTGGTGAGTCAATGTCTAAAAGCTGTCCAGGGGACTCAGGCTCAGGCAAAGGAGTAAGGTGGTGAGTCAATGTCTAAAAGCTGTCCAGGGGACTCAGGCTCAGGCAAAGGAGAACCTGGTCCTGGAGAATGTGCAGGACTCTGCAATGGAGGAGTACCCCCTTCTGGGATATCCTCATCATCCTCCTCCTGAGGATCCTCATCCTCATCTACATACTGCTCCTCAATCTCATGCTCCTCCTCGACCTCATGCTCCTCCTCGCCCTCATCCATAGAGGGAGAGTCCATGAGTCGGAGTCTTTGTGCAGGTAAATACTGAGGTGGTACACTAGGAGATCTAGGTCTCCTAAGACATGGTGATGCTGGTGGTGATGACAAAAGAGAGTGGGCTGCTAAATGGATAGGTGATGATGGTGGTCTCACGGACATGCGGGCAGTGCTATAAGCAAGCCTAGGAGTCTGGGCTCGTGCTAAGACCTGATGTAAAGTGAGCTGCCTAGATGAGCTAGGGCGATCTGATGGTGATGAACTAGAGTGACGGGCAATCTCATAAGGATCACCCTGCGCAACCGTCATGAGAGTCAATGTTGGCGAACTAGCAACAACAAGGACCTCCTCAGACACATCAAAAGCTAGTGAAGGCATAGTCTGTGACAACGGCATAGGGTAGGTATAAGTGTTCGAAACAACTAGTTTTAATAAGCACATCAACTTAACCAAAACATATATCACATAATGAAAGCTTTAAAAGTAGAGGTACAACATTACTCAAAACATGCCTTTAAATAAAACACATAAGTTCCGTTCCATCACATAATCCCATATCAATTCAATTGAGTTCAGAACTCCAAAATCACAATATACCGTTTACTCAAATCAAATTCCTTAGTATCTTGATAATCACATCTCATTTACCCAAAATCATAACGTTTCCATAATCAGTTCACAATATCCCTTAACAGATCATCTCATAATTCAAATCGCGGTTCATACCATAGTTAAATAAGAAGCGTCGGCTTGGCAAGCGGGCGTGCGTCAGTCGAGGATCAATTTTCTTAAAAGTTGTTATAGTTTAGGGTTTATAAAATACCTAATTCTCTATAACCTTGAGCTCTGATACCAATCTGTAACACCCCCAAATCTCGGTACAGTGGAAGACTTAATCAAGTTTTCGGGGCGTTACTATTGGATTGGTATCGTACACAAGTATAGCAAAAGATAGTCATTTAACATTCAAAACCAATCCCAAATTTAAGTATTCAAAACATTTAATCCCAAAAGTGTAAATATTAGGCCCAAAACACAATTTAATAAAATAGGTCCCCAAAGTTTATCAGAGTCAGAGATGATCCTTGAACCTCGTCTTCTTGCCAAGCTTCCACCGATCACGTATTCCAAACATCTCTCAAATACCTGAGAAATCATGCTAAAAGGTCAGCTTACGCTGGTGAGTTCATAGGTTTAAGTTCAACAAAATCATAGTGGACCTGTAGGAGTTGATTTGCTATGCAAGACCTAAGATAGATGATTCGTCTTTATGTGAGTGGTGAAAACAAACACAATATCAATATATCAAATTAACCGTAAAACCCGACAAATTAACCTTTTAGGAAAAGGGTTAACGTGCCAAATCTCACGGGTGTGATAAAAGTGATACCGGGTAAGTGATTTCCCCAGGTCGTGTCCCAACGAGGTGTGAAATTGACGGAGTCGTTGAGTTTCGTGATAGAGACTTGAATTGGTTTAACGATTTTGGATTTTGATTATGCTAATCTACAAATTAAAGAAAGGGAATGAAAAATAAAGCACGTAAAACAAAGTAAACTCTAAGTAAACTACGATTAAGCCTAAGAAACAATTAAACGACGCTAAACTACATCATAGGGAGCTAAAATGCAAAAACGCAAAACCCGGGCTAATCCCGAGCATTGAAAGTGAAAAATATGCAATTTAAGTCCTACGCGGGCAAAACTAATTTTTCTACATTCTACATGACTAAAAATGATTTTAGAAAAAAAAACCGGGAATTTTTTCGACTTTTATTTTATTTATTACGAATTAAAAACTATTTCAAACTAATTAATTAATTAAAAATACTAAATGACTAGAGAAAAATATGAAATTTTACAGAAAACTAAATTAAGTTATACTAAAGGCAGGAAAAATAAAAAAGGTGCAGGTCCTTTTTGGAAATAAGCACTAAAAAAGCAAGTTATTCTAATAAGCTATAACTGTCCTATGTATGTAAATAATTAATGCAGTAATTCTAAACAAGAAGCAACTACTAGTGCAGATGGTAAGTCTGGTGGGTGTGTTGTGTTGTGAGCTGAGTGGCGTGGGTTCAAGTCCCACCCACGTCAGTTTTGCAATCTTTTTTTTTCTTTGATTTCTCTCTTTCTCAGCTTTTGCAAATCAAACGAGGGATCAAATCACAACTTTCTTACAAGAACTGAAACTTACAAATCTGAAAATAAGCAGCTATAACAGTTTTGAAAGCTCAACAGATTTGAAAAGAACTTGAATGGGCTGTTTGGGACAGAAAAAAAAAACAACAAAATGCTTTCAAAGAGCTTGTGAAGAAGCTAACATTAATGAATATTAATCTACTACATCTAAAAAAAATGCTTAAGGTAACTTTATATTAGAAAAATGAGAACACTAATACACAAAATAAAAGGAGAGAACAGGACTGCTGCTTTGGACAGTACATACCCAAACAAAGTCTAAGCACTTAAAAAAGCAGTTGGAATAAAAACATAAGCTAACAAATCAAATGAACAACTAATTAAGCCAAATTATAAACAAATAACTAAACAAAGAAGGGGGGATAGGCAGTTGGGAAGGCGAGATAACTTATCCTTCATATTAAACACTACAATAAGCCTAAGGAACAACTAAAATAAACAATCAAATGGGAAATAGCAGTTGGAAATAAACTATGCTAGGGGAAGTCCTAAACTAGGAAAAAGAAATAAGCTAATCCTAGGACTAACTAGGCAATAAAGAACAAACTAAGCTAGTCCTAAATAATCCACCCTAAAGCAATTAGTAGCATTAAAGTGAGCTAAAGAGATCTATGAAGAGCTAAAAGAAATAAGCTGAGAATAGCTTACTGACCTGCTGCAGCAGCAGGCTCAAAACAGCCTATGGGAGCATCTTTGGAGCTTATTCTGAATAAGCTAGAGGACGAATCAACCACTGAGCTTCTTGAAGCATAGATTCAACCCAGCCAACTAACTTTTGCCCCCCATATCTGACCCAAATAAGCTGTATAAAACCCTAAACCCTAAACCCTAAACCCTAAACCCTAAACCCTAAACCCTAAACCCTAAACCAATAAAGCAGACGATATGGTGGATTTCAAGTCTAATTCAAACCATGCTAGAGATAATCTAAGTGCTTAAAACTGAGACTACAATGAGTTTGGCATACAATGAGTTGATAAAAACCAAATTTGCACAAATTAACCACCAAATAAACAAAGAAAACCCCCAAGAACAGCAGCTTCTGCTGCTGTCCTGTTCAGTACCAAAACACAGAAAACAGTTTTTTTTTTTTCAAAACTCTTGTCCACTAATCAAAACACTTGAGTTCACCCTGAAAGAACTTGATGCAAGTTAACTTACTGAGTCAGAGTGGGTAAAACCCCCCTCTTGACCCAGAATGGTACCAATCCAAACATCCCTTGAGGGGAGCAAACTGAGAAACTGATAAAAAAATATGATGAGATTTGAGAAAACTTTCTTGCAAAACTGAAATTAACCAACTTAAACAACCTTAAAACTTGAACTGCAAATTAAGTACATCAATTAAAAGTAACAGCATAAATTAAAAGTAAACTGAAAAGTTTCATTAACTGAAAATTAAAGATTACATTAGACTTAAATGGCAATGAAAAATAAACTGAGCTAGAACTCTCATCCTAGACTATCTTTTACATTCCTACTCATCTCCTTTTTATACTAAAAAAACTGAAAACTTGGGTCTTCTCTCTCTATTCTGTTTGTGTTTCTTATGTGAGTGGGAAACGTGAAAAGTCCAACTTTGCAGCCATGGGAAATAGGGAAAGAGTGGGTGAGCAGGTTTGGTATGGACAGGGTAATGGGGTTGAGTGTCTAGGTATTAGAGAGACAGAGAAAAAGGAGGGAAAGGGTCGTGGGTTATGGGTTTTTTTATTTGTGTTTATGAAGTAATAAAGGGTTTGGTTGGTTTGTATAATAGATAAGCCCAAGGACTAAACTTGTACAATCCGAAACTTGAGGGACCTGATGTGACAAGCTTCCAAATTTCATTCAAGGGACCATACCTGCCAAGTTAGATAAACCAAAGGACCTTTATGATATTTATTACAATTTAAAACATCCGGGGGACCTTTTATGTCATTTTTGAAACTTGAGGGGTAAAAGTTGCCATTTGTAGAAAACTTTCATCCAAGGACTATTTTGAACATGTTTGTTTATCCAAGGACTAAAGTTGACTTATCTTTCATTTTAAACCTTCAGGGACTAGTTTTGCCATTTTGTGAAACTTCAGGGACTGAAAATGTCAATTGTGTGAACTTTGATCATTTTTTATTTGTTTTCAATCTTTTTGTACCTGAGTCACATAAAAACACATTTCAATGATATTTGTAACATTTATATGGTCATTTGTGTGTTTTTTGTCGTTTTTGTGGGTTTAAATAATATAAAATATATGTGTATTTAGACACATATCAAAATCCCCCACACTAAACTATTGCTAGTCCCTAGCAATCTTTTATGAAAAATTAATGGATTTCATCTCTTTACCAAAAGCCATTACTTCTGGAGTAGCCAATTGTTTCAGTTCAAGTAAGAACCTTGGTACAATGATAACCAAATGATTTTGAGCAAATCACCAGCTTTCAACGGTTTTGATTTGTCTTTACCAGAAGCCGTTTGCTTCTGGACTAGCCAACTCTTAGATAAAATATCTTTGGTGAGTCGATTACCAATTATGGTTTTCCAACTGCCTTTACCACAAGCCATAAACTTGCGGGCTAGCCAACTCTTCACTAATTAAAGATATGGTGAGCTGAACACCATACAATTTTGGGCAAATTGCAAGCCGTCAACGGATTTGAGATATCTTTACCAAGATCCGTTTGCTCCTGGATTAGCCAATCCTTTTGTTTATTAGACATGGCGGACTGATAACCGTAAGCTGAGTAAGTGCAAAACACTTACTCCAAAAACAATTTTGACCAAAAATGGGGGAATTGGGTGGTATAATTACATGATAAAATTCGTGAGAATTCCCCCCCACACTAGAAATGAATATTGCCCTCAATATTCAAAGTACCGGCGGTTATGCCGAAACATAGAACGTAAAAGGGAAATACTACGGCCATTATTTTATTTTTGATATATACACATTTTTTTTTATTGAAACTTTATATACAATAGCGGGGGGCAACTCCCCCACACTAGGGTGGTACACACGGGTGAAAACCCATGTTTAACTACTGTTTTTGATTACCGAGTCGCTAGCTTGACTCGACCCCGAATTAATTTGTTCATGGGGAAGTAAGTGGAAGAGACAATCTCCATCGGACTTTCATTCAAGATGTTTGTATAAACATTGAAGTACGTGAAAGTTCCACATCGATGAGGTATACATAGATCCGGCTCACAAATAATAAATGAAAATGCCGGGGTCAAAGATAGTGTCCTCATTCCCGAAGGAGTGAAGAACAGGAGAAGCCACGGGATAGGTGAAGAAGAGAAAGAAAGTCATGATAAACATCATGACTAACTCATCATCACCCACAGGAGAATTCATAATAGCATGAATCTCATCATTTAAGCTCAATTGGTCTAGACATATCCCGGGTGTGTCTAGATCAAAGTAGAAGTTATCATACTCCGGTGGATATATGATATGAGTGAGTTCACAGGAGAACTCTTCATGAAGAGAATCATTCACATGAAGTGAATTTGTGAACTCTTGTTCCATTGTGGGCTCATCACTATCCTCGTCAAAGATTGGATTGTTAGAAATCCAAGTGAATTCAGATTCGAATTCAAATAGAGGATTGGTGAAAGTAGCTTTGAATGTTTCAGGAACAAAGTGATCAACATTCTCTATTAGACTGTTAGGGTGAGAAGTGAGTGAACGATCATTATAAAGGAGACTTTCAATTTCTCCTAGGTCGGCTTCGAAATCAAAGATATCATTATCACTTTTCGATGAAAGTGGATTGATGTGAGCGAGTTCATCGGTGAACTCCTCAAGAAGAGGATCAGACTGTGGGAGTGATGCCTCAACATACTCGATGTTTCCATAGGAAGCACAATCGTCGCTAAGATCAGAGAAAGTTTCAAAATGATCTTTTGAACACTCAAGAGGGGAAAGAGAATCACACAAATGATCAGAAGTTCCCTGTGACTCTCTCGGGATTGGGACAAGGTTCTCAACACTAGACTTTATGAATTCGTCTAATTCCTTTTCAGGAACAGTGTCAAGATGCTCATCCCCCATGTTTAGAGAGTGAGTGGGAATATCGGGTGTGATAACAACAGACTGAGGGAGTTGAGAAGGACTAGCATACATATGTTTTACACTTTCCATTTGTTCTTCTGCTAGTAATTCCATCATAGTCTTTTTTCCCTGATTTTTCATGGAAGGAATTTCAACTGATGAACTTGATGAACCCGCAGAAAATTGACGAATATCAAGGGTAACTTCATCATCATCATCCTCATCGAGAAGAGCAGCACTGCGGAATATAGCACGTGTTTTAGCTGCTTGTTCTTCGACAAGTAATTCCTCCATACTCTTTTCGTTTCTAGCATCTCGTTATTTTGCAAGTAATTCTGCCATAGATTCCTCACGAGAGTTTTGAAACGACATAGCCGATTCCTCCTTAAGTTCTTTTAATAACTCCATACTCTTCAGTAGAAGGTCTGTCGTAGTTTCATGAGGAGTTGCTTGAATCATTTGGTACTGTGGAGGTTGGTCTTAAAATGATGTGTCAAAATTGTCACAAGGAAATGTATTCCCCGTTTGACAATCCGAGCTGACGTGTGGACCTCCACAGTACTCACAACAAAATGATTGTTGTAGCTGGACATGTGAATAATATGGAATTTGGTAATTTCCAAAGTCCTGAGTGTTACCAGAAAACTGTTCATAGACAAACGCGTTTCCGGATTGACACTCAAATCCTTGGTGAGGACCTCCACAGAACTCACACAGATATGTCAATATCTCATGATGTGGTGGCTGGTAGAATGAATCAGATGTGTCATGGTAAGGATAGGGAGCTTGGTTATAGACAGACCCATCTCCTGATTCTACCATGTTACAGCCGGGACAATTCCCACCATTATGAGGACCACCACACCATTGGCAACCAAAATGGTGTGGATACGACATAGGAAAGAATCAAAGGTTTACAGAGGGGTTGGGATGAAGAATCAAAGATGTGAGAGGGTAAAGATGGATATTTTTGGATTTTTGGATAACGAGTGCACATGCACTTTCAAAAAAAAACACTTTCAATTAAAACAATACCGAGGCAAAACACAAGGAACTTAAACCAATAATCACAAGCAAAATCTTATTATGATAACACTCAAGTTGAGAAGTGTTGTATTGATTATGTGTTCTATTTTATTTAAAACAACAAGCAAAATCTTTTTGTATTTTTATCTATTACATATATACAAAGAAAAGAAAAATATTTTTGTATTTTTGTATTTTTATAAAAACAATAACTTCACAAGGAAGGTTCTTCAAGTTACCAATCGCAAAAACTTCACGATATTGTCGCAACACACCTCCCCGGCAGCGGCGCCAAAATTTGATTCGTCTTTATGTGAGTGGTGAAAACAAACACAATATCAATATATCAAATTAACCGTAAAACCCGACAAATTAACCTTTTAGGAAAAGGGTTAACGTGCCAAATCTCACGGGTGTGATAAAAGTGATACCGGGTAAGTGATTTCCCCAGGTCGTGTCCCAACGAGGTGTGAAATTGACGGAGTCGTTGAGTTTCGTGATAGAGACTTGAATTGGTTTAACGATTTTGGATTTTGATTATGCTAATCTACAAATTAAAGAAAGGGAATGAAAAATAAAGCACGTAAAACAAAGTAAACTCTAAGTAAACTACGATTAAGCCTAAGAAACAATTAAACGACGCTAAACTACATCATAGGGAGCTAAAATGCAAAAACGCAAAACCCGGGCTAATCCCGAGCATTGAAAGTGAAAAATATGCAATTTAAGTCCTACGCGGGCAAAACTAATTTTTCTACATTCTACATGACTAAAAATGATTTTAGAAAAAAAACCGGGTATTTTTTCGACTTTTATTTTATTTATTACGAATTAAAAACTATTTCAAACTAATTAATTAATTAAAAATACTAAATGACTAGAGAAAAATATGAAATTTTACAGAAAACTAAATTAAGTTATACTAAAGGCAGGAAAAATAAAAAAGGTGCAGGTCCTTTTTGGAAATAAGCACTAAAAAAGCAAGTTATTCTAATAAGCTATAACTGTCCTATGTATGTAAATAATTAATGCAGTAATTCTAAACAAGAAGCAACTACTAGTGCAGATGGTAAGTCTGGTGGGTGTGTTGTGTTGTGAGCTGAGTGGGGTGGGTTCAAGTCCCACCCACGTCAGTTTTGCAATCTTTTTTTTTCTTTGATTTCTCTCTTTCTCAGCTTTTGCAAATCAAACGAGGGATCAAATCACAACTTTCTTACAAGAACTGAAACTTACAAATCTGAAAATAAGCAGCTGTAACAGTTTTGAAAGCTCAACAGATTTGAAAAGAACTTGAATGGGCTGTTTGGGACAGAAAAAAAAACAACAAAATGCTTTCAAAGAGCTTGTGAAGAAGCTAACATTAATGAATATTAATCTACTACATCTAAAAAAAATGCTTAAGGTAACTTTATATTAGAAAAATGAGAACACTAATACACAAAATAAAAGGAGAGAACAGGACTGCTGCTTTAGACAGTACATACCCAAACAAAGTCTAAGCACTTAAAAAAGCAGTTGGAATAAAAACATAAGCTAACAAATCAAATGAACAACTAATTAAGCCAAATTATAAACAAATAACTAAACAAAGAAGGGGGATAGGCAGTTGGGAAGGCGAGATAAGTTATCCTTCATATTAAACACTACAATAAGCCTAAGGAACAACTAAAATAAACAATCAAATGGGAAATAGCAGTTGGAAATAAACTATGCTAGGGGAAGTCCTAAACTAGGAAAAAGAAATAAGCTAATCCTAGGACTGACTAGGCAATAAAGAACAAACTAAGCTAGTCCTAAATAATCCACACTAAAGCAATTAGTAGCATTAAAGTGAGCTAAAGAGATCTATGAAGAGCTAAAAGAAATAAGCTGAGAATAGCTTACTGACCTGCTGCAGCAGCAGGCTCAAAACAGCCTATGGGAGCATCTTTGGAGCTTATTCTGAATAAGCTAGAGGACGAATCAACCACTGAGCTTCTTGAAGCATAGAGTCAACCAAGCCAACTAACTTTTGCCCCCTATATCTGACCCAAATAAACTGTATAAAGCTTATAAATAAGCTGTTTTGCTGGTACAAAACCAATAAAGCAGACGATATGGTGGATTTCAAGTCTAATTCAAACCATGCTAGAGATAATCTAAGTGCTTAAATTTGAGACTACAGTGAGTTTGGCATACAATGAGTTGATAAAAACCAAATTTGCACAAATTAACCACCAAATAAACAAAGAAAAACCCCCAAGAACAGCAGCTTCTGCTGCTGTCCTGTTCAGTACCAAAACACAGAAAACGGTTTTTTTTTTTCAAAACTCTTGTCCACTAATCAAAACACTTGAGTTCACCCTGAAAGAACTTGATGCAAGTTAACTTACTGAGTCAGAGTGGGTAAAACCCCCCTCTTGACCCAGAATGGTACCAATCCAAACATCCACTGAGGGGAGCAAACTGAGAAACTGATAAAAAAAAATATGATGAGATTTGAGAAAACTTTCATGCAAAACTGAAATTAACCAACTTAAACAACCTTAAAACTTGAACTGCAAATTAAGTACATCAATTAAAAGTAACAGCATAAATTAAAAGTAAACTGAAAAGTTTCATTAACTGAAAATTAAAGATTACATTAAACTTAAATGACAATGAAAAATAAACTGAGCTAGAACTCTCATCCTAGACTATCTTTTACATTCCTACTCATCTCCTTTTTATACTAAAAAAACTGAAAACTTGGGTCTTCTCTCTCTATTATGTTTGTGTTTCTTCTGTGAGTGAGAAACGTGAAAAGTCCAACTTTGCAGCCATGGGAAATAGGGAAAGAGTGGGTGAGCAGGTTTGGTATGGACAGGGTAATGGGGTTGAGTGTCTAGGTATTAGAGAGACAGAGAAAAAGGAGGGAAATGGGGAAAAGGGTCGTGGGTTATGGGTTTTTTTATTTGTGTTTATGAAGTAATAAAGGGTTTGGTTGGTTTGTATAATAGATAAGCCCAAGGACTAAACTTGTACAATCTGAAACTTGAGGGACCTGATGTGACAAGCTTCCAAATTTCATTCAAGGGACCATACCTGCCAAGTTAGATAAACCAAAGGACCTTTATGATATTTATTACAATTTAAAACATTCGGGGGACTTTTTATGTCATTTTTGAAACTTGAGGGGTAAAAGTTGCCATTTGTAGAAAACTTTCATCCAAGGACTATTTTGAACATGTTTTTTTATCCAAGGACTAAAGTTGACTTTTCTTTCATTTTAAACCTTCAGGGACTAGTTTTGCCATTTTGTAAAACTTCGGGGACTGAAAATGTCAATTGTGTGAACTTTGATCATTTTTTATTTGTTTTCAATCTTTTTGTACCTGAGTCACATAAAAACACATTTCAATGATATTTGTAACATTTATATGGTCATTTGTGTGTTTTTTGTCGTTTTTGTGGGTTTAAATAATATAAAATATATGTGTATTTAGACACATATCAATAGATAAATACCGATCCTACCCGGATCACCAACCATAATCATATCCCGCATCCAAGGATTACTCGGGCCCAGCGACTCTATCTAGAACAATTGCCAACCCCGGACTAGGTCGAGGTAGAAATTTATTCTTAGCTAGGCAACAGTTATAGCAATTAGGATTGCTACCCTAGTCTAAGGCAACAACTACCGCACATCTATCTAAACAGTCAAGCATATAAGCAAATCCAAATAGTTTTCACGGTGCAAAAACAGTAGCATGTTTCTCACCCCAATATAGTTAAAAACGTAGATAAAAGTGGGGCTATGAAACTCACCTCAAGCAATCAACGTACGAATAAACACTAGCAGAAGATAACAGAAATCACGGCACAGCAACTATCGACTCGGCACAACCTATTAATGTAGACCAAATTTAATATGTATATCTCTCGAAATCAACGTTATCTACCCCAATGTATTCCATTTCGTTATTTCCAAAAATGTCTCATTTCACCATTAAATCCTAGTGTTTGGTATCCTCATGTGGGTGTATCGACTCAATATGATGCTATGAATGCACTCAAACAACCAATATATAACTCAATGCAACACAATGAGACCTCTAAACGATAAGCTCTATAGTCCAATAAGTTTCGGAATAAATAGTAGACCTTACCGAATTCATCAACTCGATAAACTCATTTATTTACTCGTGTCGCTTATCATCCCATAAATCAATCGTATCCTAAAGAGTCATAAGGATAATTCACCCATTAATAAGGTTACCCAACGTACCTAGCGGGCTTTTATTAGATTCGTCAACCTAATAAGTCCGCTACCCACGTGGATCAACACTATTAATGTTAGGTTATCCGTAACCCATGCACACAACGTAAGCAAATAAATACTTAAACTAGTATTCAATGCCCATAATTGGCATCCTTCGATAAACGTGTACTCGAAACATTAATTACTTATTTATTATAAAACATTTCCAATTTAGTTGTTAGATTCCATTTAAAAATAGTAAATAACAAGATAATTCTTGTTATCGATATTATTGGTACAAAAGCCCATTTATTATTTATATTTCATAGTCTATTAGCATTTTCATGTATATATATATATATATATATATATATATATATATATATATATATATATATATATATATATATATATATATATATATATATATATATATATATATATATATATATATATATATTTCGTCAAATTCCAATATTAATCTCATATCGTTATTCGTTTCGAGTCCACAAGCACGAGTCATGACTTCTCGGCTTTTAATCAATCAATAGTCCAAACTATACTAAAATCCATGTTACGGCTTTGTCGGAGTCAACTATTGACTAAAAAGTCAAAGTAACACCGACGTAGCTCAAAGTTGACAATTTATATATCAAGTTCAATTTAAAAGTCAGAATAGCGTAATTCAATCCCAAGTCCACTCAAAACAATCTCGCCAACCAATCAATCAACCAAATATATCCGAAACCAATGTTATGACCCTAATGGTCATGACACGGTTACGGTTAAGACCACGTGAACCAAACAAGCCCTAGAAGCTTTTCGGCTCCAAGCGTCTCATCCAAACATCAACAACATCAACCAACAAGCTACCAAAATGACCCGACCCGGACCCTTGGTCCATGTGGGTCACGTACGCAACCCATGGGGCTCGTACGTGCCCTAGGTGGCTCGTACACCATGCCAAACCCAACCAAATCACTTCCAAATCAATTCCACAACATCCAAATACAATCAATTAACCTCCAATCATTCACCAAACACAAAACCCATCATCTATTCTAACCAAAAATATGAAACTAGACCTAAAATGCATAAACCCATCAAATTGATACACCACATGCTTACCAAACACTAACTACTTAATTCCATGTTTCACCCAAAAGCCCTAAATTTTACCATAGGGTCGAAACCCTAATTAATCCATACATGGGTTATTATAGCTTAAACAAGCTCTACCCATGTTCCATTTACCTTATTCAAGCATGAATTGCAAAACCCACTTGAAACCCTAAAAATCCGAATCTTAATCTTTAGATTTGAAGGTGTTAATGAATGTTTTAGTGAGAGTATTATATATGGATAGAAAGATGATGAAAAGATCTTCGATATGGTGGTGGTGGTGGTGGGTGGTCACGCGCCGTCGTGTGGTGGTGGTGGCCGAAAAGGTGGCCGGCGGTGGTGGGGTTTAGGGTTAGGGTTTTATTTTAATTTGGGGAGAGAGAGAGAGTAGAGAGAGAAAGGTGAGTGTGTGTGTGTTTTTAGTGAGAGAAAGAAACTAGCAAATGAGGGGTGGTGAGGGGTTTATATATTTGGGACTAGGGACTAATAAATAAATGAAATGGGAGGAGGGGGTGGCCGGCCTAAGGAAAAAGGAGGGGCCGTGGTCGCCATTTTTCGTAAACTATCCCGTTTACCCATTCCCGAGCTCATATATTGTCCCCCGGGTTTCCCACAACGTTCATTCGACTTTCTAACATCGTTATTTACGTTTTCCATGAGTTTTGACAATTTATTTGTCAATTTTCGAGTTACGGTCTAAAAGTTACAATATTTCTCGTTTTAGGCTTTTCTAGTGCCGATTCGAATAGTGCCTACCAAATAGAGTTAAAACTCATATGATAACTCATTCAATTAGTGAAATAAACCGTAAAAACCAATAGAAGATATAAAATCAAGTCATGGTTTATAAAAATAGTGATAAAGGCAAAAGCTCGGTTTAGTTTAACGTAATGCGGTTACCTAAAATAGACTCCCTAAATTGCCAGTTGTCACAAGAGTCAAGACGAAAGCATTAGTGAAAGATGCTTAACGTCCATGTCAAAAGCATTAGTGAAGAATGCTAAAGGTGTCAAGACAAAGGCATTGGTGAAAGGTGTCAAGCGTTGTGTCAAAGGCATTGGTGAAGAATGCCTAAGAATCAAATCAAGTGGTATTAGTGAAGAATGCCAAGGTCGTATAATCGATGAGGTGCATCGTTATACATATAGAATTAGTTTGTTTCCAAGGATGGTGATATCCTTGACGGTGTTGTAATAAGGAGTGGGTCTCCTTGGGATTAGGTGTTGTGTTGTGTTGGGTAGTAGTTCCTCCATTGTAATGGAACAAGGTACTTAGCCTAGTACCTGATAAAGGGTAGGCGACGTTGTGATAGGTGTGGTTCACCTTGGTGTGAAAGAACCCGGTGGTTAGCCTAGTATCGGAAAAAGAGTAGGCAACGTTGTGAAGGCTTCTCCGCCATAAGGAGATTGATGTCGTGTAGTGATTACGAACTCTCAAGTAGGTGACTCGGGGAGTGGAGTAGGGCAAGGAAGATGTCCTTGTAGCCGAACCACTATAAATACTCGTGTCGTGGTTATGTGCTTCTTACTCTTTATCTTTCATTACACTTTTACATATCTATCTATCAACGTCCAATATACATATCTAAATAGATTGACATAAGTCGATCTAAATATTTTAAAAATAAAGTTTTAAATTGGTAAAACTATTCAACCCCCCCTTCTAGTTTTCCACAATTGGCATCAGAGCTTCGTTACCAAGTTTCTTAGAGTATGTTGTACTTTAAAATCTTGATACGATCCGTATATGTTTGAAAACTACAAAGAAGGATTTTTCAAGTCATGTTTTTAATAAAAAAACATTATAGTGTTGGTTGTTGGACAATGATAGAATGCTCTAACACTCTCCTTGTTAAGTATTCTCCATACTTGGATTTGGGCATATCAAGAAGATCATGAAGAAGCTATCTAAATATTTCTTTTCGTAAAAAGAATGTTTAGCATTGTTCTTCTCACATATGGATCTGGAGATTCCAAGAAGATCACTAAGCATCTCCTCTAAATACTTCTTCCCTTAAGAAGAATATTTAGCAAAGGTATGATCGTTAAATAATTTTCATTTGTTTTTATTATTGTTAAAATCTTAGTTGCATAATAAATCCCTATTAGTAATTACTTAAGTAGTTATCTATATTAAAGTCATCATCAAGAATAGTATTCTTCGATTGATTTATATAGACTACACTAATAACTTGTAATAATGATATCTTGGTTATTCGATAGCCTCAATCATTATTTTTCACAAAGGAATTATTGACACTTCATCTATGTCAATGAATTTCCATGTAAAACTTCTTATATTATGATAAAATGGGATTTTATCATAATCTTTGATAAACCTCCCAAGAATTGTAACTAATTCTTTAAAAGGGGACCACATCAAATAGGATTAGTATTAAAACCGTCTAAACCTCAAATCATAAGTTATAGAGCTTAAACATCAAACTCTAGGCATTTTAGAACTCCCAAACCAAAGTTATCAAGGAATGCTTAAACTGATTTTTTGCTGTCAAGCCGGATCCCTGAGTTTAAACTAGACGGATCCCAAATGAGAGGGATCTGCGGGATCCATGCAATAGAAGATAGCATAAGTTAGTAATGATCACTGTGGATGTTCCACAATTATTTTCCCTTCAAAGACTCACAAACAAGAACACAACTACTGTTCAAAGGAGCAATTTGATCATTTCTCTCAAGCATAACAATCACTTGTGTAAGTATAATCTTCACTACATTTTTAATTTGATTCCTTGATTACTAGGATTACAATTTCTTCATTTTTAGAAGTTGGGTTCAAATGGGTTTATGATAATTTGTTACCACATTGTTTTCTAAGATAATCCAAATCAAAGAATCAACATTGTTAATACAAATTAAACTCATTTCATGAATTCAATAAAAATGATTTGAGCAAAATTGTAATCAAATCCTCTAGGCTACTATTCACAATTAACACCACATTGTGGTTGTGTTGTTTAGGAATAATCATGTCAAGCAACCGACAACAAGACTACCAAGATACCGCACATTACATACCAATGTACCATAGAAAAGATGGACTTAGTCTCGAAGATAGGAAAGCTTTTAAAATGCTCGAAAAGAGACTCTTTCACGAAGGTCGAGTAGTAGAACCATCATTTCTTGCCAATACCGACATAAGAGAAGTTTTTGGAGCTATTGGGTTTGATTGTTTATTGGACATAAACGAACAAATTTGTCCGGTTTTTGTACTCGAGTTCTACAAGACAATGGGGATTGTTAGAAATGATGATGGGTCCATCTCGATTTTCTTCACCATAAATGAGCATGAGTACACCCCTTCGCTTGTAGAGTTTGGAAGAATAATAGGGGTTCCATATCAAGGTGTTTGCATGTATTCTAATGAGTGGTCTTTGGAAGAGTTACACACTATGGTTGATCATCATGAAATCTACCGCGTGTTAATCCCGGAAGCAACCACGGTGAGGGACACCGTGTTCATGCCAAGAGCATCCCCATCAAGGGTCACTAGGAATTCGAAAGTGATCTAGAGGGATCCTTTCCAAATGGAGCTCTTCGAGATGTATGCATTGTATAGGAAATGGGAAAATGTGGTGAAGGAGAATGTGTTGTGCCTAGTAGGAAACAAGGATCACCCCAACGTATGTCTAAGTTTCATGATCTATTGCCTAGTGACCGAGACTCGCTTTAACCTTGCCTACTACATGATTAAGAGAATGGCAAGTGTAAGAAGCATGGACAAAATGGTGCTCCCGTACGGAATGCTCCTAACTCGTCTTGCTAAATTCATCTTTGCATTAGATCCTTCTGCGCAATCCTATGATCATAGCTTTTGCAACAAGGTTATGGTGTCATTGACCGAGGGTAGAACTACAAGGTTTATGGTAGAAGGCAAAAGGCCTCACCCACCTACGGATTCCTCGGAAGAAAGGGAGAAGCAAAGAGAAGGTGAAGGTAGTAGCAACCCACTCGGAAATACCGATCTCGACCCCTTGGACTACATCAACCAATTGCCGGACGTTCCTAGTGCATCACCCAAATGGCAACAAACCAAGGGAATCTTCAAGTGCTTCGCCAACTTCTTGAAGAAAAAGAAGTAGAGATGGTGTGATAAAGAGTGGAGGATGGGTGAAGACGGGAGAAGCAAGGTAAGGTCATAAGGACCTAAAGTTTGTGAAAAAAAATTCAAACAATGGGTTGTAACACTTAAACAATACTTATGTAGAATAGAATGTAGCATGTAGGTCTTGCCATAACTTGGAACTAAACAATCCTAACTTAGGAACATGGAGAATGAGATTTTACGACTCCTTGAAAACATTCAAGTAGTCGTCGTCACTCATTTTTAGGAACTTTTAGTTGTCCCACATTTGCTATGCGTTATACTTGATATGTTCCTGCTTTTAGTCCTTATAGAAATAACTAAGAGAAGCACTTGCTTAAGAATGCAAATGGCACATTTGCAGAAAGCCTTCTGATCTGCAGTAGGCGGATCCCAGAATTATAACTAGCCGGATCCCTCCCAAAAGGGAACCGTGGGATCCGTGACTACAGATGAGCAGTACAGACTTGCCTACATCAAAATAGCTCACTAGATCACCTCACACTAGTCAAACATATGACATTAGAACCAACTAAGTCTTCCCCAAACATTTGAAAACCTCACACTCACCCATGGCTCATCTAGGATATATTTCAAAATGTCTTTGATTTATCAACTCATCAAAACTCACCACATTTCCGCTCCAACGCTCACACATTATTTCTCACAACTCATAAACACTTAGTTTGATATATTCATCAATTTTAGCAAATTGATCTTAGTCACCATTAATTAAAAAATAAGCTTGAAACTAGTTTTTTCATTTTTCCTTATTTCTTAAGATTTTAGGAAATTTTTGGTGAGGCTTCATCTGACTTCTAGGACTAAATTCCACCATCTTCTCATCTCAATTCAAATGGTATCTTTCTCAAGCTCTTAATTAGACCACCTAAAGTGAACCCTCCTACCCAAAACCATCATTAAACACCATCACCCCTTATGGTTGAACATTTAAGACATCCACCACTCAAGACTTCCAAATTAAGTCAAAACCTCGAGATACACAGGTACTAGACCTTTCAAAAAGCATAATTATTTCACCTAGAATCTGTCTGACAGACGGATCCTTGGTTTATAACCAGCCGGATCCCTGGTGAGAGGGATCCGCGGGATCCGTGGCTGCAGAAAGCTTAAATCAGCTTCCCTCTTCAATTTAAGCCACCTTTTGGTTATCTAACCACTTTTATCTTTCATTTATTATCTCCCTAGAGCTGATCAATATCCTAAGTGCATGTTTAATCCTCTTAGTGGCCAAGAATTTAATTCTCTAATTCAAATTACCCTTTATAAACCAAACACTCTTAAGGTTAAGGCATCACTTCTACCTAGCTCTCAAAAATCAGTAACTAAAAGCTCATATAGCATCCTTATCACCACCATGACCAAAGCTCTTAGCAACAACTCCTCAACCAAAGGCTCATCCAAAAGAAAGGGTCATATGATCCATGAAATTTCATCCACCGAATCATCTCCCATAAGAGATAACAATGCTAGAATCCCACCTCAACAAACTCATTCAACAATTGCTAAGAGAACCGCAAGGATTAGCATCAAACCTTTTGGGCTACAAAAAAGGTCATCTAGTTCAAAACCAAACATAGCTAGTTCTAGCAAGCCATCTAAGCCCTCATTCCTTGAGCATGGACCACACTCATTTAACGAGCCTATTCCTCACCCAAATCTCTATTCATTAGAGAATTCACCACCAAGAACCTCCCACTCACCAACTTTCTCGTTAAATAGGAAACCACCCACAACACCGAATAGTCCATCATGGGAAACAAGGAACAACCATGGACTTGATCATATGGAGGAAGTTCCATTACCACCACCCTCATTTTTAGTAGAATCTCATCCCACATCTCAAAATGAAACCCCGCAATCATTCGTAGAGCCTTCTCAAAACATCCATTTTCCTCCGGTTCCTAATCAAGACAATAATTGTTCAAATTATCTAAAAACTTAAGGACTTGTTCAAGAAGTACGAAATGAGTTGCATTTCATGTTCAATCACCTTCTTGAAATATTGGAACAAATCAACAAGTCTACTCATCCTTAGACTCGAGCACTTTGTTGCATTCTAGGCTTTAGTAACTTATTAGTAGAAAATATATGGCTAAATCATTCTCTTAGTTTTAGAGATTTGTTGATTGTCTCGTTGTTTTATTGAATGATAACATATTTGCCTTATCTTTCTGAGTATATGTTTGTTGGTTGTATACATATCTCGATCTTATATTTAGAATTGCTTGAGATATCACCTCTACTGAATAAACCTGTCACCAGATAGACGGATCCCTCCAAAATGCCTAGACGGATCCCTCTACAAAGGGAACCGTGGGATCCGTGGTACAGAAGAACAAAATTATACTAATTTAAGTCTTATTTGCAGGAAATTATGCACTATACTCTTGTTTTCTAACCTTTATTTTGTAGATTTTCAAAAATACACATGAAGATTTTGACACCATAAAGCTAGGGGGAGCTTTGTGTCAAACCATATTGCAAAACCATTTGTAATATAATCCTTATTTGGATTATACTTCATGACACCCCATTGCAACGTTGCAATCTTCAAGGGGGAGCATTTTCGTCATAAGGGCAAAACCATTTGCAAACAAAATTGCAATTCGTTAGCTTGTTAGTTTATATTTACTTGACGCCCTCACAAAGGGATGGACTCGTCAAGGCGGAGTTAAGACGAGAACCATTCCCGTCACTTGCTCTCTTTACATTTTTTTTTTCTTTTTACATGTTTTTCTTAAAACTTTGTGTTAGTTTCTTTTCGACACTCTTTTTGTTTCGACAAAAAGGGGGAGAAGAGAGTAAAAACTCCAATTCAAACTTTTATGAATTTTAGTTTTTCCTTAAAATAATTTTATGTTTTGTCATCAACAAAAAGGGGGAGATTGTTAATACAAATAAGCCGTAAAAACGTTTATTTATATTTTACGATCTTCTAATGTTTTGTCGATAACAAACGTAAAATCATTTTAACGAAGCAAATAAAATACGTAAATTGTTTGAGCCAATAGTTTTCTAACACACTTAACGTTTTCACATAAAACACTAAAACAAGTATAAGTGATTTTATGATTTAGTAATATATATATGTACAACAACTAGTGTTTACATATTGGGCAAAATATATACACAACTAGTATATATTATATAAATGGGTAAAAGTTACAACCCATGGAAAATATCCATAATCCATGGTATTGACTCATACCTATTTGACTAGGTACATTGAACTCATGAGATACATTGTATCTAATAAGAAACCCATGGATCAACCCATAACCCATGACCCATAACCAAAATACCCATGGGCAAAGAGGAGCGTCCCACGGATCCCTAGGATTACACTAGACAGATCCCTTGTGGGAGGGATTCGTGGGATCCGGGGAACAGTAAGCATTCCTCCTCTATAAATAGTGAGCCATTTCTTCTTTTTGGCTTGCCACTCTCACACATACTTTCCCCAAGTATTGTAACTCTCTAACCACTGATCCTAAGGGATCTTTCTATGTAGTTTGTCTTTTGTTTTTGTGTGATTCTCTAGGTTCCTCTTCAAGGCAAGATCACCACTTCTTAAAGTCGAGCAAGCTCAAGTCCATGAGTTGCCATGCTTCGTCATCATCAAGACAACTGAGGTTCTCTTATTGATAGTTCTTTCTTCCTCCGTAGATGTGTTGTGTTGAAGGCATTAGTGAAGGATGCCGAAAGAGTCAAGACGAAAGCATTAGTGAAAGATGCTTAACGTCCGTGTCAAAAGCATTAGTGAAGAATGCTAAAGGTGTCAAGACAAAGGAATTAGTGAAAGGTGCCAAGCATTGTGTCAAAGGCATTGGTGAAGAATGCCTAAGAATCAAATCAAGTGGTATTAGTGAAGAATGCCAAGGTCGTATAATCGATGAGGTGCATCGTTATACATATAGAATTAGTTTGTTTCCAAGGATGGTGATATCCTTGATGGTGTTGTAATAAGGAGTGGGTCTCTTTGGGATTAGGTGTTGTGTTGTGTTGGGTAGTAGTTCATCCATTGTAATGGAACTAGGTACTTAGCCTAGTACCTGATAAAGGGTAGGCGACGTTGTGATAGGTGTGGTTCACCTTGGTGTGAAAGAACCCGGTGGTTAGCCTAGTATCAGAAAAAGAGTAGGCGACGTTGTGAAGGCTTCTCCGCCATAAGGAGATTGGTGTCGTGTAGTGATTACGAACTCTCAAGTAGGTGACTCGGGGAGTGGAGTAGGGCAAGGAAGGTGTCCTTGTAGCCGAACCACTATAAATACTCGTGTCGTGGTTATGTGCTTCTTACTCTTTATCTTTCATTACACTTTTACATATCTATCTATCAACGTCCAACATACACATCTAAATAGATTGACATAAGTCGATCTAAATATTTAAAAAATGAAGTTTTAAATTGGTTATGTGCTTCTTACTTTTTATCTTTCATTACACTTTTACATATCTATCTATCAACGTCCAACATACACATCTAAATAGATTGACATAAGTCGATCTAAATATTTAAAAAATAAAGTTTTAAATTGGTAAAACTATTCAACCCCCCTTCTAGTTTTCCACAATTGGCATCAGAGCTTCGTTACCAAGTTTCTTAGAGTATGTTGTACTTTAAAATCTTGATACGATCCGTATATGTTTGAAAACTACAAAGAAGGATTTTTCAAGTCATGTTTTTAATAAAAAAAAAACATTATAGTGTTGGTTGTTGGACAATGATAGAATGCTCTAACACTCTCCTTGTTAAGTATTCTCCATACTTGGATTTGGGCATATCAAGAAGATCATGAAGAAGCTATCTAAATATTTCTTTTCGTAAAAAGAATGTTTAGCATTGTTCTTCTCACATATGGATCTGGAGATTCCAAGAAGATCACTAAGCATCTCCTCTAAATACTTCTTCCCTTAAGAAGAATATTTAGCAAAGGTATGATCGTTAAATAATTTTCATTTGTTTTTATTATTGTTAAAATCTTAGTTGCATAATTAATCCCTATTAGTAATTACTTAAGTAGTTATCTATACTAAAGTCATCATCAAGAATAGTATTCTTCGATTGATTTATATAGGCTACACTAATAACTTGTAATAATGATATCTTGGTTATTCGATAGCCTCAATCATTATTTTTCACAAAGGAATTATTGACACTTCATCTATGTCAATGAATTTCCATGTAAAACTTCATCTATGTCAATAAATACTCATGTCATGGTTATGTGCTTCTTACTCTTTATCTTTCATTACACTTTTACATATCTATCTATCAACGTCCAACATACACATCTAAATAGATTGACATAAGTCGATCTAAATATTTAAAAAAGGAAGTTTTAAATTGGTAAAACTATTCAACCCCCCTCCCCTTCTAGTTTTCCACACACAAGATTTATAAAACGGAACAAAACAAATCGTGTGTGGTAAGAGATTTTAAATGAAATGGGTATTTGATCTTGGTCGGTTCTGTTGGGAAATGGTCGAGTGGTTTGACCATAAGGGTCTCGAATTTCTGGTAAAATTGATCCTTGGTCTTGGACTTATTAGATAGGGTATAAGTGGTGTCGATATTAAGTTGTCGCGGGTTTGAGTAGTATCTCGTTGTAACAGTTTACACATGTGATGTTTTCAAGGATATGATCTAATTTAAAATAAGTAAATGAAATAAAAATAATTGTGCCATGATTAGTGTGGAATGAAGAAAGTTTAAGGAGTTTGATTGGCTGTTTTAGGTGTATAATCGGATCGGGTCGAGTTTGACCAAAAGGTTTTCTTTGATTCTTGGTCGGTTAAGGATTCATGGTTGGTTATTATTATGTTGGTCACTTCGAAGCGCATATTAACTTGGTAAAATTGTGTTGGGTCTCGACGGGAGAAATTAGTTATATGGCATGAGAAACTTTGGTTACGGGTTAAATACATTTAGACTCAATAATTACTATAAGTTGTAAAACGTGATTGAAATACGTAACAGGCGAGTTAGCTATATTGACTATTAAGGAAACGGTAAATAATATAGGCCAACGGATAAACGTGTAAAAATATATATACTTGACGACCCTATTATGTAATGAATTAACTATATAACGACAACGGGATAACTTGTAACTTTTAACGGACACATGATATACGATATTGAATGTGTTAAGAACGAGAGTACTTATAAAAGTGGTAAACGTTAAGAACTAACTACATGATTGATAACTAATATTGGATATTAGTTATATACATTATAACTTATAACGTTTAATACGGTTTAAACATTTAGAGTAACAATTGACATACAAGTTATTTTGGTTGTAAGATGTAGTTTATTAACTATTTTAAAATAATCAAGTACAATATATTGGATTCGGAAATGGGTATTAATGTATTGGTTTTGCAATAAGCCTAAGTGATCTGTGCGAACCAGTCAAGTCTAATCACACAAGCCAGCCACTTGTGAATGGCCAACCGTAACAGACTTAAAACAGATTAAGCACAAATACAATGAAGATCAGAGAATACAATGAATTCCCGGGTCGTTAAGTCCCACGGAGACTCAATGGTGTGTTAAACACTTGATCAGACGATAGAATGATCACTAATGATAGTGATCAGAAAGGATTAGGATAGATAATTACACTACTGAAAAAGTTTATAAAATAAAGCGACTTAAATACAAATTAAGAAAATTAAAAAGATAAAAGATATTAAATAAACGCTATCACTATATTTAAAGTGATGAACGTTTAAAACCTAAAACGTACGTTTAAATAAAAATTACGTAAACGTACAAAATAAAAAGTGAAACTAAAGAAGGAAAATACCTACGGATATGAAAAATACATTTTTACAATCCTAATTATACTAGAAAATTATTAGAAAAGGAAAATTATTTTTAAAACTATTTATGTAATTATTATTAATTAAAAACTAATTTAAACTATTTAATAATACTCTAAAATAAAAGAAAATATGAAATAAGGTTAGAAAAATAAAATTAAGATTTAGAAAAATCTAAAATATGATAAAACTAATTTTAAAACTGAAAATATATTTTTTTGACTTTTTATGTATTTATTATTAATTAATTACTATTTAAAACTAATTAAAATGCTAGAAAATACTATTTAAACCAAGAAAATTATGGAAAAATACTTTTTATAACTTATATATTTATCTTAACCTAAGAAAAATGAAAACTTATTTTTTTGAAGCTTTTCTTAATTATTTGTATTAAAAGATAATTAAAAATACTTAAAAACTAATTTAAATCAAGAAAAATAGCAAACCAACTTAGAAAAATCTGAAAATTTCAGGAAAAGTCTAAAATAATATATAGAAGCTAGGAAAAATAGAAAAACAAGGGGTTGTGTGGAAGGATATGAAACTGATGAGTAAGTGCTTATTGAAATAAGCACTTAAATAAGCAAATGGTATCCAAAGGTTACCAAACTGATAAACAAGCTATAATGAGATAAGAGAACTGTAATGGAACAAGAAACAACAAGCTAAACACTCTGAAACAACAAGCTCAACAGATTTGATGTTATGAGCTATAAGCTAAAAAACAGTGACTAGGGGGCTACTTTGAGCTTATGCATAAGCTTTAAAATAAGCTGAAAAGGAAAACTACAAATTGGAACCTCTAGAGGACCTGGCTAAGTGTTTAATTACCAATTACCAGACCATGATGAGCCAAAGTGAGCCCTGTGCAAGTTGCACAAAATCTGAGAAAAAGCTCAATGTACACTGAGCCTGTGAGCAGGGCAGTTTTGGCCTAAAAGAAGGGCTTGTATGGAGCTTATAGAAAAATGACAAAAATCCACAAAAATGCAGATAAGTAAGGGTACCAGTTGAAGTTTCTAAAACAACAAATTGCACTGAAATTGGCTTAGAAATGAACCAATGAAAAATAACTCTCAGTTGGCTCAAAACAAGTTTTTTGCCACTTTTGACTTTTGAAGAAATAATGAAGCTTTGACTAAAGTGAACTTTGAATCCAAATTATTGACTGAAGTTGATGTTATAAGGTAGAATAAGCACAATGCAAGCTATGTTTAACACTTTTAAACACTAATCCAGAGATTTCAAATCCAAAATCCACAACAGTAAGCAGTTGAGATAAATTTATATGATTTTTGACTTTTGTGGTGTTGCAGACCCAAACTAAGACTGAAATGTGCTCAAATGAGCTTAAGACACATGAATCAACAAGAAGCAAACACTAAACAAGCCATTAAGACAGATATATCAGTAAATCCAAACACCTATTTATTAACTGTTATGCAATAAAAATTGATCAAAACACTGATCCAACTGATATTAATGATCAAACCAAGTCTGATTATCCTAAATACAGCTATTTGAACAAGATTTTAACTAGCTTTGACAGTAGAAACAGATTATGCTTTTAAACTAAATAACAACTTACAAGATGTCCAATAGCCACTATGGCTTGAATCCAAGTACCAGAGAACCACTAACCTAAATATCAACCTATTAACTCAAAATCAACCCAATCCACCTCTGCATCAACCCATTTCCATCTGCATTCCCATTTTTACCCAAATCAACCTTGTTTGACTTTCTGTTGACCAAGTACCAAATTGAATGCAATCTTAAACTTAAGCTTATACAAAGCTATCATAAGCTCATTTAAGCTTATTGAAACTGAGAGATGAGCATTGAGAAGCTTTTGAATTAGATTTTGAGAAGGAAAATTGCAACAGTAACTTTAAACATAAAATCTTAATATAACTTGAATTGATAACTGGAAATAGTTTATAATGATTACAAAACACTTAGTTGGATACAAAGAAACAGAATACAACAAGTTTTATACTAATTTAAAGACTTTAAATTAAAAACGACATTTAAGATAAAACTAAAAGCTACTAGACACTCTTTTCTGCTCCTCTTGCCTTTCTTTTATATCCAAACTCTTTTCCTCTCTCCTCTGAATCTTTCCCACCAAAATCTAGCCATTGGATTGGTCAAAAGTGCCATATGTCAATTTTGGCGCCAAAAGGTCTTGAGCAGGTTTGATCATTTAATGAGTTGGTTTCAATCAATTAATGGGTTTTGGGTGTTAGTGAAGGTGGAGGGGACATGGTATGGAGAGGGTGTTGAAAATGGGAGAAAACCATCTCTGGTTTTGAAGATACAGGGGTGGAGAGGAGAAGCTACAGTGGAGGGCGGTTTTTTTGGTTGTTTGACTTGCGTTGACCGTGGGTGGGTAATAACAAAAGGCCGGGTCAAAGGATTGGGTTGGATTTGGGCCTAGTTGGATTGGGTAGTGGATTTGGTTTTAGGCTTTTGATATAAAAGGATCCGTTTGGTTTAATGCTAATATCAAGGACCAAAAGTGCAACTTCACCAAACTTCAAGGACTTATTATGATACTTTTCAAATCTTACCACAAGGATCATACTTGACAAACATTGATAAAACAAGGATCCTTTTTGCATAAAATCCATTTTCAAAGGTCTAAGGACTAATTTTGCAATTTTCCAAAGTTTAGGGACCTTTCTTGCCAATTGACCAAAAATTCATTCAAGGATCATTTTTAACAACTTAGAAGATTTTAGGGACCTTGAATGATAAATTTCCACATTTCTGAATTCCAGGGACTAGATTTGACAACTTTTAAAACTTGGGGGACTAAAACTGCCAATTTTGCAAATTTGATACGTTTTTCATCTGATTTTGATATTTTTGCATTTAAAACACATAAAACACTGATTTGTGATATTTTTATCATTTTAATGCGTTTCTGAGTGTTTTCAGATGATTTTGCAGTTTATATTGTACAAAAATGATGAGTATTTAGACACTCATCACTAAGTATTCCATTTCACAGTTTAAATGATAATGAGATATGTAACTATATATTATTAACGGACATGGTTTTATTTAATTATAAACCTTTATTAAAGACGATACTAACTTGTATTTTATCGATAAAAGATAACTTTTCTAAACTCGTCGGAAAGATTATTTTGATAAGATAATCTATTATAATCATAAGGATTTGGGAACGTTGAATAAACAAGCATGTCATTTATAAAATACTTTGTGGTATAACTTATAAGAAGTATTTTATGATAAATTGGTATAAATTACGAGTAATGAATGTGACACCGTTATTAATCAAGTGATAAATGGAAACTTATCTTTATTATGAACATGTACGTTTGGGATTACTGGGTAAATTATTGAAGTTTACTAATTGACCTATTTATGTGTCATAAATAATTGTCGTCAATTCCTAGTCTTTGACTAGCTTGAGTATTGTCAGTATTTCTTGACTATGTCAATGTCTTATCTTTTTTTGCGTGCGTTCTAGTTGGTATGTCTCGACTGTGTCGATGTCTCCTCTTCTTACGCGTGAGTTGTACGTCGCATCTATGTTTCTTACCACCACACGAAACATTAAAACTAAACTTTTGAGATATTAATTATAAACTTTTGGGAACAATGATGGACTTTTGAAAGTAACAACATGAATGATCCACGAAAACTACGACACATTATTTTCTATTGATTTCTTTATCGTATAAGCCGTATTTTGAGACAATCGTATACGCGTTAGGTTGCGTTACTTCTATTCTATCGTACTCGTTGTACATTCTTCTGGGTGCCGTGGAGATTAGCTTTAGATGCCAGTTGTGTCAATAGTGAATAGTGCATTGTTGTGGCTAAGGTGAGTTTCATAGCCCCTCTTTTCAAAGGTTTTCATAACTATTTTGGGGGAGAATACATGTTGCTTTTTAAAAACCATAATTGAATATGTGAATATGATTTGAGAATGACTGTTGTTTGGTATATTTGATTTGTGGATCGATATCTTATGTGTTTATGTGAATGCAAATTATTTCTTGGACCTGCGACTATTTTATTGAATTGCAAATGTGTTGACTAGGAAAGGTTAGACATGCGACATTTGTTGACTTAGACTAGGGTAGCATCTCTATGCTGTAACGCGATGCCTAGCTAAGAATGGACCGACCTAGACCAGGGTAGCTTGTGTTCTAGGCCTTGCTAGGACTGTGCTGGCTAGAGTTGCCCGGGGCCCTGCATTGAGATCTCATACGTATTGGATTGATTATTGATTGGATGATTATTGATTGGATTGATTATTGATTGGATTGGTTATGGATTGATTGATTGTTGGTTGGTATGTTATTATCTATCTGCCTTAGTAACTAAACTCTATGAACTCACCAGCGTAAGCTGACCTTTTTAGCATGTGTTCTCAGGTTTAAGGCGATAGCTCACTATTGGAAGACGCTTGGCAAGGGGCATGGTCATAGGCAACTCTGATGAATAATCGGGACCGCTTTAAACTTCTTATTGGGCCTATTTCCGCACTACTTTCATTAATGTAAACTTAATGTTTTCAATTAATGAATCTTATTCTAAATAAATGGGATAAAAACCATTCTTTGTACCTTATGTTGTGATACCAAGATAGTAGCACCCAAAGGTTCGTATGCTTCCGCTGGACCGTATTTCGGGGTGTTACAATAACAACCTAACTACCTAAGATATACGCATGCTATCAAAAACGTATATATGGTCAAGTGAACTTGTTTAACGTGCTATATAATGAGTATAGATACTTTATACGTGTAGAAAATGAAAAAGAGACTTCAACTCTTAGAGAATGAGGTGATGTGTGTTATCAAGCTAGATGAACCCAAGTTCTCCTTAACCGATTTAATGTATCCCTAGTTTGCACCCTTAAACTTTGTTAAAACCCAAACGTGTTTTCCCTTGCTCCTTTATCTTTACAAGTGTGTTTGAATGAGCGATGGTGAGGATGAGTGTGTGAGTTTGAGTGATACTTTTGTGAGGGAATGAGATGATAGGAGAGTCTAAGTGTCAAGCCTTTAATATACCAAAACAAGCATGGTCTTGTTAATATTTTTATGTATGCAACATGTAGGTTTCAAGCAAAGAAGGGAGAAAGTCATGTTGGTCGAGCATTCTTGCAAATTAGCAAGAGTTGGGGAGGGCATGAGAGATAGGTTACATCCAAGAAAACATAATACACAATGGTTTTAGAAGTCAAATGTGGTCAAGGTGTGTTAGGCTATTAGATTTTTCATTTTAAGGTGGCTAAAAGCATGGTTATGCCTTGTGTTTTATGTTTTCTCTTGGGCACTATCACACGCAACTTATGTGTCCAAGTATGTTGTGGAAATTTTTTTGAAATGGGTGTGTGTCTTTGTGCTGTGATCGGGCAGACGAGAAGGGAAAGGAACAAAGAAAATAAAACACAACACTTACAAACTTATTTCATAAATTGCACTTGGGCTTGGGGTTAATAGGCTATAGTTTTGTTAGGTTAGTTAGTTGGGTCGAGAGGTTTGTGAGCCCAAGAAATAAAAACGAGTAGCCCATGTGGTGATCCGGTTGGGTTGGGCTAAGGGTGTTCGGCCCAATAATAAAAAAAATATATTTTTAATTTAATAATTATAAATAATATAATTATTTGGTACCCGGATGTGTGATTTTTGTCGAATCAGGATAAACTGGGTTCGATACGTGAATATGTAAAAAGGTTTCGTGTCGAATGCAAACTAGGTTATATGAGAGCGTTTTCGAACTTTATTTCATTAATAAGAAAAAAGATAACCCGTGGTTATTGATAAATATGTTTTACATTGTTAATTCGATTGAAAAAATTTCGGGGTCTTACAGATTTGAATGTCTCGCACTTAACAAAAAATGTCACCCTTTGAGTCTTAATTCTAGCATAGCAAAATCTAGAAGGCATAAAATGCAACCAAGTTTTGCAGCAAATACAATGTGTGAGTCAAGGCATAAGCATTTTTTGTTTTTATATTCAGGCTATCCAAGGAATGTCAAATTGGACATGCTAACGTTGGCGTGCGGAGAACTAAAGAATTGAAATGAAGGCTTTCTGTGATGAGCGAAATGAGAAGTTTTGATAAGAAAAAGCCTTTGGCTGAGCTTCTTTTTACAAAATGCTCCTTGCATGCATCATAGAAGGCCTTCATATTAATTTCTCCTATCCTCCTCAACTTAATATTATTCTATCCACTTGAAATATCATGAAGAACGTGAATACAAACCGATCAATTTCACAGATAAATGTTTTTTCATTGGGAGGAGATTCTGACATAGATTCTCCTCTGAAAAGGGGAGATGATCCTTAAATAGTTAGGGTATGTGTCCTGACCTGCTGTAACAACTTAGGTATTCCAAAATTAATTTGTTTACCACTCTTTTATTCATTATATTTTTGTGTTTCGTTTACGTTTCCATGTGCTTTTTTAAAAACTTGGATCAATTTGAGATAAACGTGTGGTTTTAATGTTTTAAAAAATGCTTATTTGAATCTCTTTTTTCGTTTGCTAATCATCTTTGTACTCATTGCGTAGACACACGCTAGATGGTTCTTCAAGATATAGCTAATAACTTTCTTTAATGTGGGTTTTAGATATTTAATTAGTTTTGTCCTATTACTTCCAATATGACTCTTTAAATTGACATTTTATTAATATTCTATCCACGAGTTGAGGCATATTTGTGACAGAAAACAATATACGTCCTCCGAAAATCAATTACATATGGCTAAAGTAAGTATTAAAAAAGATGATGGCGATGATTATAATGCTAAATTGTTTAGTTTTTCAGACGAGAAGGACATCTATTTTTTCATTGTAGTTTATACTCAAATGATTAAAAAGCTAATATCATTGAAAGAATACGCTTACCTAGAGAAAGATGGGAGACAGAAGAGAATGTCTCGAAAGTGATTTGGTGCAAATTCTTTGACCATATCCTTTTCTTTTTTTGACTTACTGTAGCTAAGTTCAATTTTTCACTGGTCTTGGGTTTATGATGATCTGAAGCTTAACTGTTCTCAAAGAACGGAATTACTCCTTTTTCTTTTCAAAACTGATCTACAATTATCATTATCATCATCGTTGTCGTCTCTTTTAATATGATCATGCAGTGTTTAACGTGAAGAATGCCGATACTGTATTTCATTCATGTTTCGATCTTTTGTTACAATCGAGTTATGGTTTGTTTACTCCCGCTTGATTAAAAATATTGGCAATTTGTTTATAGTTGGTGCATGTTCGTTCAAAGAGCTATGACTGTTTTGTGGTTATATCATATTGATTATCGGATAGTAATTTGGTTTCTTTTATGGATTGTGTGCTATTCTTGGATTTGTGTTTTTAATTGTTTAATACTGCCACAAGTTTTGTACATTTATTACTTGATTTTATTTATTATTATTTTTTTTTTATTTTATCCTTTTATAATCAGGATCCAGTACATGTTCATAACTATTAGATACAAGATATTAGCATTCATTATATTTACAATAAAATTTACTCTTCAAACAGATAGAGTAATATCGTATACGAACACTCCGCTACAACGCGCGGGTTGAAATCTTCGTTCCTAACATAACTCTAGCAACTAGGCGGGATTTATTGTCCATTAGTCAATCTAACAATTAATGTTGAGCTTGTGATCCAATTACTTATTATTATCAACTAAACAATATTAGCAAACACCAAAACGCATGGCAAGGATCGGGAACAAACATATAAGTTATTTAATAGAAATCAATAATTAAACTTCTTAAATCATGTCAAAGGAATAATAAGTTTACAAACAAGGCTAACACATAATGATTTATCTGACCTATCATGTTTAAAGTTTTATAAGTAAATAAAAATCAAAAGAGAAACAAATTCATATTGCTTTGATAAGGGCTGTTGTAAAACCCTAGAATCGTAAATGCGTTAAAAGACCATTATACCCTCGAATTATAATCCGTAAAATAAAGCCATGATCGATAAGTTTCACTAAGTACTTATGATAAGTAATTTATATAGAAAATTGGAAGAAATAAAATCTTACATTATATTGAAAATAAAAGTAACACAACACAAGTCAATTACACATTTAAACATTTGAAATAAAATATGACACAAGTAAAATGGCAAGAAATAAATTTAATTTAGTCATTATTGTGCTTTCTCTTTTTTCGGCTGAGATCACACGCTCCATACCCAAATTTTGTGGCCTCATTTACTCCTAATTATCACCTTATATTCTCCTTGATTATCTCCATTTGTCATTCAAAAAATAAAACAACACAAACCCTATTTTCTTAAACCAAAAGTGACGGTACAAAAGTCTTTCCCTCATTCCAGTCGACATCTAGGCAGCAAAGGTGTTTCGTATAATGTTCAAGGAATCTGTAATAAGGGTGGTGATGATCGTGGGTTTGGATGGAAACTGATGTGGTCGTGGGTCTGAATTCAAAGGACCTGGGCGTGGGTGGCTGTTGGTTCAAGAGGCTGTGGTGTCGTGGGTTCTCCATTTTCTGTCATGGGTTTTGGGTGGCCTGATCATGGGGCTTCCTAGGACGAGGGGCTGTTGTGGTTGCTGCTGATCGTGGCTGTTAGGACAGAAAAGAAGCTTTAGTTTGCTTGATTTTGATCCTCGTTTCCTTCCTCTTTTCATACGCTACAAGGTACCCTCATAATCACCTCCGTCTCGTCTCCTTTCTTCTTGAATCTGGTCGTGCATATGTCTTTCCACGCGCATGCTTTTGTACAATATAAACATGTTACATAAAATAAATAAACGTGGCTAAGATTGATCAAGTAAAAGGTTACATGAAATAATAACAAGAAAAACGTAATTATATCGAATAGGAAAGCATTTAATCGACCCACATATAGGCCTTAATATATCGAATCTGTTGAAACCTATGTGTCGACATGTAAAACTGGTGTGAACTCAATTGGACATGCATGTTATACGCTAAGATAAATCATCACATAAACAAATGAGTTGACACATGAATACGGAGAATCATTGAATCTGGGATATCTAGGATCCATTTTCTTATGCACAATGATGTAAACGTCACATGACTAGTAAATATATGAACTATAATAGTCATTTATAAGTGATAAAAATTGGAGAAAACATGGACTATGCATTTAACGAGATGAGTTGCGTACCTGCATGTGTGTGAGTTGCAATGCTATGAAATGTCTTTATAAAACTGTTTTGGAAGTAGAGTCGAGATGCATGTACTCGGGTCATAAAGGTATGCGCGCACACGATCAGATATTGTATGGTTTTCAAGTGTTAACAAGTATGGTTCATGTATGAAATGTCTCTTGGGGGTAAGTTTAATGGTGATCGCGGGAAGAACGGTCGAGTTCTTTTGTATTTTGAAAACGTGTCCGGATAGTTGGGTCGGTGGTCAATCATATTACGTGATTACTTGGCCGTAAATATTAGTCATATGGACCGTGAGCTCATGGGCGGAGCTATTAAGGGACCGGGAAGGGTCCCGGCCCCCCATAGGCCTAAACCTGTTAGTATATTTTTTCGCGATTTCATGTATATTTCCGGGAAAAAAATTATTTCGGCCCTCCCATTTAATGTATTTCCCGAAAAAAAATTGTTTCGGCCCTCCCATGAAATTTTTTCTAGCTCCGCCATTGCGTGAGCTAGTGTAAAGTTGTGTCGAGAATGAATGCTACAAATGGTCTTTGAATAACTTAATCCTGTACGCATGAAAACCATAAACTATAATGCATGATATATTAGTGAATGAATTTACTTAGTAAACCTTAAACTATAATATGTTGTCACTTTTGACCCTAATCTTTGGAATCTATCACAATTGACCTCTAACTTTGCTATATTGTCATATTAAACCTTTAAATTTACCATTTATCATTTGTAACCTTTAAGTTTGGCTAATTAATTATTATTACCCTAAAGTATTTTAATTCGGTCCATTACTAAAAGTGAGAATACGCTTAATAACTTTAAAAATATTAATACGATTCATATAAACAATAAATCCATTATGACGTTAAATGAGCTAATAAGTATTATTCGAACCGTAATCCGTGTAGATTCATTGAAGAAGGCGTGACGTTGTGTCCTTGTGTTCATTCATTCGTATGCTTTCCTTTCATTGGCGTTAAGGTACAAATATTCTGACCTTTCTCTTAAGGTTTCTCGTGATCTCTTTGCATCGTTGATCTCTTACCATATTGATATTGAACCCTTGCCTTGCTACGTGAACCTTTGACATTGACCTTTGCTATTGAACCCTTGATATTGATCCTTTGCTATTGAAACATTTGATTAATCAATCTTGATATTGGACTACTGATTTGATTTGTGAACTGCTAATATTGGACCTTTGATATTGATTGAACTATATATATTGTACACTTTGACCTGTCAGTTGATACCCGAGCCATTAACTAGGCATGGGGGTTCCATGTCCGTGTCATTGATGCACCAATGGCATGACTCCAGTGTGCACGAGTGATGTTGCACACCGTCCCCATATTTGTATTGATTATGCGCGCTTTGGATATTGTATGGCCACTATTTGTTTTGCAGGGGGCGTATGGATGCATCCTAGATTTGTATTTGTTTTGTATTGATATATATGGTTTGGTGATGTGGTTGGTGTGTGCAATACACCCCCTCACATTTTGGGAGCTGATCACTCCATTGGCTACACGAGGACTCCCCTCATATTGGTTTGGTATTCCGAGGTCACCCCTCCGAATACAATGGTTACTATTGGTTACTTGGCTGCTATTGCCACTATTGATATGGTTTGTTTTGTTGGCTCGGGATAGATATCTGACAGACCTTACACTATTGATACATCTATATTGTACGTTTCGTATTCCCCAACGCCCATATTCTGTATTGATTGTCCTTTATCCAGTACCCTTATGTGACTCACTCTACTATATATATTCCATTGCTTTGATCTATCACACCCTCATTCCGTTACTTCAGACTATCGTTCCATTCACGTACCGGGTTATTATATGTCTTTGGATTGATTATGATATTCATGTTTATACGACTACTGATTTCTCTGTAAGATATGTATGTATGCAATATAAGATTTACCTGTTGTCATCTGATGATATGCTATCTTACTGTTATGTGATCCTTTGATTTGTCTGGTAACCGTACTTGTGTGAAATCGATTGTTGATCTGTTTATCTTTTTGTACCTCGTTCGATTAATCTCGTGGACTATGACTATCCGTGGTGTCCTTACCTACTTGTTGTTGACCTGCCATGTTTGCATTTCCGTTTATGCTATGGTTTGATTGGGTAAATGGTTCAACTTATGAAGTCTAGCTTGTTAACTTATTTAATTGCCCTGCTATGTATTTAATTCATTTAATTATAGTGTTCTTACTGTATTCCTACTTGTTACGTGTGACTGCCATGTTTTGACTACCGTTATGATACTGATTATGTCTTCAACTAAGGGTTTTGACCTGTGTAAATTGCCATGCTCACTTATTGATTAATTGCTTCCGCTTTCATGTAGACATTTGTTTGGCTTGTATGTCTCCTGATTCCTGAATTGATTGTATGACATATATGTTGTGTGGATGCTACGCCTGCTATGTATGCTTATGTTTCATTTCTTGTATGTCTGGTTTGTATGTGCTTGTTTATATGTCATCGCTGCTTTGCTTTGCTTCTGTCTCCTTGTTATCTGTTCGTTTTGGGTATCTGTATAATTGTGTTCTGCAGGATCCTCATTGACTCATTGACTCATTGTTCTCATTTCGCTGCGACTTTGTTATCCGTTTCCTTTGTTTCATTTCGCATTTCAGATTTTATTTAGCTTTCGTTTTGTTATATCTGTTCACTGGGCTTTTTAAGCTCAGCCTCATTTCTTTTCCTGCGGCAGGTGTTAGGTTTGAAGATGGGCTTTGATGGGCTGAGAGTTGGATTATTTGAGTGGACCAACCCTAGATACCTTATTATTTGGATTTATTTTGTTGGGCTATTGTTTGGAGATTTCATTTTATTTTAGACATATTGGATTTTGTATTTTCCTTGTAAGTCATTCGTCTATATGACTTGGTACTTTATTCTTTAAGGCTTTCGCTTGTAAGATTTTATTTGTATGTTCTGATATGACACCAGAATGTGACACTTCTACCCTTGTCGGGTTGGGGTGTTACAATTATGGTATCAGAGCCCAGGTTTCGTCTTGTTGACCTTAGGATTGACCTGTGAGGACTTGGGTAGACACTAGGCTTCCGTCTGTTATGATATATTCCGATTCTTTTTGGATTGTCGTTCAGATTTGACTTTGATAATCTTTTGTCTTCACTGATTTGGCCTTCTTCTCTCCGCATTCGATTTTATTTATTTTCTCTTTGCACATCCGTTTGTCGATCGTTAGATGGAGATTTCTCGTAGAGCCGAAGATGATGGTGCCGACCCTGCATTGCTGCAACAATTTATGGAGAGGTTCGTGAAGCAGAAGCCGCAACCGATCGTGATGATGCCGGAGACGTCAGGATGCTGCTGAAGAGAGCTGGACGGATCAACCAAAGGTGCAAAGATGGAGACGAGATTCAACTGACAGCTGAGAAGGTTCATCTACTTCACATGATTGGGCGCGACTTGTGTTACTCCGATTTGTTTTTCACGCGTTTATGGCGGTTGATATTTTGCTATGTGATTTTGATCGGCATTACTTTTCTTTGATTCGTTCAGAACTCGGTTTGAATAGTGAAGATTTACCGTTTAGCATTTTGGTGATATCTCAGTTTTGTTTTAGATTGCCAGTAATGAGTCATGAGGAACCATTTTGAGCACGTTGGTGGCCTTCTCTCTTTTGTGGTATGGTAAGTTGATTTGATGTTGTATATGTTGCTTGTGTGTGTATCTGGTCTGTTTTGGTATGTTATTTGCTACCTGTATGTTATCTGTTTTGTTGTATTGGTTATATGGTTTGTCATGACCCGAGGCAGAATATGATAGCAATAAGGACTTGTTATGTGATGCAAGTATTATGACGCCTGATCAACGTGATAATACCGAGATCATATAATTTGAACTTATTGAAATCGTACGACGTCTTGGGAAATGCCTGGGGTTGGTACGTGAATGGAATATGACTTGTATTCGTTATTTGTCACTCCTCATGTTCGATTGAAATTCTGTACCTCTTTGTGAGATCCTCACCGACATCTGTTACGTATAAGTTTTGTGCACTTTGGGACTATGTGAAACTATGGATTGCTACATCTGCCTTAAGTCAGTACGTCTCTGTGTACCCCTGCGACTTCAATTTTCGAGGACGAAAATTTTTTTTTAGAGGGGAAGAGTTGTAAAACCCTAGAATCGTAAATGCGTTAAAAGACCATTATACCCTCGAATTATAATCCGTAAAATAAAGCCATGATCGATAAGTTTCACTAAGTACTTATGATAAGTAATTTATATAGAAAATTGGAAGAAATAAAATCTTACATTATATTGAAAATAAAAGTAACACAACACAAGTCAATTACACATTTAAACATTTGAAATAAAATATGACACAAGTAAAATGGCAAGAAATAAATTTAATTTAGTCATTATTGTGCTTTCTCTTTTTTCGGTTGAGATCACACGCTCCATACCCAAATTTTGTGGCCTCATTTACTCCTAATTATCACCTTATATTCTCCTTGATTATCTCCATTTGTCATTCAAAAAATAAAACAACACAAACCCTATTTTCTTAAACCAAAAGTGACGGTACAAAAGTCTTTCCCTCATTCCAGTCGACATCTAGGCAGCAAAGGTGTTTCGTATAATGTTCAAGGAATCTGTAATAAGGGTGGTGATGATCGTGGGTTTGGATGGAAACTGATGTGGTCGTGGGTCTGAATTCAAAGGACCTGGGCGTGGGTGGCTGTTGGTTCAAGAGGCTGTGGTGTCGTGGGTTCTCCATTTTCTGTCATGGGTTTTGGGTGGCCTGATCATGGGGCTTCCTAGGACGAGGGGCTGTTGTGGTTGCTGCTGATCGTGGCTGTTAGGACAGAAAAGAAGCTTTAGTTTGCTTGATTTTGATCCTCGTTTCCTTCCTCTTTTCATACGCTACAAGGTACCCTCATAATCACCTCCGTCTCGTCTCCTTTCTTCTTGAATCTGGTCGTGCATATGTCTTTCCACGCGCATGCTTTTGTACAATATAAACATGTTACATAAAATAAATAAACGTGGCTAAGATTGATCAAGTAAAAGGTTACATGAAATAATAACAAGAAAAACGTAATTATATCGAATAGGAAAGCATTTAATCGACCCACATATAGGCCTTAATATATCGAATCTGTTGAAACCTATGTGTCGACATGTAAAACTGGTGTGAACTCAATTGGACATGCATGTTATACGCTAAGATAAATCATCACATAAACAAATGAGTTGACACATGAATACGGAGAATCATTGAATCTGGGATATCTAGGATCCATTTTCTTATGCACAATGATGTAAACGTCACATGACTAGTAAATATATGAACTATAATAGTCATTTATAAGTGATAAAAATTGGAGAAAACATGGACTATGCATTTAACGAGATGAGTTGCGTACCTGCATGTGTGTGAGTTGCAATGCTATGAAATGTCTTTATAAAACTGTTTTGGAAGTAGAGTCGAGATGCATGTACTCGGGTCATAAAGGTATGCGCGCACACGATCAGATATTGTATGGTTTTCAAGTGTTAACAAGTATGGTTCATGTATGAAATGTCTCTTGGGGGTAAGTTTAATGGTGATCGCGGGAAGAACGGTCGAGTTCTTTTGTATTTTGAAAACGTGTCCGGATAGTTGGGTCGGTGGTCAATCATATTACGTGATTACTTGGCCGTAAATATTAGTCATATGGACCGTGAGCTCATGGGCGGAGCTATTAAGGGACCGGGAAGGGTCCCGGCCCCCCATAGGCCTAAACCTGTTAGTATATTTTTTCGCGATTTCATGTATATTTCCGGGAAAAAAATTATTTCGGCCCTCCCATTTAATGTATTTCCCGAAAAAAAATTGTTTCGGCCCTCCCATGAAATTTTTTCTAGCTCCGCCATTGCGTGAGCTAGTGTAAAGTTGTGTCGAGAATGAATGCTACAAATGGTCTTTGAATAACTTAATCCTGTACGCATGAAAACCATAAACTATAATGCATGATATATTAGTGAATGAATTTACTTAGTAAACCTTAAACTATAATATGTTGTCACTTTTGACCCTAATCTTTGGAATCTATCACAATTGACCTCTAACTTTGCTATATTGTCATATTAAACCTTTAAATTTACCATTTATCATTTGTAACCTTTAAGTTTGGCTAATTAATTATTATTACCCTAAAGTATTTTAATTCGGTCCATTACTAAAAGTGAGAATACGCTTAATAACTTTAAAAATATTAATACGATTCATATAAACAATAAATCCATTATGACGTTAAATGAGCTAATAAGTATTATTCGAACCGTAATCCGTGTAGATTCATTGAAGAAGGCGTGACGTTGTGTCCTTGTGTTCATTCATTCGTATGCTTTCCTTTCATTGGCGTTAAGGTACAAATATTCTGACCTTTCTCTTAAGGTTTCTCGTGATCTCTTTGCATCGTTGATCTCTTACCATATTGATATTGAACCCTTGCCTTGCTACGTGAACCTTTGACATTGACCTTTGCTATTGAACCCTTGATATTGATCCTTTGCTATTGAAACATTTGATTAATCAATCTTGATATTGGACTACTGATTTGATTTGTGAACTGCTAATATTGGACCTTTGATATTGATTGAACTATATATATTGTACACTTTGACCTGTCAGTTGATACCCGAGCCATTAACTAGGCATGGGGGTTCCATGTCCGTGTCATTGATGCACCAATGGCATGACTCCAGTGTGCACGAGTGATGTTGCACACCGTCCCCATATTTGTATTGATTATGCGCGCTTTGGATATTGTATGGCCACTATTTGTTTTGCAGGGGGCGTATGGATGCATCCTAGATTTGTATTTGTTTTGTATTGATATATATGGTTTGGTGATGTGGTTGGTGTGTGCAATACACCCCCTCACATTTTGGGAGCTGATCACTCCATTGGCTACACGAGGACTCCCCTCATATTGGTTTGGTATTCCGAGGTCACCCCTCCGAATACAATGGTTACTATTGGTTACTTGGCTGCTATTGCCACTATTGATATGGTTTGTTTTGTTGGCTCGGGATAGATATCTGACAGACCTTACACTATTGATACATCTATATTGTACGTTTCGTATTCCCCAACGCCCATATTCTGTATTGATTGTCCTTTATCCAGTACCCTTATGTGACTCACTCTACTATATATATTCCATTGCTTTGATCTATCACACCCTCATTCCGTTACTTCAGACTATCGTTCCATTCACGTACCGGGTTATTATATGTCTTTGGATTGATTATGATATTCATGTTTATACGACTACTGATTTCTCTGTAAGATATGTATGTATGCAATATAAGATTTACCTGTTGTCATCTGATGATATGCTATCTTACTGTTATGTGATCCTTTGATTTGTCTGGTAACCGTACTTGTGTGAAATCGATTGTTGATCTGTTTATCTTTTTGTACCTCGTTCGATTAATCTCGTGGACTATGACTATCCGTGGTGTCCTTACCTACTTGTTGTTGACCTGCCATGTTTGCATTTCCGTTTATGCTATGGTTTGATTGGGTAAATGGTTCAACTTATGAAGTCTAGCTTGTTAACTTATTTAATTGCCCTGCCATGTATTTAATTCATTTAATTATAGTGTTCTTACTGTATTCCTACTTGTTACGTGTGACTGCCATGTTTTGACTACCGTTATGATACTGATTATGTCTTCAACTAAGGGTTTTGACCTGTGTAAATTGCCATGCTCACTTATTGATTAATTGCTTCCGCTTTCATGTAGACATTTGTTTGGCTTGTATGTCTCCTGATTCCTGAATTGATTGTATGACATATATGTTGTGTGGATGCTACGCCTGCTATGTATGCTTATGTTTCATTTCTTGTATGTCTGGTTTGTATGTGCTTGTTTATATGTCATCGCTGCTTTGCTTTGCTTCTGTCTCCTTGTTATCTGTTCGTTTTGGGTATCTGTATAATTGTGTTCTGCAGGATCCTCATTGACTCATTGACTCATTGTTCTCATTTCGCTGCGACTTTGTTATCCGTTTCCTTTGTTTCATTTCGCATTTCAGATTTTATTTAGCTTTCGTTTTGTTATATCTGTTCACTGGGCTTTTTAAGCTCAGCCGCATTTCTTTTCCTGCGGCAGGTGTTAGGTTTGAAGATGGGCTTTGATGGGCTGAGAGTTGGATTATTTGAGTGGACCAACCCTAGATACCTTATTATTTGGATTTATTTTGTTGGGCTATTGTTTGGAGATTTCATTTTATTTTAGACATATTGGATTTTGTATTTTCCTTGTAAGTCATTCGTCTATATGACTTGGTACTTTATTCTTTAAGGCTTTCGCTTGTAAGATTTTATTTGTATGTTCTGATATGACACCAGAATGTGACACTTCTACCCTTGTCGGGTTGGGGTGTTACAGCTGTTTTGTCGAGCCTTGCTTTGGTCTCTGGTTTGATGGTTGTACGTGCTAAAAATCCGGTACATTCCGTTTTGTTTCCCATCCCAGTCTTTCGCAACACTTCAGGTTTACTTCTTTTGTTAGGTCTCGTCTTTTTCGCTATGATCTTCCCAGTAGTTTATATAGGAGCTATAGCCGTTTCATTCCTATTCATTGTTATGATGTTCCATATTCAAATATATATATATATATATATAATCTAGATCAAATAAGATCATACTTAAAGTTGTTAAAATGAGATCGAACTAAAATTTGACAAGAGATACACTCCTTACAATAAAAATAATTTTTTTATTTACTACAACTAAAATTATTAAAGTTTCGATAGATTTCTTTTTAAAATTTACGAAACCTAGGTGATACACTTTGATTAGTAGTTTAATGTGTATCAGGTTTTTGTATGTGTATCAGGTTTTGAAATATTTATTAGTGTAATGTGTATCAGATGTATCACTAATCCAAACTCATGTATCATTTGGTTATTAGTTGCTAAAATGTTAATTTGTATTAAAATATTATTTTTTTTGTGTATGATTGCTAAAATTGTTATTTACAAATGTTTTAGTGGTTTTTTAGATTTGATCTTATTTTTACAACTTTAAGCTTGATCTCACATTAACCCTCTCCTATATATATATATTATATATATATATATATATATATATATATATATATATATATATATATATATATATATATATATATATATATATATATTTGATGATTCCACCTTCGAAATTAGTAAAAAAAAAAACCCCGAAGGAACCTCTAGAAATCATTTGGGGGAGTTACAATCCATTTTAGGTCGAGTTTGGGTTTATATTTATAGGCTTTTATCCAAAATCGATCCTTTGTACCCACTCTACGCCATAGAGGTCGTGAAATCACATTTTCTCTATTGATTTTCAGGCTTAGCTCAAAACACGAAAGTTGTAGATATCGCTTTTCTATTTTCATGGCTGCTTGAATCACCTAAAATGAAGTTTGTATGAAGAAGTCATGGCCAAAATACTACAACAATATTTTAGAGAAATCATGTAATCTTGATTTCAACCTTCGGCTTAATTTCTTTAATTGATTCTTTCATGAGCCTTCCATAATAAAACTATAAAAAAAATTTATCAATACTTGAGTAATTCTCCATAAATAACCTCCAAAAGAATTGCATTCTTCGCGTTAATTTCTCCTCGATTCGTCATCCAATCAAGGTTACGTCGATTTCCTTTGTTTCTTGCACATTTATGTGTCTTCCCGTTTCATTGCTTCATTTTATACTATATAATGCAACTAAGGGGGTGTTTGGGAATGCGTTTGCCACCTGATTATCTGCTTATTGTGGTTTCAAAATGCAAAAAATCAAAAACTAGTGTTTGGATAACAAAAGCAAATAAGTGCTTTTCTGCGTTTTAGTGGCTGCAAAACGTCATTTTGAAAAAGCAAGTATGAGGGTGCTTTTTGAAAACGTGATTTTAGAGAAACAATTGAGTAGTTGTCAAATGGCCAATATACCCTTATACTTACCCTTCTTTGTATCAATTTCTCAGCCCCTATCAGGCTATCATCATCGACTTCGATGGTATTACCGGCGACAATACTTTCACTATCATGATTTTGTGATCAACGATGAACATCTTGGTGATAATAAAAAAAGGGTGATGATCGATTATGGATTTATGAATTAACAAGTTTGATTGGAGTGCTCTGGTTGAAATGGACATGGGGCTAAAGTCAAAGATGTAGATAAGGGAGGTGGGTGAAACACTTAAACTCATATTGAATGTTGTTTATTGTTTAAAAAAAATAAAATAAAAAAAAATTATACTTACAAAAATATGACACAACTTATATATAAAGATGTCCATTTTAGTCATTTTATAAATCAAGGCATTAAATAATCTAATTTGCCAAACATTCAGAAAACTGATTATCTGATTATTGTGACTTCAAACAGCAGAATCAAATCCAAACACTATATTTCAAAAGCACGTTTTGTAACAGCTGATTATCTGATTATCCGTTTTGAAAACGCATAATCTATTTTCAATAAGCAATCCCAAACACCCCTAAGAAGTAAATAAGTACCAAATATCATCAAATTATTATAAAACAAAGCAATAAATGTAAGATAATGATAACCAAAAGATTATATTATTTAATGTAAATCATATCAAACGCAAACTGTGCAAGATATAAACCATTTTTACCGCTAACCAACCACTTGCGTCACACACACACAACACAAATACCCGATACAACCGGGATGTTTCCAAAACTATACAGTGTACCAGTGGTGTTGTTACGTAAAACGTAAATTGATCAAATAGCCGGGGGACTTTATGTAAACATTAAAGAATAGTCGAAGGACCACTAACGTAACTATAAATGTAAGCAGCTGTTCTGTCGTATTTAATCTGAAAGATAACGCCAAAACCAAACCCCTTTTTCCCTCTTTAATTTTCAATACTTCGAAACCTTTGATCCAACAATTAATCCAATTCAACTTACTAAATTTGTTTTTTAAGGTACTTCCGTATGTCCGAGCTTATAAAGTTCATTAATTTTATATGTTTTGTCGGTGATTTGTGTTATATTGTTTTGATCGCATGCAAAATAAACATCTGTTTATTTGTTATTATCTGATTTCTTTTATCAACTCTTTTAGTTTTTTTGTTAGTAAATTTTTTGATATATGATCCTTGAAGGAAGCTTAGTTTATTTGTTTGTTGCTTGTTGTGGTCAAACCCATGGGCGGAGACAGGAGGGGGGCACGTCCCCCATAGCGAAAAAAATTGTAGTGTAAATGTTCTAAAATACTTGGCTTTTTTTGTAATTTGACACCCTAAGAACCGATTTGTAGTGTAGTTTCTAAAATTTATGAGTGTGCCCCCTCGAGCAAAACTTTCTGCTCTGCCCCTGGACTGAAACCCTAGAGTTTGATTCCTTTTTCATGTCTTTTGCTTAATTTTCATATTCCATATTCGGTAATATCAACAACTGACTTATTAAGTTACTTGTTTTGTTGATTATAATGTGCTAATTGGCTATAATGTTTTTGTTTCCAGTTAAAGCGTGGTTTTATAGGAAGATGTCTAGTGGGGAGGTTAAAAAGGTTTCGCCTCAAGATTTACAACTGGTATGCTTTTGACCTTCATCTTTGCTTTATACAATGTTTTCTCCTTAGGCAAAGAAATCTGCCAAAATTATAATAGCTAAATTTAGAACTATTTTATGAATTTTATCTCCCTAACATTGAGAGTGACGAAACTATAATCTACTGAACATGCTTATCGGTCACATAGTAGAATTATTGAGAATAGCCTTTAGCAAGTGAAGTATTTGCAATATGGATAAAGTGAGTTGACGTTGTGCACGACTGCACGAGTGTCATCTTGTTATTATTGTAGGAATGAACTATAGGTAAGTAATGCTAATCACTTAGGGGCTCGAATCTACAGACAGTGGGACTCATTCTCATTCTGTTTCGATCAATACACATTTTTGGATGTGATTATTGTGCAAGATTAAAGGATATGTACCATGTGAGCTGCTTAAGTACTTCAATAGTAAGGTGTTTTTTTATAAAAACCTTCTACTGAGATCTCGAGTTAGCTAAACTTGTCACAGTTGAAGACGAACTTAAGAAAATAACAGATGGTAGAAAATCACATATTCACATCTAAATCTACAAGTTTGAGAAATACTGATTTGGGAAAAAACAAGGGAACCCATCAAAGCGATGTTATTTGCTTCCTAAACAGTATAATGTCGAATAAAAGATGACAAACTTAGAGACGAATCCCAAGATGGGACGCCATTTGTTTACTAGTTTGAGCAATCAATTTTTAAAAAGAACTGCTCCAGTTATACTGATTGTGGTTTTGAATGACAAATGTATCGAGTTTCAAGTCAGAAGATCATGCAACCAACTTAGTTTTACAAGAAATCTAAAATGAGAAAGAAAAGTCAGAAAGAATAAAATAGAGCAAATCACATCAGAGAAGCCCTCCAATCTCTTTGCATATAAAAAATAGCACTCCCTTGACACGTGAACGGTGGGACAATAACAAAACCTAATTATTCAACCTAATTTATGCCATATATCCTCTGTTTATGTGTAGCATGTGTTACTTATAAGTATTCTTTTGCTACTATTTCAACGATTTTACTCATTAGATAGTGTTGTCATTCAGGTACAAAATCTTATAGAACGGTGTCTTCAGCTTTATATGAGCCAGAAGGAAGTTGTTAGTACACTACTACATCAAGCAAAAATAGAACCTAGTTTCACTGAACTTGGTAAGACACAGTTTTTACTTTATTTTTGCGCAAGTTTTTACTTATGCGAAAGTAACAGACATGTGAAGAATTAACCGTCCTTGTTCCATCATACCACAACCATTTATATTTGATATATATTGGTCTGGTCTCTTGTGTAATACTTGGTACTTTGGTAGTTCTTTCTTGTGTTTTGGATTTAGTGACTGGAAGCTTCATTTCAGATTCAGACGTAACATTTGTAATTTTTTATGCTTTTAATACATGTCTGTCCTAGGTAAATTACCTTCTCATTCATGGTCGTGTTAAGGGGGTGGGGATTGCTATTTTTTTCTTTCTGCTTTTATACTTATCTGCTTATTTTAGGTAAATTAAGCAGATTTGATTGTTTATTTAAAGTGTATATTATGCTGAAATCAAAATAACATTCTTATAGTCATATTTAACTTCAAACATTTTTCTAAGTGAATAATAATTGTTTTTTTCTAGTTTTCTTGCATTGTTATAAAATAAGAAAATCCAAACACCATTTCTTGCACTACTTATCTTAAGCAGTTTTTAAGGGTGCGTTTGGTATGCTGTCATGAATCACAATGGGTATGAGTTTAATAGTAGTGGTGGGTCCCTCACCTATGAAAGATTCGTACCAAGCTCTCTTGTAGTGCGTTTGGTATCTCGGAATGGGAATCATGGAATGAATTTTCATTCCAATCAAGGTGTTTGTTTAAGATGATGGGCCCACCACTATGGGAATGAATGATAGATTTATTCCATACTCCATACATCGAGAGACTTGGTATGGATCTTTCATTGGTGAGGGACCCACCACTACTATTAAACTCATACCCATTGTGATTCATGACAGCATACCAAACGCACCCTTGATGTATATGGAGTATGGAATAAGGTTGCGTTTGGTTTGTTGCTATGAATCACAATGGGTATGGATGTTGGTATAGGGTGGAATGGTAATGGAGGGGGTGATGAAACCACCCACACACATAAGATATGAGGAAACCTTCACATTTGGGTATCCTCAATCCATTGTGGTGGGCCCCATAACCAACCAAACAACATTAATGACTTTCAAAGTCATAGACTCATACCCATACACCCCAACCAAACGGGCCCTAAATCTATCATTCATTCCCATAGTGGTTAGTGGTGGGCCCCTGATCTTAAACAAACACCTTGATTGGAATGAAAATTCATTCCTTGATTCCCATTCCGGGATACCAAACGCACTAAGTACTAGCAAAGAACAAAAAAACAAAAGCAATCCCGAACAGCCCCTAATTAGGCCATATTTACATCTCTAAGATATTCAGAAAAGAATCATAAGCTGAAATGGTATAATAGTTGTTGAGGATGGGTTGGAGCTTACAGCTTTACGTTGTGTCAATTATCAATTGTTTATTGGATGAATGAATGCTTTAGGGCTTACCATAACTGCTTCCCTGGAGGGGCCCCTTTATAAGATTATCTGTAGTAGCCTTGACTAGCGGGAGCATCCATAGTCCATACCATGTAGCTAAGAGCAGCTGGTACCTAGTGGAGGCCCATAGTTTCAGGAACTAAGAATTCTTAGACCCCACTAACACATTAATAATAAATGAATTTATCCAATGCGGCAACCACCATAGGCAGTTCTAGCTATTGTTTATTGAACTAGGCTTAGAAGCCATGTTTTCTTTGATATTCAAGATCACTGAGACATCTAATTGTCCAAAGATAGAAACCACTCAAACTTCCTACAATGGTTTGATTGCTGGGTAGTTAAGGCTCATGGAGCACCGAGCACGTTATATGGTCCTAACAAAACTTAGAAGCCATCAGTTTTATTCAATTGCCCGAACAAGAAATTTCAAGACCAAAGGAAATACGTATGAACAAGGTCTTTCTAGACAATGCTATTTAGAGGTGCTTAAAAGGTGGAATTAATACAAATACTTTGTTTCCCCCAATTTTATTTCTGGTTTTCGTGTCCATTTTTGTTTCCTTATGCTTTCCTAGTTTGAATAAAGCCATATAATAGCCTAGACCGAACCGTCATCTATAAATAATAGTGCCGAAGAGGCAATTTTCCTGCAATGTAATTGACAACTCTGTTTGTGCAAGAGTGAGAGAAATCAAAGACTGCGTGCGGAAATTTTGAATTGTAGTTATCAACGGCGAGGACCTAACGGTTGAGTTGATGTTTTTGTTCATCTATCATCTTTGGGTTTCATGCTACTCAGTCCCCATTAATGGAAACTATCCATCCTTCTTTTCAGACGACAATTGTCAAAATTCACCCTAAAATAAAATTTGGATCTGAGCTCAAATTTCATAGATGTCAAAATTGAAACCAAATATCACCATCATAACCCAGTGGCCAGTCGAGCTGAGGCTGTATAAGCGTACCATCCATGAACAGATAATTTGTTAACGATAAAAGAACTGAACCAAACCTTCTAATAATTGAATATTACAGAGGGGACCCAAGCCACAATAGGATTAGATATGATGGCGTTTTTTTTTTTTTTTTTTTTTTTTTTTTTTTTTTTTTTTTTTTCAGTTCATAAATAATTTAGGAAAGACCATGTGACTTCTTGACTAAAATTGTTTATGTAGTGTGATTCATGTGCATTGAATCTGTTGAATTTCTCAAGTTGCACCTTTGCTGTCTTTCAGTTTGGCAGAAGCTTGAAGAAGAAAATCAGGATTTTTTCAAGGCTTATCACTTGAGATTGATTTTAAAGGACCAAATAATGAAATTTAATAAGTTGCTTCAGACACAGGCTGAGCTGATGCGTCAGATATCCTCTGCCCCAGGAGCAGCGTCAGTTCCTATTCCTAATGGATCTCATAATACTCTATGTAAGAGACCTGTTACTGGCTTAAATTTTTACAATTTATCTGTCTTTATCTGGCCGTTTATGACAATGTACATATAATATCTTTGTTTTACAGTGCATCAAAATTATGCCCCAGATAATACGGTACAAGCTATGCAATCTGCTGGTGGTATGTCCGGTTTATCCAGAAGGGATGATGTATCACAAAATTTACTGATGCCTCAGAATTCAAGTATGGGACTTATGCAAGGAATGAATGGTGGAGGGGTGATTAAATCAGAATCTGGTTATCCAGGAGAACCCTCATTTATGTACAATGCTGCAAACAATGGTATAGATAGGCCCCCTGCAATGACAGAGGTACCCATTCCTAACTTTATTGGCGAAGAATCTCATCCGAAGCCTGTGAATGAACCAATTGTTGAACCAGATACGTCGTCATTTGGATTTTTGGGCCAGATTCCTAGAAACTTCAGTCTGTCAGATTTGACGGCCGACTTCTCTATTAGTTCAGGTTCTCTCTCTTTATGTGTGTGTTTGTCTGATTGCAAAATTGTTATGGTGTGTTTGGATGTATGTATTGAAAGTGATTATGTGTTACTAAATGATTAAAATAATATTTTCTACTCTAAAAGATTGGGTAGTAGAGAATCCCATTTGGATATGCTTATGTTTATGAAGTTGTAATACTGAGATAATTAGATGTTGAAGTGTTTGACAAATAGTGCCATACAGTAAATAAATAGATCAATTACCAAAAAAAGACATTTTTGAAAAAAACTAGAATGATGTAAATGTTAGTACAGGTTATCAGGTTGTAAGAAGGGGTTAATTAGTAATCTCTTGTTACCCTTAATTAATCAGTTAGTTGCAGCATCTATGAAACTGGTCATTTAAATATGATTATACAACAAGTAAATATCATAACTTTAAAGTAGGGCCTGCATCTGAGTATTGCAACTCATAGATAATCAGTACCGAAATATGAATCTTTCCTGTGGAACCTATATATGAAATATGCTTTTTATTTCAGATATACTGGACAACTATTCTAGGTCACCTTACTTGGCAGCAGATACGGATTTCTTGAATCCTCATGGTAACGGAAACATCCAAGGTATGATTTTCGTGCCATGTGATATAATGTTTGTAAAATCCTCAAGTGGGTACTGATATCTGTGTCCTGGCCTGTCAGGAGATGGTAAGAGGTTGGACACTATATCAGAAGGCTTGAGTTATGAAGGGTTTAGCAGTGATTGATTTATTGTTACTCATGGTACTATTTCCAGCAATCAACTATCAAACTGTATATATAGAGTGAAATTTGCCATGGGTTGCGTTAATATTCCCTGTTTTACGCAAAAGAACTAAAAATAATAGTTTTTTTCTCCTTAGGTTAGGGCAGATCTTGTGAGTGAATCCATTTGTATAAAAAAGTGAGCAAAACAAGCTGGGGGTATTACCTAAATTATATCACCTTGAATGCTTATCTTCTTTTACCGAGGATGTTATTCTGCCTTGAAATCATTTTAGTCAAAAAGGCAATAAGTTTATATATTTGCTGATTATGTTCAAGTTTCCTTTATAAAGATTATTGTATATGGGTCGATTCGGATTATGTTTAATTTGTGACGGGCCAAAGTTCATCCAAATGCATATCTAATGCATTAAGCCTCCTAAATTACTCTCTTTAAGGAAAAGAGATAGATTACTTATTAATACAGTATTATTTTGTATAAAATAATGTGGAAAAAAGTGTTTCGGGTAAACTTGACCCATACCAAAACTTGCCCGTTCTGGCACTAATCCGTTTTAACCCATTACGCAAACCTCTATTTTGCCACCTCTAGTCAATGTGTACCATGTGCAGGTTTGAACCATTAAAGCTTTTTCACATACTGATGTTTATGATTCGTGACTTACATTTTAGGGTCACAAAATTTTCTACTAGAGTGACATGCAGATCCATAACATGTGCATACTTTTTAGTTGTGCACCACAAAATTATGCACAATTGAAAGCATCTGCGCTCATTTAAAAAAGTTTATTTTGCTGTTACCAGCTTTTCAGCATGCTGATTTGAACCTCCTATGATTCTTGTGTCTTGCAGCAGGTCGACATTCAGCCCAATTAGACAGAAGTTTCAGTAAATAACTTCTGCGACCGATTGAAGAGGAAAAATAATGATGATGATGATGATGATGATGATGATGATGACGTAAAATTTAGTCTTAGTGTAGGCGTGTGAACGTTTGTTTAGATTTTATATTGAAGTTTCTGCATTTTGTTTGTTTTTCTCATTTATATAGATTGATGATTTGCTAATTCTAGGATTTCGGTTATATTGGTTTTGGTTGATTATTATAAACTTAAGATGTGAATGATCGAGTCAGGGTTTCATATTGTAATTAGTTTTTTGGTCCATGCTGTTCGAAAGATAATAGTGTATAAGATATGAATAGTGATTACATCATAGTGTTTTGCTCCGTATTTGGTTTTGTTATTACAGTGTTTATCAGATGGGCACTAGGCACTTCATTTTGTTTTTTCAATTTGACAATGATCATCAATTGAGTGAGGTTCACACATGTACTAGTATTGTCTATTCAATTTAATTAAGCCAAGGAACAGCTGTAATCTTAACCTTTTTTCACAAGACAATTGTTGTCCTCCTTTCAACTAACATTAAGAATTTAACTTGTCCAAACTTCTATTATCACAAAAGTAAGGTTTTGCATTAGACAGGAAAAAACTACACAAATTCCAACACTAATTAAGCTTGGCTAGTACCCGAGAACACTAGATGGGACCAGTGTTGAGGGCATGGTCTAGATCAGCAATCAAATCACCCACATCTTCAATCCCGACAGAAATACGTACCAAATCTTCAGTAATACCTCTAGCCTTACGCACCTCTGCAGGTATGACTGAATGTGACATGAAGCTCGGCAATGTTATGAGCGATTTTACAGTTCCTGCCACAAAGGAAAGATGATTGATACAATGAGCTACGAAACACATGGTCAAAAGGTGTGGTTGGCCATTGAACTATTGGGATGTGACAACAGGAAAGCAACTAATGGCACACCAATTCCTTTATCTTGTAATGTAAAAGAAACAAAAAAAAAATAGCTATTATATTTGACACATACTAGAAAAACTGTAACCATAATGCATAAAGGATTAAAAATTCCTAGATACGCCACATGAACAACAAACAATGCCACCTGCCACCCTCTTTGAGTAACTTGTGCTTATAGACAAGCATAGACGTGTCTAACAGGTACAATCAGAAAACATTCAAGGAAGTTCCAAAAAAAAAAAAAAAAAAAAAACGGACAACTTGGGTCGAATGGGTCGCGAGTTGGTCATGTGCACATCTTAAAGTCTTAAACTGACTCATTTTTTAAATAAAAATAATCTATAAAGTGGGCTAAAGATGTTTACAGATCAGCCTGACCCATAAAAGAACTAGTATTTGACACCTCTAGCCACACATTAGCAAAACATAAACAACTTACCATCTTCAATTAACAAAACAGTTAATACATTTTTTTTATTAAAAGATAATTTGATCTTCAAGGGGAAATATATATCTTACCGAAACTAACGGTTATAGCGAAGTACTTGGTAGTCTCTACTACATACTTAGATAGAGCTAATGAGCCTGTCTCGAAACTCAGAACTGATCCTGCACCCTTAGCCTGCAAAAGGTAGACCATCGCTGTTATCATTATCTGTTCTATTCTTATACACAACTAGAATGTTTTTGTATAATGAAATATGAAGGTTCAGTGTGAGTACTGGAGGAAGGAGTGCGTTTAGTGGTCATGATTACCTGAGAGTAATGCAACGAATGGCCAGGATGGCTAGGAAGACCAGCATAATTAACCTTCGTTACCAAAGGATGAGAAGCTAGAAATTCTGCTATCTTTTGTGCATTCTCCTGTGACAGTATGACACATTAGAAAATGAGCTCTGAAAAAGAAGTTGATACAGATAGCATCAAACATTTAATCAAATTAAGGGTGTGTTTTCATGTATGAAAATGGAGTTGATCTGCCTAACATCAGACGTTATAATGTTATAATCATCAGTTTTGAATAGCAAGTTTATACCAGCTTCCATACCTATTTGACAAAAATATCCGTTGTCATTTTTTTTCCCCTTATATAATCAGAGATATTAAACTTATATTCCTATTAATTCAACGCCCCATGAGCTTTTAGATGACTGTACACTCTAAGTTGATTCATGGGAATAGACATTATAGTAAATAAACATTGTATAATCTAGCAGTATCTGTTTAAACGGAACCTGTTGCCTCTCCACACGCAGTGCCATTGTCTTGATACCCCGTAAACAGATCCAACAATCAAAAGGTGCCAGCCCAGCGCCTTCCGAATTTTGAAGGAAATACAAATCTTCTCCTAACCTAATTCAAACATTAAAAAAGCTAATGTGATTTGACAAAAAAGAAGAAACTCAAAGTCACTATTTATATTAGCTTCAAGTGTGCTCTTTTACTAATCCAGAAACTCATCTATAACTAATTTTTAGATAGACAAAAAAGTATATTAATGTTCGAACCTTTCTCCTCTTACAGAAAGCACTCCAGCCATGACATCACTATGTCCGGCAACGAATTTTGTAGCTGCGTTCATTACAAAGTCTGAAAGAGCGGAAGACTATTATTGTTAGTGGCACATGTATTAAAAAGGGACATTAAGTAAGAGGTGGAAGTTTTGACTCGGTTACTTGAGAACGGGTTAACTAAAGTCATATTTCATCTCGAACAAGTCAAACGGGTAAAAAAGGGTCAAATTGGTTGAATGCATGTGTTCAGAAGTCGTCCGACCCACAATTTACATTCATAAAATTCCCTTAATGAAACTATTTAAACAATTAGATTATTATTGAAATAATGTAGGTTTGTAAGTCATTTTTGACATCCTAATTTTTATTAAAAAATATATATATATATTTAGTTTATTGAACATGGTATGAGCGGATCAATCCGATCCTACCTGAACAAAAGAATTTCCGTTTTGACCAAACATGTTCTGATCCATTACCACACCCTGACCCCTCCGTCTAAGTGTCTAACCACTCTAGAATAACGGGTAGTAGAATATTCTAAGCACCTGCTCCAAGTTCCAAGGGTTGACACAATACTGGAGACATAATGCTATTATCCACCATCAAGAGAGCACCATTATCATGAGCAATCTTCGCTATTTTCTGGAATATATAGGTTAATGAACTTTAATTGATTAAAAAAGAGGCTACATATGATCTTATAATTTCAACACTTACACGAATGTCAGAAATTTGCTGCTGTGGATTTGTTGGACTCTCCAACCACACAAGCTTCGTTTTACAACCAATAGCAGATGCAACCGCATCTAGGTTGGTTGTATCCACTCGCCTTGAAATTAAAACAGGAACATTTTAAAAATGTACCTAAATGACATATATGTTACACAAAGACGCAAAAGTTAAAGTTTAGTACTAACTTAACCCTGACTCCTCTCTCTGGAATGACTTGTGACAGTAATCTATCCGAACCACCATATATGTCTTCTCCAGCAACAATTTCTTCACCTACAAAGTATCGCACTTTAGATCATCAACCTATATACATGTATGTGTCAAAAGAAGTTCAAAATTTAGTTTCTTTTTACCAGGTTTAACAAGATGAGTTACAGCAGATAAGGCAGCCATTCCACTGGTAAAGCATAACGCTCGATCTGCTTTATCAAGCTTTGCCATGAGACTGACCACATGCAAATGAGAATATTCATCTATAAAAAGTTGCAATAACAAAGTTTAATAAACGGAAATTTCATTATGATCACCTCATAAGTCATACCTTTCAAGCACATCACGTGTAGGATTCCCACCCCTAGTGTAATCGTAAGGCCCATATGCAGTCGCCGATGGCTGAAAAAGCACAAATACGTTAACAATTTAGCTATCTTCCTATAAAGACTGTTTGGAAAACTATACATTGTTAATTGCATATAAGAGTTGTATTTGAAGGATAACAATTAATGGTGTGAAAAACAGTCACATGAGCAGTAACCTGCTTGTATGTAGCTGTTTGGTATAGAGGTGTACTCGCTGCATCGTACGGGTCAAACTTGTTTGCAAAATTCATCAGTATGGTTGACACACTGGGCTCCTTATAGCCTACTTCTTCAATTGAACATGTTTCTGCCACCAAATTAACGTTAATAACACATACAAATCAAAATAATTTGGTGGCAAAAACCGGATCAAGCAGATTGGGTAACGGGTAAAAACAGGCCCGGCTGGGTTGGAGTGCAAACATTTTGTCCATTTCTAATGATACATATGATTACCTAAACTATCTAAATATGTTGTGAGAGTTAAAGATAGTAAACTACACTTTGAGTGATATTTAACCCGTTCGGCCCATTTGAGGTGGTACATCAACCCCAAATCAACCCATTTGCATAAAAAGGGGTCGATATTGCCACCTCTAATCATTATTTAACAAATTATATTAGAAACAAACCATCAACTAGTTCCGTTGTTTTATCAGCAGTTACAGTTGAAGCCCTCACATCCGTTTTGCGGTCCCTTGAGCAGACTAAACCAAAGCTCTTACCCAGCGAGGGTGAACTACGATTGCTGGCTGAACCAGATTTACACCAAGAACTAGCAGTCCCCTAAAAGTATGTAACTTTGAATTGTTCAGCAATTCCAATACCAAATAAAGCCATAAAAAAAAACAAACAAACACATCTTGGTGGCAAATGTGTTCGAATCGAGAAAACCCACGTTTAAAATTTATTCCTAGATTTCGAGAAACATTATTTGTAATTTTCATTGCACAATCACTTTTCTAAAAAAGGAGAAGGTGCAATATGAGTTAAACACGTTTTAAACTTTCAGATCTCTTCTTGAGGCAAAAACCCTCTCTAATTTATAGAAAAACTGAATCAAAGAACTAATAAAATTTTCCAAAACTAAACGCACCATCCTTCAATTTTGTCTCATTATCTCGAACCACGTACTAACTTCAATCAAAATAAACAATATACCAAAACAAGATGAACATATATTGCATGCATGTTCATTGGTTCACACTAATATATATTATAATAAATAAAACATACAAGCTTCTTGCTTTTATCTCCCAAAACAATTAAAAGAAAAAAAAATATATGATCATATTAATGCATGTATGAAAAATGACATACAGATCGATTGTTGAGTTCAGCTGGTGATGGTGCTATGAACATTGATAATATAAGTGAACAAGCAGCCATTGTTATTGTTGTATTATAGAAATGAAATGAAATGAAATGGTATTTTGAAAGATTTGCAGGTTGCTATTTTATAGAGATACAGAGAAAAAATTGGTGCACTGTTGAAAAGATTTATTGCACATAAATTTCTATCTTTTGAAACAACCATAAAATTAAAATAAAAAAAGAGAAGAATGCGAAAATTCTAGCTATAAAATTCAAATAAGAAAAGAAAAATAATTGAAAGATGTATGTATCTTTGTGGAGGCATCTAAGATTGGTGGTTGTCGTTCCTTCTCATTCTTCTCATCATAATTATATTTCTCATTTGATCCTCACTCTCAAATCTAGTGGTAAAGTTTTGCCATTATTATTAACTAGATTAACGACCCGCCCGATGACGGTCTAGTTTCGATATATTGTTTACATATATTAAAAGTAAGTGTAACGTAATTATAATAGATGATGAAAATTAATGGATTTGTCTTGTAAAAGAACAATGAAAAAAAGGGGGAAAACTAAATGTTTAATGAAACTTATATATGTTTAATGCAATAAGACTACCTACATCAACTATCCACATGTTGCAAATGAGCTTGAACTTGTTAATTTAAACACCGGATTTAGTGATGGTCGTTCAAAATGTTAAACCAGAATAGGGGTAAAATCAATCGTGTAATATATGTTGAAAAGAATAGAAAAGTTGTTTGTTTAATACAAATCTATGTTGCTTATTCAAATACGAAATAAAAATTCTTTGTAAACTATGTCTGACGTTTGTTGTGGAGTTTGTGTAGTTGACGTCTTTGTCGCAACAATGAACCTTAAAGCATTTCGTGTCTCTTGACATAGCCATATATAGTTGGCCCAATGAGAATATTGGCCTTTGTAGAAAAAACCAATCTGGTACAATGTTTGTTCTTGAGTTTTATTAATAGTGATAGCGAAACAAACAGAAACATGAAACTATCTTCTGTTCAATTTGAATGGCGTCTTGGTGTCCTACGAACTAACGACCATACGCGGAATAGCGCAAATGCTACCAACTCTTCCACCGGATATTAACAATTATCTACCATAGCCAAGTCATTTAGCATGTTTCTTTTTCTTGACTACATAACCTTATTAACATTATGTACACTGTGAGTGAAATTAAGATTATGAAACCTAATACTTAATTAAAACTTAATTGTTTCATTAGTCTAACAACATACCTCCAACAAAGTTTCTGGTTGTATCATTCCAAGCCATAAGTGCATTTTTCAATTGTTACTAGTCAATGACAAGAATAAGGAGGCATTTTGCAATTTGTAGTATGCTTTTATCTTGCTGCAATCTTATGTGTCATCGCATACCTACATGCACCATCCTAAAATGAAAATAAGCAAAATTGCACCATAATTGGTCAATATAGCAAGACTAATAAGCAATACCAAAAACTACGTTTAAACAGATTTTATAATCATATCAGAGGTAACTGATATTCATAATCCCAAACCACCCTTTATATGAAATAGCCAAAATCTCAAAACAGTAGATGATTTAAGAAGTAACACCCTTAAAACCCTTCAACATGAAAACAGGTTTTTAAAAGTGATTTGAAAACACCTCATAATAAATTGTTCTATTCTAATAGCCAACACCAAACACCCCCTGTCAATTAATATATGCTTTCCAAGGTGAAATAGTGGCCACTTAAGTTTCAACCATATAAAAGAGTACAAGATAACCTGAAAACTGCAACAAAAAATCAAACGTTGCTGAAGAATACCAAGGCACGATTTATATAGGCATCTTATTTGAGATAAAAGGTTTTTATTTATCTTGATACCTTCATATTTTTCTTGAAAAAAGTGTATGTAACATTGCAGGCCAATGTTCATGCATATTTAATCGAACCATCCTAATACCCAACTCTGCATTTAGCTGTTACGCATGTTTACCAAATTAAAGTTCAATAAAAATAATGCATAGCTGTTATGTTTACCTCCATCCCGACAAAAAGAGTGTCTTCAGAAAAAGTAATTGTATTAAACTATCCACTATTTCCTCGAATAATTACTTCACTGAGTTTCGAGATTCCAAGCCTAGGAAAATACAATTCCAAGCATGATTAGTATCATATAATTCACATAATATATGTTCAAATAAGTTGACATAGACATGAATGTGCCTTAATATTAACTCGTAGCCCTGTGAACATCCATGAATCTTATTTGACAAAGGTCTCACACGTCATAAATGTTGAGAACATTGTCACACTATAAAAAAAAACGCAACATTAGTATCGTTAATCAGTCATACGATCATCACACACATGTTTCACAACGCAAAAGACTCGAGTAAAAAATGAACTTTTCGCTATTACAATCCTAAACTCTCAATGATTTGTCCTTACTTCTTCAAAGGGGGTGTTTGGGAATACTTTTTAAAATCGCTTATCTGCTTATTCCTCTTTTATAAACAACTAAAGAGTTTAGGAAGATGTCCATTAATGTTGAGAACATTGTCACAATGTAAAAAAAACGCAGCATTAGTATCGTTTAATCAGTCATACGATCATCACACACATGTTTCACAACGCAAAAGACTCGTGTAAAAACTGACCTTTTCGCTATTACAATCCTAAACTCTCAATGATTTGTCCTTACTTCTTCAAAGGGGGTGTTTGGGAATACTTTTTAAAATCGCTTATATGCTTATTCCTCTTTTATAAACAACTAAAGAGTTTAGGAAGATGTCCATTAACACCAAAAGATGATAATTAGAAGAACAAATAGAGAATAAAAGTATTTACACTCGTTCTATCTTATTACTTATACAATTATATGTTTAGTGATAAGCTAATTAGACAAACAAATAGAGAATAAATCAAATAAGAAGCTAAACTTCATGAGAACCTTTAAAGAGTATAAATCTTTACAATGCATAAAAGCACGTTTCTTACGCGTATTTTCTCTTCTTACGCAATCCTATGGTAAAAATCATAATAAGTTACATCCAAAGATGCAATATAGCAAGCTGCATTTTTACCCACACCTTGAGCATTTAAGGGGGCGTTTGGTTGAGGCAATTTGGAGGATATTGGAGGCATTTGCATTTTAATTCCCTTCAAATGTCCTGTTTGGTAACTCAAATGGGGGCATTTGAAGTAATTTACAATTTCCCGAATTGCCAAAATAGAGAAAATCAGAATGCCTCCAAAAAGCGAGGAATTTTAATTTACTTGAAAAAAAATTATAAACTTTCTTTCTTCTTGTTTTTTTATAAACTTTTAAATAGAATATTTATGATTTTTTTTATTAACTTTTTTTATAAATTTTTTATAAACTTTTTTTTATAGATTTTTGATAAACTTTTTTTATAAATTTTTTATAAACTTTTTTTATAATTTTTTTATAAACTTTTTTTATAAAATTTTTATAAACTTTTTTTTTATAAATTTTTTATAAATTTCTTATAAATTTTTTATAAACTTTTTTTATAAACTTTTATAAATTTTTTATAAACTTTTTTTTATAATTTTTTTTTATAAATTTCTTATAAGTTTTTTATAAACTTTTTTAATAAATTTTTTATAAAATTTTTTCATAAATTATTTGTAAACTTTTTTTATAAATTTTTTATAAACTTTTTTTATAAATTTTTTCTAAACTTTTTTTATAATTTTTTTATAAACTTTTAAATAGAATATTTATAAAATTTATATTAAAAAAAAAAAAAAAAATATATAAATTTATGTCAACCAAACATGCGAAGGTATTTTAAATTCCGGAATTTTAAATTCTCAAGAATTTAAATTTTCTAGAATTTAAAATTCCGGAATTTCAAATTACCCCAACCAAACGCCCCCTAAGAACATTTCAGAAAACTACTGACATCAAGTTATTGTCTTATTGTGTAACACCCATAAATCTTGGTACAACGGAAGACTTAATTAAGCTTTCGGGGCGCTACTGGTTGGTACACAACACAAGTATAGGAAAACAAGATAATCATAAATAGTTCACAACCGATCCTATAGTTAATTATCTGGTTACATTTATTCCAAAATATTCAAAAGTAAGGCCCAAAAGAGATCATAAAATAGGTCCAAATATTATTATTAGAGTTTAAAGTGATCCTCCAACCATGCTTCTTCTGCCAAGCCTCCAAGAACAACTAGACCAAACATCAGCTTAATTACATGAGAAAACATGCTAAAAGGTCAGCTAACGCTGGTGAGTTCATAGGTTTAAATATAAATTCAATAGTGGACCTGAAAGAGTTTATTTGCTATGCGAGACTAAGACATATATACAATAAACATTCCAATCACACTCCATCAACAATCGAGATCTCAGCAGGGTCGCAAGCGACTCTAGCCAGGAACCACAATTATAGCAAATGATAAGGATTTGAAACGTACACTTTTAAGGGGTCGTTTAAGCCCTTAATCGCCCACTTTTATATCCGTTACTGCTTAATTTAATTCTTTTTCACTTTTTAGGTCTCTTGGAAGCAAAATGCTGGAATGATGCTTATTTGGACGAAAAGGAGTGATTATATGAAGAAAATGGCTAAGTCAAGATCGAAGACACTCAAGCTGCTGAAACTGAAGCTGACGGCGTCCCAACTAAAGGGCGACGTCGTCCCTCTATATAGATTTAATTAAAATACACCAGACGACTCAGTATACTTTTTTTCTAAAATACACCTGACGGCGTCAGGCTTTGAAGAGGAAGGGCATCACTAAGACTTTTCATCTCAGACGGCCCAGATCCAGAATCAGACGACGTCCCTGCTAAAGCCCGACGGCGTCACAAATCTAAGGTGACGTCATCCCAACGATAACTTGGCCTAGACGAAAACCCTAATGACGGCGATCTGACGACGTCCCACCTATAAGGCGACGCCGTCGCAAGTGTAAAACTATATATAGTAATCGAATTTTCAGAATTTTAGGAGGTAGACTTTTGGAGTAAAAACCCTAAATTTTTGTAGTCCGACTTGGACAATATCTTAGGGTCCCAAACCCTATTTTACACATCAAGATAAGTGTTTTACTTCATTAATTTCATTATGTCTTCCATTGAATGTGTGTATGCTTGCTTGTTTAACATGTCCGGCTAAATTTCTTGTGTGTTTGCTTAGATCTATGAAACCTAGTTGTTAATTATTGTTAGGTTGTCTCTTATTTTAATTGTAATTGGCTTAGGAGTGTAACTAGGCTATCGTTGTATTGCTTGATGAATATTTGATAGTTTATGAATGACTTAGTGGATTTCGTTTACTACACTCAAGGGTAACTTCAAAGAGTTAGGGCATAGGCACACCCTACGACTTTAGGAAACACAACGCGTTAATAATAAGGACGTGACAATTCAACCTACAATAAAAGATAGCTAGGGAGTAATAGTATCTAGGTAAACACATTTTTAATCATCATACGAGCACACATCGATAGACATAAGACTACCCGTAGAATTAGGTACTTAGAATAGTAGAGTAATCGGTAGAAGTACCACCCCCCAAATCCAAGCCCCGAGATTTTACCCTTAGCTTTCTAAAAAGAATATAAAAAGATAAAAAAGAATCTTCCTCAACCTCAACCTTAGCGTAGTACACTTCTTGTGGAGTCCCAAACCTTGGATCTAGAACACTTAGCTTGTAAACGTGTAGTTTCCTTGGATGGTTCCAAAACAACAATGAGAAACTTTGTTGTAGATACACACAAGTATGCGGAATCTACTTGAATGTACTTTAGAAGATTAAAGTAAACACAAATGTAATATCAACAACTTCAATATTATTGATTAATAATACGAGTACTCTCCTAGTACTAGGGTTTACAACCTTGAAGCTTTTCTTAAGACGGATAGAGTATTGGTATATTCTTGACCTAGCTAGGATCTCCTTTTATACACTAAAGAGATCCCTTACGGAGATAACTATGCATTAAGTATATCATATCTTCTATTGGAATAGAAGATATGCTGTTACAAACCATACACAACATTCTTAATATAGATCAGTACAAACTCAACACTATCAGTACTAACTTTTGCACTATCAATACTAACTAGTTAATACTCTTCTAACATCACTATCAGTACTAACTTTAAGACTATAAGTATTAACTCCCAAAAGTGAATTTCCCAACAATCCTCCCCTAAACTTGTGATTGGGTTTCTGAAACACAAGTTTCTTCAGACTTTGAGGATTCTTCCAAACTTCACTTTCTTCTGCTAGGTCTTCCAGCCTGGTCAAAGATCTTCAGCAGCAACTCTTTGGCCATTTCTATTGCATTTCCGATTCTTAGTCCTACATCCAGCATTTGTAGAAGAGTTCCAAGAGCAAGTGGGTATGTTCTTTCAACCAACATATAGATATCAGTTCCATTGCATGTAGTGACCAAGTGCAGTCCACAGGAATCAAGCAAAGTCTAACTGAGGGCTTCATCACCAGGTTGAAACTTCCATTGTTCTCCTGTTGGATCAGGTTCAAATATGTTCTGGAGTTCATAGAGTAACTCCAGATCCTTGTCATTATCTGGATCTCTGTTCTTGAACCTGTTTTTGACTAACTCCCATAGCTTAAGCAAATCATCCCTGTCAATGAATGCAAATAGATCCACTAAGTAGAAATAAGCACTTGTCCTTCCACCAGCTCTGTGAATCCTCTAATGCCTCTTTCCATCTTCAGTGTGGATATCCCAGTTGATGATTGGGTATCTGGTATTGATGGGCTCTGAGTACAATGCTTCTTCTGGAGCTTCAATTAACATCATCCTATTGAGCTCTTCTTCAGTGAGTCCACCTTCATCTTTATCAGAGGCTTTAAGTCTTTTAGGTGCAGTTGAGGAAGCTCCTTCTTCAGATGGTCTTTTGTAGCTTCCAATAGGCTGTAACCTTTCAACAATATCATCAGCTTGCATATGTCTGAAGTCCAGAAGTCTTCTTTGAATTGTGTCAGCAAGTCTTTGAAGAGTCTCCCAAGACAATTGATTGAGCTGCTTCAATGTTCTTCTATCTTCACCTTGATACCTGATGTACTTACAGAGATACATCTTTTGCTGACTCTTGTTTGGAGGTCTTGAGGCGTTTTCAATTTCTCTTTGCTGTCTGAACTGACTCTGTCTTCTAGCCAAGATCTCACTAAACAACTGAGTTTCTTCATTGATACTTGTACCCTGATCTTGTTTCAGCTTCTGTTGTACCTCCTTGGTTGCTTCTACTTTGGCTCTCATGTCATCCTATGTTTGCCAGTCTTTAGCCATTTTAGCCAGCTTTTTCTTTTTTTTCATAGCAGCTTCTTTCTGCAACTCTTCCTCATCCCATTGTGCTACAAGCTTCCTTGCTGCCTCTTCATTCAACCTTTCAATCTCTTTCTTCTTATTTGGTACTTCCACCAAGATGCCCTTGCCTTTGTCTTTGGGATCAATCTTTGGAGCTGAGGAGGTTGGTGATGCTGGAACACCTCCTTCTTTGATAACAACTCCCTTTTCTTTAGGCTTGGGTGCTGCTGACTTGGTCTTTTTCCTTAGGTATAGAACACGAGGCTTCTTGTAAGTGGGAGAGATGGGAACAGTTTTCTTCAAGCTTTGAAGTCCTAATACAGCATGTTTCTCTCTTTCCTCTTCATCACTATCTTCATTAGGAGTGGTAGTGACCTCTGTAGTTGTTGCTTGTTGTAGATCAGCAGCTATCTGAACGATTGGGCTTAATACTGATTGTAGAACTCCAGGAGTACTAACCATAGTACTATCAGTACTAACTACAACACTAACAGTACTAACTGGAATAGTACTTATAGTGCATGTAGGAGTACTAAGTACTTCTTCTGCATCAATGGTGACCTGAACTTCTTCTTCATCAGCAAAAGGACTTTGAAAAGCTGCACCACCTTGCCATTGACCAAATTAACTTCTACCTTGATTATCAGAACTCCTCCCCTGTTTGGTAGAATCCTCTGTTGAGGTACTTGAGACTCTAAACTTGGCCTTTCTTTTGAGAGATGCAATGACTGGAGATGATGCTGCAGTAGGCTTGGAAAGAAGCTGGACCTGATGCTCTAACTTATTCATCTTTAGGAGCATCCTGGTATGAACTTTTGCAACAACTTTCTTTTGTTCTTCCAAAGCAATCTCCAGAGTGTTCACCTTTCTACATAAAAACATGTACAATTCCATCATATCCTTAAGTGATAAGCTACCCTCACCACTTCCAGCTGTGTTACCTGCTGAGAGAGGTGGGTCATTAGGCAATTGAGATGCACTCCCAGGCCTAGCCTGAGCAGATACACCCCCTTTTAAGCCTTTGCCTGGGTCCACCCTGTGAGGAGAGATCACTAGGTGTTGGCATGGGTTGGGTCTTATTTATGTTACCACTATCCTCACCCGCTGCTAAGCTTGGTTGAGTAGTTGCAACCCTTACCATTCTATCTCCTGCAGCATCTGATATAGGCTCATCTGGTTCAATGTGAGGAGGAGAATGGGGCTGAGCTGTCCCACTCTCCTTTCTGGAGTGCCTACTTGTTGATGAAAGTTGTTGATTGGGAGAGTTTTCACCATCTGTGGGTGTGTGTTGGGAGCCACCTGTGCTTGATCGTCCTTCACCCTCTGCAATAAGCATGGTAGGAAACAATGGCTCTACAACCCCACTATATCCTACCACAACCCTTAACATATTTGAAAATACTTTGGCTGTGAGTATTTTTTATGGATAAACATTTTTGTGAGGCTGAAAGTTTTGTTTCTAAAGATCCAAAAATATTTGTATAAACCTGGGATACATCAGAAATTTGGTTTTGCTAACTACATTTTTAAGCATACCCTCAAAAATATAATTTGAAAAGTTGAACACCCTGCCTGTTGCAAGGCAGATCAAGGCTGTGGCTATGTTTGTGGGAAAAGCATCCCAGCCAGTCCTTTTGTGACTCAAGCAATGTAAGAGGGTATGAATTAGAAACCTCCATTGTGGGGAAAACTGACTTTTGTGAAAGTTGAAAGTATTGTCATGTCTATACCCCATCAATGAGAGTTGTTCAATTATATCAGTGGCTGGCAAAGTGCTAATACCTTCAACATCCCTAAGATGAAGATGTTCTCTTAGAGAGGCTTCAGTAATAACAGTTTGTGTGCCATCTACTGTGCCAATTAACTGTTGTACCCCTTCCTCAGTTGTTGAGGCAATAGCAGTTTGCCAAAACTTCCTGACATGGGTACATAAGATAGTAGGGTTTAAAAGTAAAGCAAACCTGATGCTGCTTCTATTGAGGAAAGCTACTATCTCAGTGAATTCTTCATTGCCTTCTGGCAAGTCCAAGCACGCCACTATGTTGTACTTATCGACAAAATCAAGAGGAGCCATGAGCAATAAGAATGAGGGTTAGTAAAGTGAGATTTGATCACAAAAGCCTTTAGTGAATTGTGGTGAAAGCAATTGAAAAGTTATGCAATATATAGAGAGTTGGAGAATTTTGGTTGAACCGCCTTGTAAATATTTATGGTAAAAAGTGAAGAGAAACCAATTAGGAAACCCTTATATAAAGAAACAGACGGTAACAACTCAATTTTCAAAACTAATCATTGAATAACAAACTTTTGGAATAAGTACTAACGGCTAGTTCATCAGTACTAACTAGGCTTATTAGTACTAACTTATAACCATCAATATTAACTTTACCCATCAGTATTATCTTATAGTTTGGAAATTACAATACTGAAACCCCAATTTTGAAGGGATTAAGTGTCGTGACAGACACTTAATCATGGTCGGCCTTACATGGCCTCTGGTTTGGTGAAAACCAATGGTTTCAGTGCATAGCACCGCCTGTGATGGATAGTCCCATTAAAAGGGCCTTCCTGACAGGGTTTCCAGCTTGTGGCAGGTGTTGCCTCCAACACAAGTGTTGGTGTAAGATATAGGATTTCATAATCACATCAAATCATAAACATGTGAGGCGTATATAAGTTTTTAGAGAGAGAAAGGGAGATGTTCTAGTGAGAGAAAACACATGGAAGGTTAGATTCCAAATGAACATCCAACCCTCTCCCTTGAGGGAAGAGGGCTATTTATACAAACTACTACGCCCTCCAACGGGCTGTGGATCAGGCATACAATGGGTAAAGACCCGTCCTTCCTCCACGGTGTTGCACTAGACTAAACTATGCTAATAACTGACTAACAACTAACATAATAAACGATATGTCTACGAGCTAACTTAAGCTAGATTATACTTGGGGTGACTGATGCTTCACAATATAATTTCCAATTCCTAACAATCTCCCCCTAAGGGAGGTCACCCCATTAATTACATTATGAATCCTAGCAATCTATTTAATCTTTAATCTTGAGCTCGTAGACATCAACTCATCAAAATATTCAAACTTTGTGCTTCCGTGGTGATTTCATCATTGACCAACTACAATGTATATTCCGTGGAGGTTATGGACCTGATCCACATTGATGACATTTGAGCTTTAAGAGAGATCATCAGCTACAGTTAATCTCAGCATCACCCATTGTTGTGTTGCCAGCATATGATGTTGTGACATTTGGACCGACATGCTCACATTCTGGATCATGATTTCTTCTTATCAGAGTAGCGGAAGCTTTTACTGGTTCATGATATTTGCAGCAGCATAGCAGAAGCATGGAGTGAAAGTATCAGAGTCGTTGAAGCACTTATCATGATTTCTTTAGAGATGAATGTGTAGTGTGAGCATGCGGCTATGGATTGACCGCTTCATTCTGATCAGCTGCAAACGTCGGGCGTACCTGCATACAACAGTTAGCAATAAAGTGCATGAAAGTGTCTTTGATCACTTTCGTTGAATTGAGGTACACGGCCCACGGTTCCCCGTTGATCAGTACAAGTACTGCCTGTGATCAGGTATAATTCTGAAGAATTTCCTTGCCAGGGTTTCGCAGCTGCTCTAGCTGTTCTCAAACCGGAACGTCTCAAAGAAGACAACACGGAGTGAGTGAACCAGCGAATTGAGATTCACTGATTGATGAAAAGAGATTTGAAAAACAATCGTGTACCGCTCAATAGAAATTGTTTTTGCAATACAACGAAGGTTTTAATGAAAATCAATTATCAATCATTAAAACCTTTTATTTTGAAATATTAGTACACAGTCGATGTGCTAAAGAAAAGAATTGTTGAGCACAACGACCGGTTTTTCAAAGGTATTCGTCAATCCTTTTCCTGGACCAAGGTTAATTCAAGATTGAATCGCCCCATTGTTTCTATCCAGTTGTCACAAGCTTGATCTTTTGCAGGATCTCACATGTCACCCACCAGGATCTTGTTTGATGTTGGCTCCAGAAGGCTTTCCATCTTCATTGTGAATATGTTTGCATATCACTCAGATGTTCTGGCAATACCACAAGGATAATGCGTAGGACTCATAAGATATAATCTCTCTTTCCACATTGTGTGAAACAGAGAGTCTTCATTGACAGTGTCCTAAAGAGATTTATTTGACGATCTCGTGGCTCTAGACTCAATTGTGCATATATTTGTTCCTATGCCGGAGACTAGGGAGAGAGTCTCCTTCTTCAATATCAACAATCTCTAAGAGAAAGTCGATAGATAGTGTCGGTTCCCCGTGAGAATGAAACAAGCCCTTTTAAGAGGAACTTGAGTGGTTTGGGAAGTTGAAGTGCAGTGCGTCATTGGGTCCATGACGTCTTGTCTTCAATACCGATGTTACCTTGGTAACCACCAGTAGCATATGAATTGAACCCGGTTTCTGCCTTAAGGTTGAATAAATGGAGGGCTATTTCTTTTCACCTTTTTTCACATTTAATTCTTTTTCATTCCTCAACCCCTTCAGTGCTTACCGAGACTTCATAACTAGAACCTTGTTGGGTTTATTCCAGTACTAGCTCAGTCTCAGTCCGCACTCTTCCCATATCTCACTTTTCTCCTTTTTCATCATACCTAAGGACTTCTACACTAACTAGTGGATTTTCCTTGGGTAGATCCCTCCGGTTCTGGCGGATCATGGGAGCAAATATCTAACCTTATCATCCTTATACCACCGTACATAAAGTAAATTTGGTCGGTCTATTTGGTATTGTTCATCTGCAATTGGAACCAATTAAAAAACATTTGAAAATCAATCCAGATACTTGTGATATATTATGAAAGCATTTTGTACCTGAATTGTTTTTGATATTTTTAGAAAAAGAGCTCCCCCTCAACATGTGCCTCATGTATTTGAAATCGTTTTAGCACACGAAGGAAAGAGGAAGAATTAACTTCTTTGATTACCATTTTCTAAAAGATATCAACATCACTTCCCTGATTAACTCAAGTAGATAAAGCATATTGGGGAAGGATGAGGTTTTCAAAAGTTTGCTCCCCCTCAATATGTGCCTCGAGGTTTGAAAGAGTTTTGCACATACTAGAGGGAACCTGCACTTAGAGACAAATCAATCACGTTTCAATTCTTTGTGGTTTAAAAAATGCTCCCCCTCAACATGTGCATAGGATTTGTAAAATAATTTAATCACATAGAGGCAAGAGTTCTTTTGAAGTACATCCACGATTACCAAATATTTAGAAACCATTTAACACACCATCAAGGTACATTATGTTAAAACATGGAAATCTTTGTACCTTGAAGATTAGTATTTGTTTTGAAATGCTACCCCTTTATATATGCTTCGAGATTCGAAAAGAGTTTAGCACATATTAGAGAGCAGTATGCACTTTGAGACAAAATTGGTCATCTTTTATCATCTTTCATATTAAAATCACATTTTCTCCCCCGATCAAAAATTTCAAATCCTTTGAGATTTTGGATCTCAAGTGATTTAAATATGTATGAAACAAAACATTTGTTGGAGAAAAATGTGTCCGGTTTTATATGATCTGAAGTGGACAACACTGAAGTTCCCTTTTTAGAGAAAAAGGGAAACCACAATACATAACCTAACACTATTACATACATTATAGTTGTTCATAGTACATACACCACATTTTACACATCAAAAGTACAAAACAGAAACTACTTCCGGAAGATGTCTTCATTCAGTTCTTTGAAGCAACTTATAGTGTCCTGCACGAAGTCTACCACCCACAAAGCTTTCAAGGCTGCGATAGATCATTCTAGTCTTTAATCTTCATCTGATTGCAGCAATGAAATCTTCACACCTCTTAAAATCCTCATCAAACCAGAATTTTGTTTTGTACCACGGCTTCATATCAACTTTGATTTCTTTCACTCTAGAGTTTAATTCTTCTTCGACCATCTTGAGTGTACCATCACTGAATTTGTATAACTCACACAATCTCATTAACATTCTTGACCCGTATCTGTCAGTGAAGAGGACTGCTCTGGGGGTGTCAATCACTATAAATTCGTGACGATATTCATGTCCTTTGGCTTCCCATTGCGGTCTTGTTAGGTTGACCCGAGTCTGGTAACTTTCTATTCCCAATTGAAAATCCCCAACTCTTAGTCGAATGACCAAGCCTCTAATCCAGAGATTGACAGCAGCCGAGAGAGCCTTCTTCTCATGAGCAGGAAGATGGTCAAGGTATCCTTGGAGGTTCAGAAGATAGAGATCTTCAAAGTCATTTGGCATCAGATGTTTGAAGTCGTTTTCTTCTATAATGTGCTCTTTCAAGTCTGCTTTTTGAAGAACAATCTTCTTCAGGTAATCATACCCGTAGATTAAGAAGATCTCTATACTGATAACACTTAGAATACACAGCCTGGATCGAACAGCTCTGCGACTCTTTTTAGCACTATGTCTTTCGATGTAGAATTGCTTCTTCTTGAACCACCAATGAGAAATGCCATATGAGGCAGCAATGTCATACTGTTGCTCTTTGTCTGCCCAGAATTGATCCGGTACCATCTGTTCAAGACCCTGATCAGTGTAGGTAGCAACTTTCATCTTCGAAATCGATAAAGCTGGTCTTATTTCAGAAGTGCGAGCACATAGATAGTCCATGTCATGGTTGAAGAAGAACTCTGACTGAATGGTCATATGTCCAGGTTCACCACCGAGAGGAAGAGGGTTGTTCACATCAAACCTATTGATCTGCTCACTGACTTGATCATTCAGCATTTTATAGCATTCTTCCATCTGGTATTGAAGCTGATTAACATCCGAGTGGAAGACTTTAACTATTTCAAACGCTGGGCCTTCAAGATCTTTAGGAGTGATTGATGTAATTTCCTTCTTCTCACAAAACCACTTTATAAAGCTTCCCGTATCCCCTGTGAAGTGAAGAAGAGAATCTTCAGCTGGTGCTTCATAGTTGGAAATAATAGTTGAAGCCCAATTATTGTCTGGGTTTGTTGAATCAGACTCGGGAATGAACCATGAAGGTTCAGGAGTTTGAGGTTTATCTTGGGTAAACCAACTTCGAGTAACATCCTTTGAAGGTGTAGCTCTAGACGTTTTGATGCGTTTTCCCTCAATATAAGCATCCAACCAATCTTCTTCTTCTGTAACATTGGGATGTGCTTTGTAGAAGCGTCATCATCTTCTGATTCAGACTCTTGAGCAACGAAAGACTCTTCATTAAGTATTTTCTCTTCAGGAATAGTGGAGATGGTTGGTGTAAATCGGGAGTCGACGGTGGTCCATGCAGTAGACATCTTTTGAGATCTTTGACCACTTGAAGTACCGGTTTGTTTCTGAGTTGTTGGTGATGGTGAAGGTGGGCTTGCCTTGTGAGAAGTGGTTGTACCAGAAGATCCTCCAACTCCAGATGTGCCTGCTTCACTAGTAGGAGGTGGTGGTGGTGACTTGGGACCTCCAAACATATCTTTTGAATCCATCAGAACCGACCTTCTTTTGAATAGTGACCGAGAACATGGACTAAACTTCTTCCTTTTCATTTATTTGCTTGTCTGATTCGATGTCTGAGGGACCGTCTTTTAAGAATTGGTCACCGTGTGAGAAGTCAGCATCAAGATTCTTAAGTGAGGAAAGAGATCCTGTAGACATGTTTGTTTCTTCAAGACGCCTGTGTACTTCAGATCCTGGCTCAAGGTTCTCCTGTGGGTCTTTTAACAGCTCATTTTTATCACTTGCTATTTCAAGCACTGGGATCTCTGCAGTAAAAGGGGTCTCCTGATTTTCTTCCTGTGCATCACTGGACACAAGGGGATTCAACCGATCTATCCGCCACATCAATGTCCATCCCAGATTGCTCTTGTGTAGAGGATGATACAACATCTCTTTTCTTGAGGATAAACTGGGTAGTTGTTTTGGGAGGTGGTGAAGAGATATTCAGTAGCATGTGTGCAGCTTGTTCTGCTTCTCTTCCAACAATTCCTTTACCTTTGTCTTGTGTGGCAACATTGATTTGTCGAGGTGCTGACTCTGGCTCTCTTATCATGACTCCTCCCACTGGTGGTCTTTGAGACTCATTCAGACTGTCAAGGCTTTGATGAATTCCTTGTTGGAATGCAGCTTCGTCTTCATCAATCAATTCTGTCTCACTTCCTGGAACCTTAGTTCCCTCATCATTACCCTTACCAGCGTCTCTTTTTCTCCTCTTTTGCTTTTGTGAAGGAGAGACATTAGATACAGAGCTATCAGGTCTCTTGTTTTTCTTGGAAAGACTTGAGTAGGTGGTTCCTGATTGTTTTGATTTTGATTGTGTGGAAGTGGACTTGGGTGTGTCAGCGGTTATGGCAGAGGCTTTCTTTACATAGCTCTTGAAGTAATCAGCATTCTTGATTCTATCATTAAGCAAAGCTTCAGGAACTGGCATTCCAAAAATCTCCTTGTCATGTCCTCTGGAAATATATTTAATGTTTCCAAGAACGAATTCATCACTGGCTTCATGCAGGGCAGACTCGCTACGTGAGTTGATCCGGTGAGTTTGTAGCAGATGATGGATAATGAGTTTTGAGAATCTGATGCTGGGTATCACTCTTTTACCAAGAATTTTTCTTCCTTTGACTTTATTCTCAGAGTTAATTCTATCAGAGATAAATGTGTCTAAGGACAAGATGAATTCTTCCCAGATAAGTTCAGCGAAGTCAATATTTTTCCCTTTGACTATTCCCCACAGTATTCGCATTATAGGAGCTCGTACTCTGTCTGTCCCTGATGTTTTACCGGTTAGGCATAGATTGAGGATTGTGACGAGTGATCTCCATGGTTGATATATTTCCACATTGATGAGTGATGAAATCTTGGTTATTCTTTCCGGGTATCCCAATTCGTCGACAAAGTCTAAGATTTCATGAATGGAGGGTGGAGTGATGAATTTGTTGGTAGGATTTCTTGGTGTGATCTGAAGAGCATCCCTGAGTGTGTCAACCGAGATGTCATACCATTTGTCTTCAAGCTTACACGAGTATGACGCAGATATCTTATCCCAAGTAACTGTTTTCCAGAATTGCTGAAGATAGATGGATGGGATTGTGCAACGCTTGGTTAAGGCATTAAAGAAGTTGGTATCCTTCAAGATGTCGACAGCCAGTCGGTAAGTTGGATTATGTTGCCCTCTATCCACATCTAAGTAGCAGTTGCTCTTAGCAATTGACACCCATTCCGCACGTGGAAGTAATTCTTCATCAGTCAGAGTGACAATTGGTGTAGAGGCAGTAGGAACATCAGAGGATGTGATGTCAGCCATTGAGATCTGATAGTTACACATACAACACAAACCATATCCAGGAAATTTGTTAGGTTAAGACACTGATACACATTATAACCAATTTATAACCCAACATTTAGAGCTTCAGAAAGAAGGATATGACATATAAGGAGACATAGGATGCAACTCTCAGAAAAATGTAATCAGTATGCAGAAACTTATGGGTGTAGGATAATATTTGGGAGAGGACATCAAAATAGATAATACCACAAGCAATATTGACAAAGATATATGTTAAATCGCACACTACAACTCGCTTTGAAACAACAATTTGAGCAACTCGCATAACACAACACGCATAGGTAACAGTTGGTAATCAACACGCATACTACAAGACATATGAGGTAAGTCGCATATGGCAACTCGCATCCAACAACTCGCTTTGGTTATAGAGTAACACGCATAGGATAAAGTAAGTGATAACTCGCATACATTACAATGTATGAGGCAAGTCACATATGGCAACTCGCATGCATCAACACGCTTTAGTCAAACAATGGTTGGTCAACATGTATATGTTAACTCGCATACATTAGAGACATGGAGCAAGTCGCATATGGCAACTTGCATATAATGATAGATAACAGGCAACACGCATAGGCAACTCTCTTAGGCAACTCGCATAGGCAACTCGCATAGGATACGTTGAATCTGGACATATCGCATAGGCGACAGGCAACACGCATACATAAAAATGCAACTTGCATATAGCAACTCGCTTTCAATAATAATCAATATCAACTCGCAATTAAGCACACTTTAAAGGAAATAGCAGGGCAACACGCATACAAGAAACACTAGGCAACTCGCTATTTAGAACGTACCATGAACAACCCAATTAAACACTCAAACGCGTGATTATACATACTCAGAAAAGATCACAAACAAGAATCTACATACAATGGACAATACCAACAACCCAATCAAATCCAATAGCCATTTTAACATAACCCTTAATCACTCACAACACGCATATCCAAAATAAACCAATAGATCAACCAGTCATTTACAACACATGTCATAACTTAAACGAACAAACCTAAGTCTACTTTCAACAACATTTATCAAAAACATACAAACCTAGAGTCCAAATATTTGATCGAGATGAGAACGAAGAGACACGATCTGCAGGGGGTTTAAGATAAAAGATGGTTCAAGTACAAATCATGAAAGAGGTAAGATAAACACGATCAGATAGCAAGAATAACCTACCACACAATCACCAATTGATAACTCGCTTAGAAGAGAGTTGAGAGAGAATAGTTTTAGCGAGATAGAGTTTTGACCAAGAATGATTATGATTTGACCAAGACACCCAACCCGCATACTTAGGTACACAATTATAGCGAGTTGACACTTTTAGTCCCTTTACTTAGCATAGCAACTCGCATACCAGGTACATAGTTATAGCGGGTTGACACTTTTAGTCCCTATACAAAGCATAGCAACTCGCATACATATAAAAGAGCAACTCGCATAATATAAAGACATGACAAAAATATCTTCACATAGCAAACCACCTTTTATCATACCAAGAATCATAAATTAACACCACATAGCATGCAACAACCAAATCACACTAATAAGAATGCAGATGATTATCAAACAAAGTACTAAATCAACTGTAGGTGCATAATTCTCCCCCTCAATCAATGATACGAGATAGTGGATAATCATTGATTGACTTAGTATCATGACAGTGAGATTAAGATAGCTTAAGTATGAGATTGTAAAAACGAATAATATTAAAGGTTATAACGGCTCTGTTCGAACTTCATCTAAAGTCCCGTGTCATTGTTGAATGACATTTCTAGGACCGTAGATGTTATCGATGACAGAAACTTGAGTAAAAACGAGTGTAATAAAAATATAAAATTTATATATATAAAAGATTGTGTATATAAATATATATATATATATATATATATATATATATATATATATATATATATATATATATATATATATATATATATATATATATACATATATTAAATTGTACAAGACTTAATAAGAACGAGTCCTGAAAAGAGGGGATTAGGAGTCAGAGTATGAGGTACATCAATTCTGACAAGCTACAATTCCAGAGTGAGCATTCTTTAGTTCTGATGGAAACCAGGTCATGATGTTCATGAATGAATTGAGCATTGTACCTGAAAAAGATTGAGAACACTTTGCACTAATAGCACATGTAGTATTGTAAATAGGTGGGTTAGTGACAGGTATATCCTCAATTTTTGATGTAGTACAGTCAGGTCTAGGAGTATCATTAATGGACATCCCGTTAAGTTCAACATTCTTGAAGATTTTTCCTGTGGGGATCCACTTAAGACAACTTTTAGGTGAGTAAGTCCGTTTGGTACGTGTGAACTTAAAGAGTCTACCAGTAGGAATCCACTTAAAAAAACTGCTAACAAAGTTAGATGAGGCTAGATTCCTGTTCTGAGCATTGGTCCTTTTGCAATTAATTTGCTTCTTAGGGGATTGGTCAGTCATTTGATGCCTCTCATATGGACTAGATGAACTCCTTAAATTCCTGATCTTAGATTTCTGAGCCTTCAGCTGGGAATTGTCATTCCTCAAGTAGGAATGAATTAGCGAAGTGACTGGTTTCGACAAAACTATATTATTATCAACTTGGGAGGCAAGCTTATATTTTGATAATTTAAATCTTTCTGTCTTAAATGCATTGGGCTGCCTAGTTACAGGGCGTTTAGTGGCATTATGAGCAGTTGATTTCTCCAATGTTGATGGTTTTGCGAACTTAGTTTTCACTCTATTTCCCGTATTTTTCCTAAGCTCATTTTTTAAAGCAACGATAGTGAAACTCTTATCCTGAATTTGGGTTTTGAGGGTATCTATGTCAGCTGTCATGGAGTTAATTTGATCTATATGTTTGGTCCTACACTCCAATGAGTTCTTCTTCAAGGATTCATTTTCTCTTAGCAAATTAGCAACACATAGGGCTAGTTCCTCATTCCTAGAATTAATTGCATCACAAGCTTCACAGTTTATAATGTTTACACCCATATTCTTGTTCATTTGAATGTTTGATATTTGTTTTTTCAGATTACAAATGGTTGAGTCTTTGTCTAGAATCTGTGTTTTTAATTGGTTAATTTCAAAAAATTCACGGAATTCTGGATTTGTGCATGCATTTGAAACAGGAGAATTTTATTCCTTTTGCTGTAATGCAATTTCCAAGGAAATGCAGTGTTTTTCAAGAATTGAATATTTGCAAGAAAGTTCATCAAATCCCCTTTTTGAAACCATATCATTTGTTTTAAAACATACAGACTCAGTCTCAACCATATCAATTTTATCAGAATCATGTTTATCCATAAATTCAAATGGTTTGGATACGTTACCAGATGCATTGTGTTGATCATTCAAGAGTAGCTCATCAGATGACACAAGATCATCCATCGGTCTGACACTTGCATCCACATCACTTGTACTAAGCGTCAATGAATTTCTGACAGTTTCAGGCTCCTCAGTCTCAGATTCTTTGCATTCATTGTCAGCAGATACAACATTCGATGCCATTCCAATTTCATCGCAGTAATCAACTGATGGTGCTCTACATTCGTTCAACTTTCTGATCACAGCATCCCCTGATAGTTCACAATTATCTCTCAGTTGTTCCTGGACTTCATTGTCATTTGCTTTAGCAGCTTCCTCAATATACATCTCCATATTGTCCATTAATTGGATGAATGTATTGGTAAATTCCCGAATTTCCATTCCAGTATGCCTTTTGAAGGTAATACTCGACAATTGTTGATCAAAATCTATTGAATATTCCTCATTGATAAATGGCTGGAATTGTTTGTGAATCATCTGAAGTACAGCCATGGAATCATTTTTTATTATTTTCCCGTTGATGAGCTGGTTCTTCAATTGTTCAAAGTATAGTAACAATGTTTTCTTTAGTGAAGGTAAGTCCTGACGGAAAAGGGCACTACATGTTCGATCCATGGACGTGGATAAAACTTGTGAGATATGAGAGTGAAGCAGTAAATAAGGTTCAATACTGCATTCAATATGTAATTGCTGCTGAGGTTCATTTGGGTTGGACTCAAAGTGTGAAGGGTTTAGATCATCATTGGTTGAATCTGTTAAGGTCAAGCATTCTGAGTAGTACAACTCGCTTAATAGCCAAGTCGCTTAAAGAAACAACTCGCTTAGAACCCAAGTCGCATAAATAGTCAACTCGCTAAGTAGCCAAGTCGCTTATACCAACTCGCTTCTAATGAAGAAGCAACTCGCATCCAAGAAACTCAACTACGAGTCTCAACTCGCTTTGTACACTTTTCACAAATACCCACTTTATCAATCAAAAACGACCAAACCACAATGATTTAAGCTTCCAATTCGAAACCTAAACACATATGATGATCCTAAACACAAAAGTACAATCAAAATTCAAACGTTAACACTAGAAATTTGTCCAAATGATTCAAACTCTCCTAAACACTTATACCCCAAAAACCATATGAAATCCACCAAAACAAAGAGCATGAAAGATGAGTGATCAAACCATGGCTCTTGATACCAATTGTAAGATATAGGATTTTATAATCACATCAAAGCATAAACATGTGAGGCGTAGATAAGTTTTTAGAGAGAGAAAGGGAGATGTTCTAGTGAGAGAAAACACATGGAAGGTTAGATTCCAAATGAACATCCAACCCTCTCCCTTGAGGGGAGAAGGCTATTTATACAAACTACTACGCCCTCCAACGGGCTGTGGATCAGGCATACAATGGGTAAAGACCCGTCCTTCCTCCACGGTGTTGCACTAGACTAGACTATGCTAATAACTGACTAACAACTAACATAATAAACGATATGTCTACGAGCTAACTTAAGCTACATTATACTTGGGGTGACCGATGCTTCACAATATAATTTCCAATTCCTAACAGTTGGATTCACGGTTGCTCGCTGTTCTCTAAGCCAGATGCCCTTGGGCTAGTCACACTATCTGTAAACAGATAGAATGGCAAAGAGTGGGTTAGTGCAGAATGACCTGACTAACTGAAACCATTAATTCATGTTCATTAATACCACAAGATGCCACATATGCTTTGGCATCACTAAATCCAGAGTTACAGCAAGTTCCATCATGTGGTTGCATCAGAATGAGCATAAGTGAGAGAACCACACTTGTTGTAACAATCAGTCACCAAACTCCATCCATACTGCTTGTGCTATACCTAAAAAGTTAGTCCAGAACCAAGAAAATACAACCCAAGCGATTTTCTTGCTAATCCGTATTAACATTACACAATCAGTATTAACTAGATAACAATCAGTACTAATCACCAGTTTATAAAACTTTACAAAAATGAGAGAGATAAGACATATTACGGATGAAGCATCCCAATACTCGCGACCAAGTACTGAAACCTTCCCAATTCAAAAGCTTTTGTTAAAAGATCTGCAACATTAAACTCAATATCAATCCTGTCAACTTGGATGAGTTTCTTTTCATTACAGTCTCTTATAAAGTGATGTCTTATCTCTATATGTTTAGTTTTAGAATGACAAACTGGATTTTTGATAATGCATATAGTACTGTTGTTATCAATATAAATGACAGTGCCCATGAAATTATACCCATAATCAAGCATCTGATTCTGAATCCAGAGAACTTGACCACAGCAACTTGCAGCAGCTACACACTCAGCCTCAGTTGTAGAGTTAGCCACAATGCTCTGCTTCTTGCACTGCCATGAAATCAACCTATCACCAAGAAACGGACATCCTCCTGTAGTTGACTTCCTATCAAGACTTGCCCCAGCATAGTTACTGTCAGAATAAGCTACCAGATCAAAAGGAGAGTCCTTAGGATACCAAAGGCCTAGTTGAGCGTGGCCTTTAAGATATCTAAAGATTCTTTTAATTGCATGCATGTGAGAAAGCTTTGGAGAGACTTGGAATCTTGCACATGCACACACTGCAAACATAATATCTGGTCTGGAGGTAGTCAAATACATCAATGATCCAACATTGATCTGTAGAGGTGCTTATCAACTTTTTCACCATCAGCATCTGGAAGTAATGGCTTATTATGCTCCATAGGGGTGCTTGCAATCTTTGTATTATCATAGCCAAACTTCACCAAAATCTCCTTGACATACTTATCCTGACTGATAAATATGCAATATGTCTTCTGCTTGACCTGTAGCCCAAGAAAGAAGGTGAGTTCTCCCATAGAACTCATCTGAAACCTATCATGCATCAAATTTTCAAACTCTCTGCATAGATCCTGCTTGGTTGAGCCAAAAATAATGTCATCAACATAGATCTGAACCAGCAGGATATCATTCTTCACATTCTTGATGAATAGAGTCTGATAAATCTTCCCTCTTCTGAACCCATTGCCCAAAAGATATTTGGCCAATGTTTCATACCAAGCTCTTGGGGCCTGATGCAGACCATAGAGTGCCTTTTGAACCATGTATACTTTGTCAGGAAAGTTGGGATCTTCAAAACCTGGAGGTTGATAGACATAAACTTCCTCCTCAATCTTTCCATAGAGGAAAGCACTCTTCACATCCATCTGGTATACTGTGAAGTCTTTTTATGATGCAAAGGCCAGAAATAATCTGATAGCTTCAATCCTTGCCACTGGAGCAAAGACCTCTTCATAATCGATTCCTTCCTATTGTGTATACCCTTGAGCCATCAGTCTAGCCTTGTTCCGTATTACTACACCTCTTTCATATTTCTTGTTCTGAAAACCCATTTAGTGCCAATAGCTCTCTTGCCATCAGGAAGATCCACAAGAACCTATACATTCTGAAGTTTGAACTGGAGAAGCTCTTCTTGCATTGCTTCTACCCATGCTTCATCTTCAAGAGCTTTGTAGACTTTCTTTGGTTCTGCCTGTGAAACAAAGCAAGCAAAGAGATATTTTTAAGTGTCCCCATGTATCCTTTCTTCATAGATGGCACTAAAGAATCTAGTCTCACTATGCTGAAATTTAGATCTTGTAGCTCTTTCAGCATGAACATCCCCAATAACATTTTCCAAGGGATGATCCTGATTGATTCTTCTGTGTGGTGTAGCAGGAACAACATAAGATGAAGCTATATTTGTAAATTCAATCTCATCAGCTTCACCATTGGGATCAGGAACCTTTGTATTAACTGATGGAATGGAATGAGGACCATCAGTACTAAATTCTGGCTCATCAGTACTAACATGTGGCTTATTAGTATTAACCACATTAGTACTAATCACTTGAGGTTCTATCACTGTGTCATCTGTATTGGTTACACCTCCTTCAGCATTAGAATCATTGGTCTTTTGAGGCTGATCATCATCATTGTTTGCCTCCCATGAAGAAGTGCTTCCAACTGAGTTGTCCTTCCAAATGGGCAATAGGACACAGTCATCATCATCATCAGAATCTGCATCAGGACGTTGCTTTTCTCCTGCAATAATGTTAGAATCCACAGAAACAGGCACATAGTTCATAGATTTTGTTAGCATATCAATATCAAAAAGCCATTTTGGTCCTTGCCCCTCTACACTAGGTTTATTCTCAAGAAACTCTATGTGCAGATTCTCCTCTATCCTTATAGTTCTAGAATTATACTATTCAATGAGTAGCCAACCAGATATCCACTATCAGATTTTCCATCAAACTTACCTAAGTGGTCAATGGTATTGAGAATAGAGACATGACACCTAAAAGGTTTAAAAAAGTCTAGGGTAGGCTTTCTACCTAGAAACAGCTCATAGGGAGTCTTGCCATGAGGCTTTACTACTAGTACCCTGTTCTGAACATAGCAAGCAGTATTAACTGCCTCAGCCCAAAAAGTTGTGGGTAACTTGGAATCTGCTAACATAGTCCTAGCAGCCTCTATCAATGTCCTATTTCTCCTTTCAGCAACCCCATTCTGCTGAGGAGTTCTAGCTACACTGTATTCTCTTTTAATACCCTTAAGCTGACAGAAATCATTCATCACTTAGTTTTTAAACTCTGTCCCATTATTACACCTAATGATTTTAACTTTCTTATCAGTAAGGTTCTCTACTGCATTTAAATAAGACTTAAGGATTTCACTGGTCTCATCCTTAGTATTCATGAAGAAAACCCAAGTAAATCTACTAAAATCATTAGTCACAACCAAACAATACTTCTTAAAATTTAGGCTGCTTACAGAGGTGGGCCAAATAAATCCATGTGCAGCATATGAAGTGGTTGGGTGATTGAGTTAAAAACCTTGGGCTTACAAGAGGCTATATGCTGCTTCCCTTGAGGCATGCAATACAAGTCTGTTTATTTTCAAATATTTTTGAAGGTAAACCTCTTATAAGGTTATTTTTAGCTAAAAGATTTATTACCTTAAAGTTCACATGACCTAGCCTTCTATGCCATAACATAGATTCATCCAAAGAAGCTGTAGCAACTAAACATGTAATGTTGTCTTTGGGTACTATGTTTTTCATACTAACACAGTACAGATTGCTTTTCCTAGGAAACTTAAGTAGTACCTCATCTTCACTAGGAAACTTAAAGTTTTGAGATAAAACCAAGCAATCAGTGTCTGTGCATAGAACAAAATTCTTCTTGTCACACATTTGTGACACACTGAACATATTGTATTTGAGTTCTTTCACATAGTACACATCTTCAAAGTCCAAATTACCAGTTTTAATTGTGCCTTTACCAGTAATTATTCCACCGATACCACCACCAAAAGAAACATATCCTCCATTCAAATCAGTGAAGTCTGAAAGATATGATAGATTTCCAGTCATGTGCCTAGAACACCCACTGTCTAAATAGCCAAGATCATCATTCTTGTTGGAATGTCCCTGCACACAAAATAAAGGAAATTAGTTCCTTTTGGGGACCCAAGCCATTACTGATTTGGATCTGCCTCGTGCATCAAGGTAATCATATTTCTTAAGAGTAACTGATGCACTGTCGGATTGAGTGGTCTTTCTAACCCAACAAGCTGAGGGCTTAATAGCATTGCCGTTGTTTCCCCTAGCAGCATTCACTTTATAACCAACAGTTTTCATTTTTGGCTTAAAAGTATTAACTTTTGGCCTATCAGTATTAAGTTTTGGCTCATAAGTATTAACCTTTTTCTTGTAAAACTTGATTTGTTCATCACAAGATTTAAAGGTTTGTGCTGCTCCAGTATTAAAGGGCCTTGGTGAAGTAGATGGTGATTTTGATAAGTTTCTTTTAGGACTTTCACCAAATACTCTGGGTTGTGGTCTAGCAGTATTAGTTGGCTTTGTAGTGTTTAAAGATTTTATGCCATTTTTAAGAAGAACTGCTCTTGGGGTCATGATGGGTTGAGGTTTCATAGGGTGTCTGCATTGAGCCTGCAAATGAGAAAAAATTCCACACACAAAGAAAGATTTATTATACATGACAAATTCATCTCCTAGTTGTTCAGATTTTAGCTGGTTCCAGTTTCTTTTGTTACCTCTAGGACTAGATGACCTGTTTCTATACATCTTAGCATATTTTACTTGTTTCCTAACAGGTTTGTCAGTTGGTTTTACAGGTTTAGTGGCCTGTTCTTGCTTTGGTTCACCAGACTCTACACTTGTCTTTTTATTTTCAAACACATATACCTCATCAGTCTTTTCTTCCTTGTACCCAATGGGTTCACGGACAAAAACGGGTGCCTTAAACTCTTCTAAGCCAGTGTGTTCAAGGTCTATTCCAGGTGGTGAGGGAATACCTCTGAATGGTAGTGGTGATGTCTTATAACCCATAACTGATTTGGCTTTGCCAATTAGTGCTTTTTCAAGGTATTTATCAATTCTCTTTGAGTTATAATGTTGTGTGTCTTGAAGAGTATCAATACTTAGTTCTATGTTGTCTTTAATTTGTGTGACTCTCTCTAGCTCTTCTTTTAACACATTTATGGTGGTATCTTTAAAAGAAATTTCCCTATTAAGTACAACAGTTGCTTCAGTAAACTTTGACTCATTTTCTTTATAATGCACAATTTGTTTTTCTAAAACTGCTAAGCCTCTTTTATGATTTGCTAAATTATAACTGGTTTTGGAAAACTCTTCAGCCAGTTTATCATATTGAGTTTTAAGAGACTCATATTCACTTAAGGAGACACAGGTATCTGAGCAATTTGATTTAGTAAGTACCTCAGATACCAAAGCCATGTTGATTGGACTCTCTTCTTCATCAGCCATGAAGCTCCAATCATATCCAGCACCATCTATAGCCACCATTGCCTTAGAATTTTCAGCCTCACTACTCTTTCCTTTGCTCTTGGGGCTTCTGCATTCCCTGGCAAAATGCCCAAGCTTACCACAGTTGTAGCATTCTACCTTTCCCTTATCAAACCCAGCAGTATCTCCATCATTGATCTTAATCTGCCTCTCAGTCTGTTAGGAATTGAAAAATATATTGTGAAGCATCGGTCACCCCATGTATAATCTAGCTTACGTTAGCTCGTAGACATATCGTTTATTATGTTAGTTGTTAGTCAGTTAGTAGCATAGTTTAGTCTAGTGCAACACCGTGGAGGAAGGACGGGTCTTTACCCATTGCATGCCTGATCGACAGCCTGTAGGAGGGCGTAGTAGTTTGTATAAATAACCCTCTCCCTTCAAGGGAGAGGGTTGGATGTTCATTTGGAATCTCACCTTTCATGTGTTTTCTCTTACTGTAAGATATAACTTTTCACATACACATCAAACCATACAACAAAGTAGCATATAGATGGAATTCTAGAGAGAGAAAGTTAAAGGTTTAGGGAACTTAGTGAGAGAAAGTGAAAGATATTATTATGAGCTCCAACTATCTACCTTGGAAGGTAGAGAGTATTTATAGTCTTACATAACTCGCCACACTTTGGGCTGTGGATCAGGCATACAGTGGGTAAAGACCCGTCCGTCCTCCACGGTGTTACTTAACTAAATTACTACTTAACTTAAAAGAACTACGACTACGAGCTTTCTAACGATTACATATACTTGAGGTGACCGACTCTTTAGTACCTGGAATTTCTAATTCCTAACAATCTCCCCCTAAGGGAGGTCACCTCAATCATGTACCAAAATTACATTGAATACAAATAGATATTACATTAACAATTGATCTTGCATTCTTGATGTAGTCCTTTGCTCATAAGCTCGTAGTCATTGATACTTCACATTGCATGTTTGGATATTCCAAGTGGAGGTCTTTTACTGATCCACGTGATTGTAATTTTGAGCCATCTTTTGAGATCATCAGCTATCAACAGTCTCTGACACATCCTTTGTGGTGTTGGTATTATGTGATGTTGTGACTATAGGACCGACATGCTCACATTCTGGATCATGAAATCTTCATATCAGAGTAGCGGAAGCTTTTGTTGAATCATGATATTGGCAGCAGCGTAGCAGAAGCTTGGAGTGAAAATATCAGAGTCATTGATGCACTAATCATGATTTCTTTGAGTTGAATGTGTTAAGTGAGCATGCGGCTATGGATTGACCGCTTCATTCTGATCAGCTGCAAACGTCGGGTGTACCTGCATACAACAGTTAGCAATAAATCGCACGAAAGTGTCTTTGATCACTTTCGTTGAATTGAGGTACACGGCCCACGGTTCCCCGTTGATCAGTACATGTACTGCCTGTGATCAGGTATAATTCCGAAGAATTTCCTTGACAGGGTTTCGCAGCTGTTCTAGCTGTTCTCAAAACGGAACGTCTCAAAGAAGACAACACGGAGTGAGTGAACCAGCGAATTTTAAGTCCACTGATTGATGAAAAGAGATTTGAAAAACAATCGTGTATTTCTCACTAGAAATTGTTTTTGCAATACAACGAAGGTTTTATTGAAAATCAATTATCAATCATAAAAATAGCTTTTGGTTTGAAAAATGAGTACACGGTCGATGTGCTAAAGAAAAGAGTTTTTATGCACAATGACCGGTTTTTCAAAGGTATCCGTCAATCCATAACCTGAACCAGGTTTGATTCAAGAGATTGAATCGCCCCATTGTTTCTGTTCAGTTGTCACATGGTTGATCTATATGATAGATCTCACATGCCACCTACCAGGAGCTTGTTTGATGTTGGCTCCAGAAGGCTTTCCATCTTCATTGTGAATATGTAAACACATCACTCAGATGTTCTGGCAATACCACAAGGATAATGCGTAGGACTCAAGATATAATCTCTCTTTCCACATTATGTGAAACAGAGAGTCTTCATTGAAAGTGTCCTAATGAGATTTGTTGATGATCTCGTGGCTCTAGACTCAATTTGTGCATATTTGGATCCTATGACGGAGACTAGGGAGAGGGTCTCCTTCTTCAATATCAACCATCTCTAAGAGAAAGTCGATAGATAATGTCGGTTCCCCGTGAGAGTGAAACAAGTCCTTTTAAGAGGAACTTGAGTGGTTTGGAAAGTTGAAGTGCAGTGCGTCACTGGGTCCATGACGTCTTGTCTTCAATACCGATGTTACCATCAGTAGCATATGAATTGAACCCGGTTTCTGCCCTAAGGTTGAATAAATGGAGGGCTATTTGTTTTCACCCTTTCCTCATTCAATTCTTTTTCATTCTTCAACCCCTTCAGTGCTTACCGAGACTTCATAACTAGAACCTTGTTGGGTTTATTCCAGTACTAGCTCAGTCTTAGTCCGCACTCTTCCCATATCTCATTTTTCTCCTTTTATCATCATACCTAAGGACTTCTACACTAACTAGTGGATTGTCCCTGGGTAGATCCCTCCGGTTCTGGCGGATCATGGGAACACATACCTAACCTTATCATCCTTATATCACCGTACATGAAGTAAAGTTGGTCGGTCTATTTGGTATTGTTCGCCTGCCATTGGATCCAATTGAAAACCATTTTAAAATCAATTCAGATACTTGTGATATATTATCAAAGCATTTTGTACCTGAATTGTTTTTGATATTTTTAGAACGAGAACTCCCCCTCAACATGTGCATCAAGTATTTGAAAATGTTTTACACACGGAGGCAAGAGAAAGAATTAACTTCTTTGATTACCATTTTCTAAAAGATATCAACATCACTTCCCTCAACAAATCAAGTAGATATAGCATTTCTGGGAAGGATGAGGTTTCCATGAATTTGCTCCCCCTCAATATGTGCCTCGAGGTTTGAAAAGAGTTTTGCACATACTAGAGGGAACCTGCACATTGGGATGAATGATCACGTTTCAAATCAAAGGTTTAAGATAGATGCTCCCCCTCAACATGTGCATGGAAAACTTGAAATCGTTTGTCACATGTGGGAAGGACAGCATGAACACTCTTATGAAACCATTTACCGAATTATCAGTTTAAATCCAATTTAAATCACACATTCTCCCCCGATCACAATTATCAAATCATTTGAGATTTGTGATCTCGTATAGATTTAAATTGATTTTGAAAGCTTTTAAGGAGAATTGTGACTTGATTGTGAAAGCGTTTGAACTGATAAGGATCGGATTTTAAGACTTTAAACTCCATTGATAAAACATGCATGTACATCTTTTGAAAACAATTTAATGCCCAAATAACTTTTTAATTTAATTGAAATCATTCTCCCCCTCAATCAATGACATAGGTTGTTGATTGAGAGATAGAGATTTTGACAAATAAGTCCTGATGATTATCAAAAATAGAGATTGAGTTATTTTTCAAAGCATTTAGTTTTCAGCAGATAAATGTTTATAGAATCAGAGCATGGAATTTGAAAACATGGTGAGACATGGCTCTGTTCTTTCTTTTAAAACCGGGTTATTCCTGAAAATGACAATAAACCATTTCTCTTTCTCCCAAAAATATTTTTTGATTTTTTTTTGATTTTTTTTTTTTTTTTTTTTTTTTTTTTTTTTTTTTTTTTTTTTTTTTTAAAGAATTCGAACAACATCTAAAGTCCCGTGTCATTCTTTGAATGACAGCACAAAGACCGTAGATATTAACGAACCGGAAGAAACATGACAAAAATGACAATATTTTTTGAAGATTTTTTGAATTTTTCAAATTTTTATGGATTTTGAAAGTTTTATATTTTTCTACTTGATTTTTGAAGGTTTTATAATTTTGTATTTTGTTTTTCAAATATATATATACAAGAGATAGATGAAGAAAGACCTTTACTCCTCGTCTTCCTCCTGAAGACGTTTGAGAGTTTCTGGTTGAAGGCTTTTCAAACCAAGTCGTGGAAGAATAAACTCAAAACGTTCTCTTGGAAGAGTTTTGGTGAAGATGTCTGCTAACTGATATTCAGACCTCACAAAATATAGTTCCACCACACCTTTTTCCACCTGTTCCCTGATGAAATGATGTCGAATGTCGATATGCTTTGCTCTTGAGTGTTGAACGTTGTTGCATGAGAGAGCAATAGCACTTTTATTATCACAGTACAGAGGGATTTTGTTGAATTCAAAGCCATAGTAAGATAATTGAGATCTCATCCATAAGATTTGAGCACAACAAGATGACATGGCTATGTATTCAGCCTCTGTAGAGGAAATAGAAGTACTCATTTGCTTCTTTGAAGACCAGCTCACAAGCTTATCACCCAAAAACTGAGCACCTCCTGACGTACTTCGACGTGTATCTTGACAACCTGCATGATCAGCATCTGCATAGGCCGTTAGTGACATACCGGTGTCCTTCGGGTACCATAGTCCCATATTGATGGTTCCTTGGAGATACCGAAAGACCCGTTTAACTGCTTCAAGGTGCTTTTTAGTAGGCTTAGCCTGGTATCTAGCACACATGCACACAGAGAACAAGATGTCTGGTCTACTAGCAGTGAGATACATCAGGGATCCAATCATACTCCGATATTTCGTTTGGTCAATCATGATCCCTGAGAGGTCCTCATCTAGTTTGGTTCGGTCAATCATGGGGGTGTCAACAGGGTCACTTGAATCAAATCCAAATTTCTTTAAAATCTCTGTTGCATATTTAGATTGATTTATGAAAATGCCTCCGGGACTTTGAGAAATTTGTAATCCCAAGAAAAATAACATTTGTCCCATCATTGACATTTGAAACTTTGAACTCATTTCATTTGAAAAACGATCACATTCCATTGGGTCAGTCGAGGCAAAAATAATATCATCAACATAAATTTGAACATGAATCAAATGTTTGCCTGACTTCCTGGTGAACAATGTAGGATCAACTGCTCCTTTGAAGAATCCGGTTGATAGAAGAAACTTTGACAGTGTATCATACCATGCCCTTGGAGCTTGCTTTAAACCGTAAAGAGCCTTCTTCAAACGATAAACGTGAGTAGGATGCTCTTGATTCACAAATCCTTCAGGTTGGCTGACGTAGACGACTTCTTTAAGATCTCCGTTTAGAAATGCCGTCTTTACATCCATCTGATAAACTACCATGTTCTTACTAGCAGCATTAGCCAGAAAGATTCTGATTGCCTCGATTCGAGCAACTGGAGCAAAAGATTCTTCAAAGTCTATACCCTCCTCTTGACGATATCCTTTAGCAACTAATCGAGCCTTGTTCTTCAACACATCACCATGCTCATCAAGTTTTACTTTGAAGATCCATTTTAGAGCTATAATCATAGCACAGTCTGGAGCAGGTACTAACTCCCATACATCAAGACGATCAAACTCATGAATTTCATCTTGCATGGCATTAAACCAGCTGTCTTCATTCATGGCGGTTTTAACATCTTTTGGTTCGATCTTAGATAGTACGGAGTTGAAGAAACACCATAAGGCATCGGTTGCAAGTTGTTTCCGGGTTGATACAGGACGAGAGGGATTACCAATGATGTTGTCTAATGGATGATCGTGAGTCCATTTTCTGAGGTGTTCATGTGGCATTTGTTGAGGAACTGAGGTAGCTGAGTCGATGTCTCCTGAAGTAGATGGTTCTGATGATGATTCAGGAGTAGCAAATATGTTTTCAAACGGAGCATCTTCAGGAGTGGCAAAGGGATTAACTTCATCATTGATGCCAGAAACATTTCCATGATGTACATTTGAAGAATGATGATTTGTTGATGAGACTGAGGGATCAGCAGCAGGTGCTTCTTGACTTAAAGATATTGAGACTGAAGGATTGACTTCATTCACTGGAGTATGAGCAACCTCTGTTGTAGGGATCAGCACCTCATTAGTAATTGAATCATACAGTTCATCAAACATAGGATCAAACAATTTCTTTACATCATCTTCAGATGGAGGTACATATGGAGTTTCTTGAGAGGAGTTTGGAACAAGGGATGAACCAATGGGACTGTTTTGAAGTGCGGGTCCTGAGCTGGAGTGTCCAGGAGCCATTTGACCGGTCAGCTCATCAAACGTAACGTGAATTGTTTCCATGATATTTCGGGTTCTTTTGTTGTAGATTCGGTATCCCTTTTTGTTTGATGCATATCCTACAAATACTCCAATGTCAGCTTTGGCCCTAAGTTTGCCTAAGTCTTGACCCTCATTAGTTGGATAGCACAATGCACCAAACACACGAAGGAAAGATAGATTAGGTTTTCTGTTGTGGACGAGTTCATATGGAGTTTTTCCATGAATAGTGTGAATCAGGGAACGATTTTGTGTGTAGCATGCAGTGGCAATTGCTTCAGCCCAGAGAAACATTGGAACCTTTGAGTAGATCAGCATTGTTCTAGCAGCTTCAACAAGAGTACGATTTCGTCTTTCAACTACACCGTTCTGTTGAGGGGTTCGTGGAACACTTCTTTGATGGCTGATTCCAACGCTTTCATAGAATTCACTAAGTTGTTTGTTGACAAACTCAGTTCCATTGTCTGTTCTGATGATTCTGACAGTTTTGTTTAGTCGAACCTGCAAATGTTTGATGAGTTTGATGATGATATCAGGAGTTTCATCCTTTGTCCTTAAGAACTTGACCCAGGTGAATCTAGAGTAATCTTCAACCACAACTAACACATATTTCTTCCCAAAGATATTCTGCACCCTCATTGGTCCACATAAATCCATATGAATCATATGAAGAACTTCAGTGACAGAGTTAGTAGTTTTGGGTTTATGGGCATACTTCTTGCTTTTTCCCAATTGACATGCTGAACAAAGATGATCTTTTTCATACTTTAGTCTAGGTAAACCTACAACTAAGTCCTTTCTGGAAAGATCGTTGATGGTGCCGAAGTTCAAGTGATTGAGACGACGATGCCATAACCATGACTTTGTTTTTGAAGCCTTAGATAACAAGCAGATTGGAGAGGCTCTCATCATGTCATCGATAGAGATGGTGTAAAGGTTTGAGCCACGAGTTCCTTTCAACAGTTCCTTGCCATTAAGATCTCTAACAAAGCAGGTATGTTTTCTGAAGGCTACTTCTAGATCAGAATCACAGAATTGACCAACAGAGAACAGATTATGACCTAAACCTTCCACATAATACACTCTGGAGATGACACTATCACCAACAACATAATCTCCATAACCCATAATAGCACCAAAATGATCATTACCAAATCTAACAGTCCCGATGAATTTGCTCACGAAGTTCATGAGCCGCGACCGGTCTCCAGTCATATGCTTGGAACAGCCTGAGTCCAGGTACCACAGAACGATTTGAACGATCTGCAGTTGAACACAGACAAGAATGGATAACTGGATAATTGGGATCCCCATGCAAGAATGGGTTCCATTTGGTTAGTTACAATGGTTGGACCACCCACATCAGAAATAGAAGCATTCATATCAGAAAGTGAGGCAATGGAATCATTGTGAATAGATGCAGTACTAGTGTCTGTATTAGCCCTGTTCACAGTGTGATCACTTCTTAAGGGAATAGTTCTACCAGTAGGCATCCATTTTCTAGTGGGCATTAATTGATTAGTCTTATGACCAACAGGTATCCAATAGAAGCCTATTTTACTGAATGTTCTTCCTGTGGGTTTCCACTGTTTTCTAACTTTCTTTCGTTTTTGCCTTTTAGCCTTCTTAGCATGAATTTTAGCATTAACAATATTAACTGGACGATTAACATCATTAGGCAGAACATTAACATCACATTCATGATTAGAAACAGAATTCAAGCAGTCACTAGAACAAGGTTTGCAAATAGCATCAGAATTCGAATTAATTACAGCACGCCTATGGCTAATACTAGAATCAACACGATTCGTTTTATTCGATTCAAACTTAAAGTTCCTAGATTGTTCTTCTACTCTTTTCCAGTGCACATTCTTAGCTTGCGAGGTCCTATCATTCCTTGTATTGTCTTGAGACTTTGACCTGCTCCCTTTAATGTCACTGATTACTCCTGTAGAGGGAATGGGAACATTAGTTTGGTTTACTACTCTTTGCACCACCTGTTTAGATGTGCTGGGATCTGAACTACATGCAGGTGCGCTAAGTTTCACATTCTTAACCCTAGAGGTACTGAGATTTGTACTCCTAGAAGGTACACTTGAGTTCTCTTTCTTAGCATTGACAAATCTAGAATCTGAACCCCTTAAAGGCACACTACGGTTCACATTCAAAACATTGGGAATCGAGTGCATATCATACTTGGCCTTAGGCATTGAGCATGGAATCAAAGGGTTAACTCTCTCACCTAATGTATTTGGGCATATTGTGATCAAGCATTCTAAGATTTCTTGAGATCGTTTGGCATATAAGCATGCATGTCCAATTGCATTATCATGAGGTTTCTCTAGCTTATCCTCTTCAACAATCTCACGCAGGCATTCTAAACAATCCTTAAGGGATGAGAAATATGTTTGAATGGCAAGCTTGTTGTTCCTTAGATGAGGGGGGACATATGTCACAGATAAAGCATATTTATTACAAGAGTGAACCTTTGATACACCATTCTCCCCATTGATCATTGGCATTTTCCCTTTTACCTGACTCTTCAGATTCTCAATTTCCTTTTGCAATGAAGTTATTTGTTCGTTGTTTTTGTTACGAGTGACTTTAATTGATTCAAACAACTCATTGAAGTGACGTTTAATCTTTTCATTTTCTTCTAGAAAACTTTCGTTTTCCTTTTGTAAAGCATTTACTAGGTTTTGAAGATGAAACGTTTGAGAATTCTGAGAATCTAAAGAAGGAGGCATTTGGGAGCCTGTCATATTGTTTGTTTGACCCTTTAATTGAGAGATTTGGGCTTTCAACTTTCTAATCGTGTTGCACTGAGCTTGAATCTGTTCATCACGTTTGTTAATTTGAAAAACTGCATCAAACTCTGGAGCATCTGAAGATGTCTTGACATTTGAAGTTTTGACATTTTCTTTAAGATGTTGATATTTTAGTTGTAAATTAAAATGCTCAACTTCTAGTTTAGAAAAATGTTTAACGAAATTGTCGTGATCATCCCGTTCAATTTTCTCACTTAGCTTAGAATTAGTTTTTTCAAGCTCAATGACACGATCATGGGAGACTTTCAGGGCCACAGATAATTCATGAAATTTGGAAGCATTAATAGAGCAATTTGAAGCAGTGAAAAACACATCTTGAGCAACACATTCAGTAATAAGATTCTCATTTAATGTATGCAAGTTCTTTCTCTCAATCTCATTATATTTCAGTGCACGCTCATAGTCACTAACTTCAACAACCATTGCATCAAATTCCTTTTCCATTCCCTTAATATCAGTTTCTATCCCCTTTTTAAGACTCTCAAAGTGATCTTTTAGAAGTTTAAAGAAGGGCATGATCTCAGTCAAATAACATTCTTTCATTTGTTCAAAACCCCTTTCTCCTTCAGTTATACCTGTGGGTGTGATCCTTTTCTTGCAAGTTTTCTCAAAATCAACAAATAGTTGAAATATCACGTATTGGCTAATTAATGTCTTGCTTTTAGTGGCAATTTTTCTAGGTACAAGATGCATTGGTGTATTAGGAGGATACACAGTTGCTCTAGGCATTTTCCAAAGGGGAGGGTTGGTTTCAACAATATTTTCCGCTTTCTGTTTATCTAAATCCTTTTTCCAGAAGACTTGTTCGGGAGTCAACAATGTCTGAGGCTTAAACTTGTTCAAGGAAATCCAGTTTTCCTTCTTGTAATCATGAGGAGCGATAATTATGTTTTTCTCTTTGCATTTAGGATCATTTTGTTTCTTATTCATCTTTTCCCTAGTGATTTCATTTGATTTCTTATCTTCCTCAGTGCACTCAACGCAACTAGGTTTCTGCCTAGGCTTAAGGATTTCATCACCATCATAAAGCACTTTATGAGCATTTCTAGCCTTTTTAATTACCTCTGGATTCGGTTCCTCAACAAGGGGAACGTTATGCTTATCGCTTAAGACACGATGTTTGGTGACCATGTGAGCAGTCTGAATGGTGTTTCCTTGTATGTACAACTTGTTTTCAAGTTTGTTTTTCAAAGTTTTCAGATTAGAAAAATCTCTCAAGAGTTTTGATTCCTTTGCATTAAATTCTTGCTTAAGCATTTTCACATTTTCTTGAAGTTCTTGTTTTTGTTTAGCTGTTTTAGAAAGTTTTTCTTGCAAGGAATTTAATTCTTGTTTCAATACTTCTTCTCTAAACTTACTCTTTCTAATTACTGTACTCACTTGGACATCCATTTCCTGCTCACGAGTGGTCAACTCAAATTTTGCACGTTGTTCATAAATAGCAACACGTTCCTTATAGGCATTTAGTTCAGAAATTAAGGAATCATCAGGAACACATGCAGTGTATTCATCAAAGACATAGTCATTATTGACTGCAGAAGATGCATCACTTGGTACAACTTCACTTTCACTTTGTTTCACGTATTGATCGTATGGGACAATATTGTTATTACCCATATTTTCAACATTTGATTCAATAGTTTCAGTTGATTGTACTTTGTCATGCATCTGTTGCACATCAGCTTCATCGTATAGTTTTAATACCTCTGAGATGAGTTTGTCCTAGGATGGGCCAGCTTGTGGTGAAGAAGAGATCTTGGGAGAAACCATTGGAGAGATGCTAGCCATAAAGATTGTGTGTGCAGTAGGTCCATCATCTACATCAGAGTCGTATGCATCACAGTCAGCGACTTGAAAGGCATTCTGATGATTGTGACCTATCTCCTGAATAGGCTGCTCATCCACATTTGCATCATAGGTCTTGGCATTGCCCTCAGCAAGAAACAGCAATTCCTCTTCATCCAATGCAGCACCATTGTCCTGAGCTTGTGCCAGCAACATCTTATCTCTGAAGTAATCAGCATTCTGTGGACGCTTTGGAGATGTGCAGTTCCTTGCAATGTGTCCTTCACCACCACAGTTATAGCATTTGATTGGCTTAGCTTGACCTTGGTTACCATTTCTTCCTCGATTCTGGTTGCCAACATAACCTCTCCCAGCTCCACCTCTTCCCTGATCATACTGTCTTTCCTGAACTGGTTGCACCACGATCCTTCCATCTTTAACAGTGGCTTGATTATGTGGGTTAGATGCAGTTCTGAGGTTGTTGTTGGTTTGTGGGAGAGAATTCATGTTTTGACTAATGAGAAGAGCAAGTTGATTAATGATGTTACCCACGTGTGCATCAGCATCAGCTTGTTTGAACATAGGATCAGGGATGAGTTTGTGATTACCATTACCCAAGGGTATGACTTGTGATGCTTTGGTTGTGATTCTGATGTTTGAGTAGAAAGCTGTTGAGTCATTAGACGAGCTTGTCTCTCCCTGATTGGTTTTGAACTGATTGAGAATCAATTTTTCAAACATAGCATGTCTCTCATTCTGAAGGAGGAAGGCATAGAGTTGCTCATAGTTTGTATTCTTCAATCCTTTAGTGAGTTTCACAGCTGTGACAAACTTGTGCCATTCGGGATTCATGTTGTTCACAAACTTTGAGTTCAGCTGAATGTTAGGCATAGTCATTCTGATGTTCCTCATGTCATTCACTACCTTATGAAATCTCACATAGTACTCATAGACACTCTCATCTGGTTTCATCTTGAAGTGCTCAAATTCGTCATAGAGTTGGGATTCTCTGTCTTCCATAGTTAATTCTGAACCTGAGAGAAGCATCTTAACGTTATCCCAAACTGCCTTTGCATCAGTGTTATGATTGATCAGCTTGTAGATGTCTTTAGGAAGACCTTGAAGAACAATGTTTGAAGCCCTGATATCTGCATCGAATCTCTTTTTCTCCTTATCATCAAGCTCATCATACATCTTAGGTCTGTCCATTCCGTAAACAGGAGTACCATCTTCATTAGTATCAAGTATGTCTCTAGTCGTTTCAACTCGATATGGTCCTTCATCAATGGATTTGAGAATGTTGACACCATTTTCCTTTCCAAGGCAATACAATCTGATTCGTTGAGCCCAAGAATCGTAGTCAGTTCTGTCAAGCATGGGTGGACGAGTATCTGAGCCAGCTGCTTGTACATCCTCGGCAACAGTGGAGATGACAGTAGGGACGTTGGTAGACATGTTAACAGATTATACGGGATTTTATAACTCTATGATTAAACCGGGAAATAGATTCTTTCACGGGATTTTACTAAATCAAGAGAAAACCGTAAACAATCACTCAAGTCGCTAGAAGATAATACACTAAGTCGCTAGAAATTAATGCACTAAGTCGCTAAGAATTAATGCACTAAGTCGCTAACACTTAATTCGCTAGCCAACTAAGTCGCTAGAGTCCCAAGTCGCTAGACACAAAGCAAGTCGCTAAGTAGTAACTCGCTACCCCTCAAGTCGCTAGCAAAATTTTGGCAGTAATTCGCTACCCAAGTCGCTAGAAATACAAGTCGCTAAAGAGCAACTCGCTACAGACCAAGTCGCTACCACCAAGTCGCTACTCGTAGTGGAGAGTCCACTACTTGTACTTTAACTCGCTAGATCTAACTCGCTAGGTTTAAAACTGTAACTCGCTACAATTTTGTGAAGCAAGTCGCTATGAAGAAAGTTATCCGTGAACTAAGTCGCTAGCATGAAAAACCTTATAAACATCACTTTTTAATCCAAAAACAACCCAACCAAGATGATTCAAGCTTACCAAATGAAAACCTAAACACTTGTGATGATTCTAAACATAAAAGTACCAACAAAATTCAAACTTTAACACAAGAAATCACCCAAATGATGCAAAAACCACTAAACTTTTTCAAACTCAAAAACCACCTAAAAACCACTATAAATCCAAAGATGTGCAAGATATGATCTAACCATGGCTCTTGATACCAATTGTAAGATATAACTTTTAACATACACATCAAACCATACAACAAAGTAGCATATAGATGGAATTCTAGAGAGAGAAAGTTAGAGGTTTAGGGAACTTAGTGAGAGAAAGTGAAAGATATTATTATGAGCTCCAACTCTCTACCTTGGAAGGTAGAGAGTATTTATAGTCTTACATAACTCGCCACACTTTGGGCTGTGGATCAGGCATACAGTGGGTAAAGACCCGTCCGTCCTCCACGGTGTTACTTAACTAAATTACTACTTAACTTAAAAGAACTACGACTACGAGCTTTCTAACGATTACATATACTTGAGGTGACCGACTCTTTAGTACCTGGAATTTCTAATTCCTAACACTTACTAAAACATCTCCTTTTCTCTCTCTAAACTACTTGAACGCCTCATGTGATTATGGTTTAGTGTGATTGTGAAATCCTATATCTTACAATTGGTATCAAGAGCCATGGTTTGATCACTCATCTTTCATGTTCTTTGTTTTGGTGGATTTCATAAGGTTTTTGGGGTTTTTAAGTGTTTAGGAGAGTTTGAATCATTTGGACAAATTCTAGTGTTAAAGTTTGAAGTTTGCTTGTACTTTTGTGTTTAGGATCATTATATGTGTTTATGTTTTGAATTGGAAGGCTTAAATCATTGTGGTTTAGTTGTTTTTGATTGATAAAGTGGTTATTTGTGAAAGTTGCACTAAGCGAGTTGAGTCTCGGAATTTTTGTTTCTTCTAAGCGAGTTGCTTTGTTATTGGAAGCGAGTTGATATATGCGACTTGGCTATTTAGCGAGTTGACTCTTTATGCGACTTGAGTTCTAAGCGAGTTGTTTCTTTAAGAGACTTGGGTTCTAAGCGAGTTGTTTCTTTAAGCGACTTGAGTTCTAAAGCGAATTGGCTATTAAGCGAGTTGTACTGCTAGCGAGTTATCTTAAGCGACTTGGTGGTTAAGCGAGTTGTCTCTGTATGCGACTTGGTTATTAAGCGAGTTGTTTCTTTAAGCGACTTGATTTTTAAGCGACTTGTTTCTTTAAGCGAGTTGATTGTGTAGCGAGTTGATACTAAAGCGAGTTGGCTATTTAGCGACTTGTCTATTGAGACCTTTTACTTCTTTTTGCTACGCTTTACGGTTGTTCTTTTGATTTTGTAAAATCCCCGTGAAAGAATCTATTTCCAGGTTTAATCAAAGAGTTATAAAATCCCGTAAAGTCCGACATTCATGGCTTACTCCACTGATCCAGTAATCTCTAATGTGCTCAAACTATATGACTCAGTGGAATGCAGACAAAGTATGTACTACTCAGAATGCTTGACCTTAACAGATTCAACCAATGATGATCTACACCCTTCACACTTTGAGTCCAACCCAAATGAATCTCAACAGCAATTACATATTGAATGCAATATTGAACCTTATTTACGGCTTCACTCTCATATCTCACTAGTTTTATCCACATCCATGGATCGAACATGTAGTGCTCTTTTCTGTCAGGACTTACCTACATTGAAGAGAACAATGTTGCTAGAATTAGAACAATTGAAGATCCAGCTCACCAAAGGGAAGATAATGAAGGATGATTCCATTGATGCACTCCAGATAATTCACAACCAATTCCAACCATTTATCAATGAGGAATATTCCGCAGATTTTGATCAACACTTGACGGGTATTTCCTTCAAAAAGCATACTGGAATGGAAATTCAGGAATTCATCAATACATTTATCCAACTCATGGATAATGTGGAGAAGTACATTAAGGAAGGTACACTGAATGATGAAAAGGTAGATGAAGTCCAGGAACAACTGAAAGATAATTGTGAGCTATCAGGGGATGTTGTGATCAGAAAGTTGAACGAATGTAGAGTACCATCAGTTGATTACTGCGATGAAATTGGAATGGCATCGAATGCTGTATCTGCTGACAATGAATGCAAAGAATCTGAGACTGAGGAGCCTGAAACTGTTAGAAATTCATTGACGCTTAGTACAAGTGATGAGGATGCAAGTGTCAGACCGATGGATGATCAGGTGTCATCTGATGTGCTACTCTTGAATGATCAACACAATGCATCTGGTAACGTATCCAAACCATTTGAATTTATGGATAAAAATGTTTCTGATAAAATTGATATGGTTGAGACTGAGTCTGTATGTTTTAAAACTAATGATATGATTTCAAAAAGGGCATTTGATGAACTCTCTTGCAAATATTCAATTCTTGAAAAACACTGCATTTCCTTGGAAATTGCATTACAGCAAAAGGAAGAAAATTCTCTTGTTTCAAATGCATGCACAAATCCAGAATTCCTTGAATTTTTCGAAATTAATCAATTAAAAACACAAATTCTAGACAAAGACTCAACCATTTGTAATCTGAAAAAAAAAATATCAGACATTCAATCAGACATTCAAATGAACATGAATGCGGGTATAAACATTATAAACTGTGAAGCTTGTGATGCAATTAAGTCTAGGAATGAGGAACTAGCCCTATGTGTTGCTAATTTGCTAAGAGAAAATGAATCCTTGAAGAAGAACTCTTTGGAGTGTAGGACCAAACAGATAGATAAAATCAACTCCATGACAGCTGACATAGATGCCCTCAAAACCCAAATTCAGGATAAGAGCTTCACTATCGTTGCTTTAAAAAATGAGCTTAGGAAAAATACGGGAAATAGAGTGAATACTAAGTTCGCAAATCCATCAACATTGGAGAAATCAACTGCTCATAATGCCACTAAACGCCTTGTAACTAGGCAGCCCAATGCATTTAAGACAGAAAGATTTAAATTATCAAAATCTAAGCTTGCCTCCCAAGTTGATAAAAATATAGTTTTGTCGAAACCAGTCACTTCGCTAATCCATTCCAACTTGAGGAATGACAATCCCCAGCTGAAGGCTCAGATATCTAAGATCAGGAATTTAAGGAGTCAAATGACAGACCAATCCCCTAAGAAGCAATTTAAATGCAAAAGGACCAATGCTCAGAACAGGAATCTAGCCTCATCTAACGTTGTTAGCAGTTGTTTTAAGTGGATTCCTACTGGTGGATCCCCTCAGGAAAAATCTTCAAGAATGTTGAACTTAACGGGATGTCCATTAATGATACTCCTAGACCTGACTGTACTACATCAAAAATTGAGGATATACCTGTTACTAACCCACCTATTTGCAATACTACATGTGCTATTAGTGCAAAGTGTCCTCAATCTTTTTCAGGTACAATGCTCAATTCATTCATGAACATCATGACCTGGTTTCCATCAGAACTGAAGAATGCTCACTCTGGAATTGTAGTTTGTCAGAATTGATGTACCTCGTACTCTGACTTCTGATCCCCTCTTTTCAGGACTCGTACTTATTAACTCTTGTAAAATAAATAAATAAATAAATAAATAAATAAAAAATAATATTAATTAAAAAAATAAAAAAATAATCTCTTACACAATCTTTTATATATACAAATTTTATATTTTTTTTACACTCTTTTTTATTCAAGTTTCTGTCATCGATAACATCTACGGTCCTAGAAATGTCATTCAACAATGACACGGGACTTTAGATGAAGTTCAAACAGAGCCGTTATAACCTTTAATTTTATTCGTTTATCTCATACTTAAGCTGTCTTAATCTCATTGTCATGATACTAAGTCAATCAATGATTACTCACTATCTCATATCATTGATTGAGGGGGAGAATTGTGCACCTACAGTTGATTTAGTACATTGCTTGATTAATCATATGCATTCTTATTTGTGTGCTTTGGCTGTTGCATGCTATGTGGTGTTAATTTATGATTCTTGGTATGATAAAAGGTGGTTTGCTATGTGAAGATATTTTTGTCATGTCTTTATATTATGCGAGTTGCTCTTCTATCTGTATGCGAGTTGCTATGTTATACTATGCGTGTTGCTATGTGTTAACTGTATGCGAGTTGCTACGCTTTGAAAAGGGACTAAAAGTGTCAACCCACTATATCTATGTACCTGGTATGCGAGTTGCTTTGCTAAGTAAAGGGACTAAATAAGTAAAGGGACTAAAAGTGTCAACTCGCTATAATTGTTTACCTAAGTATGCGGGTTGGGTGCCTTGGTCAAATCATTATCTTTCTTGGTCAATACTCGCATCTCGCTAAAACTATTCTCTCTCAACTCTCTTCTAAGCGAGTTATCGTGTTTATCTTACCTTTTTCATGATTTTTACTTGAACCATCTCTTATCTTAAACCCCCTGCAGATCGTGTCTCCTCGTTCTTATCTTGATCAAATATTTGGACGCTAGGTTTGTAAGTTTTTGATAAAATGATGTTGAAAGTAGTCTTAGGTGTATTCGTTTAAGTTATGACATGTGTTGTTAATGACTGCTCAATTTTTTTTGGTTTATTTTGGTTATGCGTGTTGTGGGTGACTAAAGATTAGGGTAAAAATTGCTATTGGATTTAATTGGGTTGTTGGTATTGTCCATTATATGTTTGTGATCTTTTCTGAGTATATATATTCATGAGTTTGAGTGTTTAATTGGGTTGTTCGTGGAACGTTCTTATTTGCGAGTTGACTAAGAGTTTCTTGTATGCAAGTTGCCCTGATGTTTCATTGAAGGTGTGCTTAAATGCGAGTTGTTATTGATTATTATTGAAAGCGAGTTGCTTTATGAAAGTTGCATTGTTAGGTATGCGTGTTGCCTGTCGCCTATGCGATATGTCCAGATTCAACGTATCCTATGCGAGTTGCATATGCGAGTTGACTATGCGTGTTATCTATCATCATATGCGAGTTGCCATATGCGACTTGCTCCATGTCTATAATGTATACGAGTTAGCATATATATGTTGACCAACCATTGTTTGACTAAAGTGTGTTGATGCATGCGAGTTGCCATATGCGACTTGCTTCATACATTGTAACGTATGCGTGTTATCACTCACTTTATCCTATGCGAGTTACTCTATAACCAAAGCGAGTTGTTGGATGCGAGTTACCATATGCGACTTACCTCATATGTCTTGTAGTATGCATGTTGATTACCAACTATTACTTATGCATGGTGTGTTATGCGAGTTGCTCAAATTGTTGTTCCAAAGCAAGTTGCAGTGTGTGATTTAACATATATCTTTGTCAATTTTGCTTATGGTATTATCTATTTTGATGTCCTCTCCCAAATATTATCCTACACCCATAAGTTTCTGCATACTAATTACATTTTTCAGAGTGTAGCATTCTATGTCTCCATATATGTCATATCCTTCTTTCTGAAGCTCTAAATGTTGGGTTATAAATTGGTCATAATGTGTATCAGTGTCTTAACCTAACAATTTTCCTGGATATGGTTTGTGTTGTATGTGTAACTATCAGATCTCAATGGCTGACATCACATCCTCTGATGTTCCTACTGCCTCTGCACCAACTGTCACTCTGACTGATGAAGAATTACTTCCTCGTGCGGAATGGGTGTCTATTGCTAAGAGCAACTGCTACTTAGATGTAGATAGAGGGCAACATAATCCAACTTACCGTCTGGCTGTCGACATCTTGAAGGATACCAACTTCTTTAATGCCCTAACCAAGCGTTGCACTATCCCTTCCATCTATCTTCAGCAGTTCTGGAAAACAGTTACTTGGGATAAGATATCTGCGTCATACTCGTGTAAGCTCAAAGACAAATGGTATGACATCTCTGTTGACACACTCATGGATGCTCTTCAGATCACACTAAGAAACCCTTCCAACAAATTCATCACTCCACCCTCCTTTCATGATATCTTAAACTTTGTCGACGAATTGGGATACCCGGAAAGAATAACCAAGATTTCATCACTCATCAATGCGGAAATATATCAACCATGGAGGTCAATCGTCACAATCCTCAATCTATGCCTAACCGGTAAAACATCAAGGACAGACAGAGTTCGAGCTCCCATAATTCAAATATTGTGGGGAATAGTCAAAGGGAAAAATATTGACTTCGCTGAACTTATCTGGGAAGAATTCATCTTGTCCTTGGACACATTTATCTCTGATAGAATTAACTCTGAGAATAAAGTCAAAGGAAGAAAAAGTCTTGGTAAAAGAGTGATACCCAGCATCAGATTCTCAAAACTCATTATCCATCATCTGCTACAAACTCACCGGATCAACTCACATAGCGAGTCTGCCCTGCATGAAGCCAGTGATGAATTCGTTCTTGGCAACATTAAATATATTGCCAGAGGACATGACAAGGAGATTTTTGGTATGCCAGTTCCTGAAGCTTTGCTTAATGATAGAATCAAGAATACTGATTACTTCAAGAGTTATGTAAAGAAAGCCTCCGCCACAGCCGCTAACATCCCGAAGTCCACTTCCACACAATCAAAATAAAAAAAAATCAGGAACCACATACTCAAGTCTTCCCAAGAAAAACAAGAGACCTGATAGCTCTGTATCTAATGTCTCTCCTTCACAAAAGCAAAAGAAGAGAAAAAGAGACGCTGGTAAGGGTAATAATGAGGGAACTAAGGTTCTAGGAAGTGAGACAGAGTTGATTGATGAAGACGAAGCTGCATTCCAACAAGGAATTCAGCAAAGCCTTGACAGTCTGAACGAGTCTCAAAGACCACCAGTGGGAGGGGTCATGATAAGAGAGCCCGAGTCAGCACCTTGACAAATCAATCTTGACACACAAGACAAAGGTAAAGGAATTGTTGGAAGAGAAGCATAACAAGCTGCACACATGCTACTGAATATCTCTTCACCACCTCTCAAAACAACTACCTAGTTTATCCTCTAGAAAAGAGATGTTGTATCATCCTCTACACAAGAGCAATCTGGGATGGACATTGATGTGGCAGATAGATTGGTTGAATCCCCTGTGTCCAGTGATGCTCAGAAAGAAAATCAGGAGACCTCTTTTACTGCAGAGATCCCAGTGCTTGAAACAGCAAGTGATAAAAATGAGCCGTTTAAAGACCCACAGGAGAACCTTGAGCCAGGATCTGAAGTACACAGGCGTCTTGAAGAAACAAACATGTCTACATGATCTCTTTCCTCACTTAAGAATCTTGATGCTGACTTCTCATACGGTGACCAATTCTTAAAAGACGGCCCCTCAAACATCGAATCAGACAAGCAAACAAATGAAAAGGAAGAAGTTCAGTCCATGTTCTCGGTCACTATTCAACAAGACTCTTCAACTGTTCCTCCGATGTCGGCTCCAAAGGTCTCCACTGCTGACACATCTCCATCAATCACACCGACTCTCGAACCTACTATGACTACTGTACTTCCACCACCCAAACCCGTTAATGATCCACTACAAGTTGTCACTATCAGTGATCCTGTCACTCCACCCGCCTCACCACCTCGTGCCTCACCTCCTCCTGTTAAAAAAACTGAGGAATTGCTTGAAGAGGCCATGTTACGCATTGCAACTATTGAGAAAGATTTTCCTATAGCTGTCAACAATCTTGATAGTCGTGTTAAGAAACTGGAGAATCTTAATCTCGATGAAGTCGTAACAAAAGAAATAGAAGCAGATATTAAAGATGCGGTTGAATGGGCAATGAAGGCTCCATTACTTCAGCGATTCAAAGATTTTCCGATCTCTGACATGAGATCAGCTCTCTCAGAAAGAATGTATGAGGCAGGAGAGCACTTGCACAGTACACATAAGAAATTATACGAGGAACTCGAGGAATCTATGAGGCATGATGATTATGAGCATTTTGTAGTCGATGTTCGTGAAAGGGAGGCTAAGAAGAATAGAAGATCAGTTCCAATGGATTCAAAAGATATGTCTGGAGGTCCAAAGTCACCACCACCACCTCCTACTGTTGGTGCTGGCACATCAGGAGTTGGAGGATCTTCTGGAACAACCACTTCTCACAAGGCAAGCCCACCTTCACCACCACCAACAACTCAGAAACAAACCGGTTCTTCAAGTGGTAAAAGATCTCAAAATATGTCTACTGCATGGACCACCGTTGACTCCCGGTTTACACCAACCATCCCCACTATACCAAAAGAGCAAATAATTAATGAAGAGTCTTTCGTTGCTCAAGAGTCTGAATCAGAAGATGATGACGCTTCTACCAAGCACATCCCCAATGTTACAGAAGAAGAAGATTGGTTGGATGCTTATATTGAGGGAAAACGCAACAAAACGTCTAGAGCTACACCTTCAAAGGATGTTACTCAAAGTTGGCTTACCCAAGATAAACCTCAAACTCCTGAACCTTCATGGTTCATTCCCGAGTCTGATTCAACAAACCCAGAAAATAATTGGGCTTCAACTATTATTTCCAACTATGAAGCACCAGCAGAAGACTCTCTTCTTCACTTCACAGGGGATATGGGAAGCTTTATTAAGTGGTTTTGTGAGAAGAAGGAAATTACATCAATCACTTCTAAAGATCTTGAAGGCCCAGCGTTTGAAATAGTTAAAGTCTTCCACTCGGATGTTAATCAGCTTCAATATCAGATGGAGAAATGCTATAGAATGCTGAATGATCAAGTCAGTGAGCAGATCAATAGGTTTGATGTAAACAACCCTCTTCCTCTCGGCGGTGAACCTGGATATATGACCATTCAGTCAGAGTTCTTCTTCAACCATGATCTGGACTATCTATGTGCTCGCACTTCTGAAAGAAGACCAGCTTTATTAATTTCGAAGATGAAAGCTGCTACCTACACTGATCAAGGTCTCAAACAGATGGTTTCGGATCAATTATGGGCAGACAAAGAGCAACAGTATGACATTGATACCTCATATGGCATTTCTCATTGGTGGTTCAAGAAGAAGCAATTCTACATCGACAGACACAATGCTAAAAAGAGTCGCAGAGCTGTTCGATCCAGGCTGCGTATTCTAAGTGTTATCAGTATAGAGATCTTCTCAATCTACGGGTACGATTACCTGAAGAAGATTATTCTTCGAAGAGCAGACATGAAAGAGCACATTATAGAAGAAAACGACTTCAAACATCTGATGCCAAATGACTTTGAAAATCTCTATCTTCTGAACCTCCAAGGACACCTTGACCATCTTCCTGCTCGTGAGAAGAAGGCTCTCTCGGCTACTATCAATCTCTGGCTTAGAGGCTTGGTCATTCGACTAAGAGTTGGGGATTTTCAATTGGGAATAGAAGGTTACCAGACTCGGGTCAACCTAACAAGACCGCAATAGGAAGCCAAAGGACATGAATATTGTCACGAATATATAGTGATCGACACCCCCAGAGCAGTCATCTTCACTGACAGATACGGGTCAAGAATGTTAATGAGATTGTGTGAGTTATACAAATTCAGTGATGGTACACTCAAGATGGTCGAAGAAGAATTGAACTCTAGAGTGAAAGAAATCAAAGTTGATATGAAGCCGTGGAACAAAACAAAATTCTGGTCTGATGAGGATTTGAAAAGGTGTGAAGATTTCATTGCTGCAATCAGATGAAGATTAAAGACTAGAATGATCTATCGCAGCCTTGAAAGCTTTGTGGGTGGTAGACTTCGTGCTGGTCACTATAAGCTGCTTCAAAGAACTGAATGATGACATCTTCCAGAAGTAGCATGTGTTCTGTACTTTTGATGTGTAAAATGTGGTGCATGTACTATGAACAACTATAATGTATGTAATAGTGTTAGGTTATGTATTGTAGTTTCCCTTTTTCTCTAAAAAGGGAACTTCAGTGTTGTCCACTTTAGATCATATAAATCCGGACACATTTTTCTCCAACAAATGTTTTGTTTCATACATATTTAAATCACTAGAGATCCAAAATCTCAAAGGATTTGAAATTTTTGATCGGGGGAGAAAATGTGATATTAATATGAAAGATGATAAAAGATGACCATTTTTGTCTCAATATGCATACTGCTCTCTAATATGTTGCTAAACTCTTTTCGAATCTCGAAGCATATATTAAGGGGGAGCATTTCAAAACAAATACAAATCCTCAAGGTACAAAGATTTCCATGTTTTAATATAATGTACCTTGATGGTGTGTTAAATGGTTTCTAAATATTTGGTAATCAAGGATGTACTTCAAAAGAACTCTTGCCTCTATGTGATTAAATTATTTTTCCTATGCACATATTGAGGGGGAGAATTTACCAAAGAAAATCAAATGGCTTTTTCTATGAAAATTGTGATCAAAGAAAATATTTCAAAGAACTCTTGCCTCCATGTGCTAAACAATTTCAAAATCACATGCACATGTTGAGGGCAAGCATTTCTAAATGATCAAAACTATTAAGGTACAAAATGCTTTGATCTCGTATCACATGTACCTTGATTGTTTTTCCAAATGATTTTTTCAATTTGTTTCGAAAAGAAATGAATTGTACCTAAAGACCGACCACTTTACGTTATGCATGGAGTTATAAGGATGGTGAGGTTAGGTATTAGTTCCCACGATCCCGCCAGAGCCGGAGGGATCTACCCAGGGACAATCCACTAGAGAGTGTAGAAGTCCTTAGGTATGATGATAAAAGGAGAAATGTGAGATATGGGAAGAGTGCGGACTGAGACAAAGCTAGTACTGGAATAAACCCAACAAGGTTCTAGTTATGAAGACTCGGTAAGCACTGAAGGGGTTGAAGAATGAAAAAGAATTGAATGTGAAAAGGGTGAAAATAAATAGCCTTCCGATAATTCAACCTTAGGGCAGATACCGGGTTCAATTCATATGCTACTAGTGGTTACTAAGGTAACACTGGTATTGAAGACAAGACGTCATGGACCCAGTGACGCACTGCACTACAACTTCCCAAACCACTCAAGTTCCTCTTAAAAGGACTTGTTTCATTCTCACAGGGAACCGACATTATCTATCGACTTTCTCTTAGAGTTTGTTGATATTGAAGAAGGAGACCCTCTCCCTAGTCTCCGGCATAGGAACCAAATATGCACAATTGAGTCTAGAGCCACGAGATCATCATATAAATCTCTTTAGGACACTGTCAATGAAGACTCTCTATTTCACACAATGTGGAAAGAGAGATTATATCTTATGAGTCCTACACATTATCCTTGTGGTATTGCCAGAACATCTGAGTGATATGCTAACATATTCACAATGAAGATGGAAAGCCTTCTGGAGCCAACATCATACAAGCTCCTGGTGGGTGGCATGTGAGATCTATCCAATAGATCAACCATGTGACAACTGAACAGAAACAATGGGGCGATTCAATCTTTTGAATCAATCCTGGTTCAGGTTATGGATTGACGGATGCCTTTAGAAAAACCGGTCGTTGTGCTTAAAAAACTCTTTTCCTTAGCACATCGACTGTGCACAAATATTTCAAAAATAAAAGGTATTTATGATTGATAATTGATGTTCATTAAAACCTTCGTTGTATTGCAAAAACAATTTCTATTGAGCGATACATGATTGTTTTTCAAATCTCTTTTCATCAATCAGTGAATCTCAATTCGCTGGTTCACTCACTTCGTGTTGTCTTCTTTGAGACGTTCCAGTTTGAGAACAGCTAGAGCAGCTGCGAAACCCTGTCAAGGAAATTCTTTGGAATTTTACCTGATCATAGGCAGTACTTGTACTGATCAACGGGGAACCGTGGGCCGTGTACCTCAATTCAACAAAAGTGATCAAAGACACTTTCATGCACTTTATTGCTAACTGTTGTATGCAGGTACGCCCGACGTTTGCAGCTGATCAGAATGAAGCGGTCAATCCATAGCCGCATGCTCACACTACACATTCATCTCAAAAGAATTCATGATAAGTGCTTCAACGACTCTGATACTTTCACTCCATGCTTCTGCTATGCTGCTGTAAATATCATGAACCAGTAAAAGCTTCCGCTTCTCTGATAAGAAGAAATCATGATCCAAAATGTGAGCATGTCGGTCTAATTGTCACAACCTCATATGCTGGCGACACAACAATGGGTGATGCCAAGATCAACTGTTGCTGATGATCTCTCTTAAAGCTCAAAGGTCATCAATGTGGATCAACTCTATAACCTCCACGAAATATACATTGTAGTTGGACAATGATGATATCACCACGGAAGCACAATGTTTGAATATGTTGATAAGTTGATGTCTACGAGCTCAAGATTAAAGATTAAATAGATTGCTAGGATTCATAATGTAATTCATGGGGTGACCTCCCTTAGGGGGAGATTGTTAGGAATTGAAAAATATATTGTGAAGCATCGGTCACCCCATGTATAATCTAGCTTAAGTTAGCTCGTAGACATATCGTTTATTATGTTAGTTGTTAGTCAGTTAGTAGCATAGTTTAGTCTAGTGCAACACCATGGAGGAAGGACGGGTCTTTACCCATTGTATGCCTGATCCACAGCCCGTAGGAGGGCGTAGTAGTTTGTATAAATAGCCCTCTCCCTTCAAGGGAGAGGGTTGGATGTTCATTTGGAATCTAACCTTCCATGTGTTTTCTCTCACTAAAACTTCTCCCTTTCTCTCTCTAAACTACTTGAACGCCTCATGTGATTATGGTTTAGTGTGATTGTGAAATCCTATATCTTACACAGTCCTCTTCATGAACTTTCTTGCCCTCATACTTATCCAGGCAATGTTCCACTTGATATCCATCTCTTCCATGTCATCTTCATGGATCTGTCTCAGGTCATCATGAGTAATTTGAGATCCCTGTTGTTGCTCTAAGATGAAAGCATAGATTTTACTTTCATTGATGCCTGCAGCAGTGATGGCCAAACAATCAGTATTAACATTAGTACTAGGAGTACTAACATTGATACTGTCCTTATCATTACTAGTGAGTGGGTGAGCCACAAAGGCTATGTTTTGTGCCCCAGAGCTGGAAGATGCAGCTGCAGCTCTCTTCATATCTTGTTCAATCACCTTAAAGCTATTGAACAAATTGCCCAACTTCATAGTTTCAAATTCTACCTTATTCTTCCATACAATGACATGAGTGTCCCATTTTGGTGATGGAAGGCTTCTAATAAACCTGATATTGACATCTTCCTTGGAGATGTCCACATCCAATACTGCCAGTTGACTGACAAGTTTTTGAAGCCTATTGTAAACTGATTCAATGGGCTCAGTTGCACCAGCAATGAAGTTTTCAAAATCTTGCTTCAAAAGATTCTTCTGAGTTTTCTTGGTGACAGAGTCCCCACCAAATCTGGTCTTAATGGCTTTGAACAAACTCTGAGCATCTTTGTGTTTGTTGAAGGTGAGTTGATGATCATCAGGTATTGCCATAGGTATTGCCTCTTAGAGCCATTTCTTCATTAGTGATAGGTTCACCTTTGTCTTTAATAACAACCTTACCACCAACTTCTTCAGTGACAATGGATTTGTAGGAGTCTCCATTGATCACAATGTTCCACAGCTTAAAATCAAGTACCATATGCGCATTCTGCAAAGTTCATATTCATTTGGCTGCAACTTAGGAACTCTGGTAACAGCACTGGATTTGCTTGAGTCAAAATCCATTTCAACAGATTTGTCACACAGGATCTTCTAAAAACAAAGCTTCAGGACACAAGCTCTGATACCACTTGTGGAGTCCCAAACCTTGGATCTAGAATGCTTAGCTTGTAAACATGTAGTTTCCTTGGATGGTTCCAAAACAACAATGAGAAACTTTGTTGTGGATACACACAAGTATGCGAAATCTACTTGAATGTACTTTAGAAGATTAAAGTAAACACAAATGTAACACCAACAGCTTCAATATTATTGATTAATAATATGAGTACTCTCCTAGTACTAGGGTTTACAACCTTGAAGCTTTTCTTAAGACGGCTAGAGTATTGGTATATTCTTGACCTAGCTAGGATCTCCTTTTTTACACTAAAGAGATCCCTTACAGAGATAACTATGCATTAAGTATATCATATCTTCTATTGGAATAGAAGATATGCTGGTACAAACCATACACGACATTCTTAATATAGATCAGTACAAACTCAACACTATCAGTACTAACTTTTGCACTATCAGTACTAACTAGTTAATACTCTTCTAACATCACTATCAGTACTAACTTTAATACTATAAGTATTAACTCTCAAAAGTGAATTTCCCAACACTTCTCACTAGCATTCCTATTCCCCTAGAGAACGATATCAATCCCCGAGGCTTACCTAATACTACACTACAGCGATTAGGTTCACTGCCTAAGGTGTTGAAAAACTTGCTCAACGAAAAGGAAGTTCCTTTGACCCCGAACGTGCTTCGTACGCGCATCAAGTTTTTGGCGCCGCTGCCGGGGAATAGAATAGCTAGTTATATTTCTATCTCGTTTAGGTTCCCTTGCATGATTCCTATCAAGTAAGATTTTTTCTCTTTTTTAGCTTCCTTGTAGTCTATCCCCCTTCTTCGTGAATTTTCCATAGCCCATCACTTTTCATCATGGAAGGTGATAACCCGCCACCACACCAACCATTTCCCCACGCCAACTCCCTTAGACAACTTTGGACCCGCAGTTCCACCAAAACCCTTCTTGAGCCCTTTGTCGAACCCGATAGAGAGTTGTATAAGCGAATAACATCTCTCCATGAGTCTGGACCACAAGGTACCACCATTGATTTTGATGAAGCCGTGACTGACGAAGAGTCCACACATTCCCCCAAGTCTCCTGAAACTATCAACAATGACAATCTAAGCTAACATAGCGAGGAAATCCCCGCTACTCCTGTCAATGAACCCATCAATGAACCAAAGGAAAAAGTCCTTAGAGATTACTCCTCTCCCACCTCATTTGGATTTACCGGCGCCATCGGCTACACTTCCAAATAGATCAATGAGGTGTTGCATGCTGCCGACATTTGGCTTATCCAGAATGCATGTCAATTTCACGGATCCGACAGCGAAAACCCAATTCATCACACCAAATAATTTTTAAAAATTGTGGATACTATCTATGCTAATGGAGCATCCAAGGAGACATCTAGACTCCGGTTTTTCCCATTTTCTCTTTAAGGAAAGGCCAAAGAGTGGCTCGATAAGCTACCTCCGAGGTCCATCTTCACTTGGGAACAACTCACTACCAAGTTCACCAAAAATTTCTTTCCTCCTCGGAGAACTGCAGCCATCAAGAGCGAAATCCTTCACTTTCGTCCAACAGATGGAGAATCTATCGTTAACTCCTAGAATCGTTTCAAGGATCTCATTCAAAAAGCCCCACAACATGGTATCAACCTTTGGTTGCTTGTCCAAAAAAGGGATTGACTTCTCGACTGGCCGAAAAATTCCCAATCACAGTGCAGAAGAAGGCTGGAACCGCATAGAGGAGTATGTTCAAGACCAAGACAATACTTGGAACGAGCCATTGACTGTGATGAGTATCTCTGCTACCTTGAATAATAGCCCATTATCTCTCGACGATCGGATGAAGAGGGCACAAGAGAAGCTCGCATACCTCACAAAGTTAGAAGAGCCTAAGAGGTTGTTTAACCCATACCTTATATGCGACATCTGTGGAGGGTTACATAAGAGCGATGAGTGTGATGATACACACCATGAGCAAGCTCTCCTTTCCAGCCATGACATCTATGATGACCCTTCCCTCATTGTATTTTATCAGAATAATGATTACACTCTTTGGGGTAATCTAAAATGGAAACATGAGGGGGAAGAGGGTTCCGAATACACCATCTGTGATTTCTTTGAAGAAGAACTCAGGAAATTCGCTATGGAAAGGGGATTCTTTTAAAGGGCCTTGAAGGATTCATTCAAGAGAAATAAGCTGAATTAGAAAACCATTTCACCGAAATCCACAAAAGAATACGTGGACCTGGTCCAATCCAGCATGATCCAACCTGTGCTATTACTACTCGATCTGGAACCACCACCAAGGATCCACCGTACCCGGTTCAAGAGCCCACTACCAATGAGCCTGAATTGGACAAGGAGGGAGAACCTGAACCCCCTCCGACCTCTCACGACCCTCCTCCGCAAGCACCAACACCTGTCCAACGTTCGCCTCTCACACATATTCTTTATCCCTCACGTTTAAAGAATCAAAAGTCTGAAGAAGACAATGAGAGGTTGTTGCCTTACTTAAAGAGAGTTGTCGTTAACATCCCACTTCTCGATGTATTTTATCATATCCCTAAACATAGAACATATTTCAAAAGATTGCTCTCGAATCGGAAGAAGCTTGAAGGGTTGATATGATTAGGAGAAGAATGTTCTGTTATCATCCAAAAAAGCCTACCCAAGAAGAATGAAGATCCGGGTAGTTTCACCATTCCTTGCTCTATAGGGGCACTCTCTATGAAAAATGCCTTGGCAGATCTTAAGGCAAGCATTAACTTAATGCCTCATTCCTTATTTCTCAAACTCGGATATTCAGGGCTGAAACCAAATAGAATGAGTATTCAGCTAGCTGATCGATCAATCAAATACCCCATTGGAGTTTGTGAAAATGTTCTAGTAAGGGTAGGGGAGTTCAAGTTTTTGGTTGATTTCGTGATTTTAGAGATGGAGGAAGACAACTCAGTTCTGATAATCCTTGGAAGACCATTCTTAGCTACAACTTGCGCCATCATCGATGTTCATTATGGCAAGCTCACTTTACGAGTGAGGTCCGAGAGCTTAACCTTTGACATCAAGGATTCTATAAGTCGTCCTTCCTCTTACGATCATCCCATATATTTTGTTGAAGAAGTTGATGAGTTTGATGATGATATAGATAGTTGTATTGATGAGTATCTGATAAGCGGATTCATGAATGATGACAACAGCATGATGTACGATGATGAAGAGACTGAGATGGTTGGAGCCATCTCCTTTTACCCACGAAGGGCAGAGATTGAACCTCTTGACCTTCAAACGCCGAAAAATAAACTAAAACCATCAATCAAGGAACCTCCTACCTTAGAATTGAAAGATCTCCCAAGCCATTTAGAATATGCCTTCCTTCAGGGAGCGGATCAACTCCCTATCATAAGCTCATCCCAAATCATTGAACAAAAAAGGAAGCTCTTAGAAGTTCTAAAAGAGTACAAGGGAGTGATCGCATGGAGTGTTGCTGACATTAAGGGAATTGACTCTACTTTTTGCACTCATAAAATTCTTATGGAGGAGGATTACAAACCCACCGTTCAACCTCAAAGAAGAGTTAACCCCAATATCAAAGAGGTGGTGAAGAAGGAGGTCGTCAAACTTCTTGATGCGGGCTTAAATTATCCCATTTCAGATAGCCCGTGGGTCAGCCCAGTCCAAGTAGTCCCAAAAAAAGGAGGAATGATCGTTGTGAAGAATGAGAAAGGCGATTTAGTGCCTCAAAGAACGGTCACTGGCTGGCGTGTTTGTATCGACTATAGAAAATTGAATGATGCCACACGAAAAGATCATTTCCCTTTACCATTCATCAATCAAATGCTCGAAAGGTTAGTCGGGCATGAGTATTACTGTTTTCTTGACGGTTTCTCAGGATACTTCCAAATCCCCATTGCTCCTGAAGATCAAGAAAAAACTACTTTCACATGCCCCTACGGGAATTTTGCATACAAGCGAATGCCCTTCGGATTATGCAACGCCCCCTCTACCTTTCAAGGATGTATGATGGCCATATTCCATGAATTGATTGAAGATAGCATGGAAGTCTTCATGGATGATTTTTCAGTGTTTGGAAATTCCTTTGACCTTTTCTTATCCAACCTTAGGAAGATGCTAAAGCGGTGTGAAGAAACCAACTTAGTCCTAAATTGGGAAAAATGCCATTTCATGGTAAGAGAAGGAATTGTCTTGGGACATAAAGTCTCCGGAAATGGGATCGAGGTCGATAGGGACGAAATCCAAGCAATATCTAAACTACCGTATCCTACTACCGTTAAGGCCATTCGAAGCTTTCTTGGTCATGCGGGCTTTTATAGGAGGTTTATTAAGGACTTCTCAAAAATTGCCCGACCAATGACACAAATTCTTGTCAAGGACGCTCCTTTCGACTTTTCGGAAGAATGTAAGGAAGCATTCAATCGCCTAAAGAAGGATCTTATCCAAGCTCCTATAATGGTTACTCCTGATTGGTCCCAACCATTCGAAATCATGTGCGATACTAGTAATTACGTTGTAGGCTCCGTGTTGGGCCAAAAAAAAGAGAAGCATTTTCAACCAATTTATTATGCTAGCAAAACCATGAATGTGGCACAAGAGAATTACACAACCACTGAAAAAGAGCTTCTGGCTGTAGTTTTTGCCTTCGATAAATCCAGGAAATATCTTCTTCACCGATCATTCTGCCTTACAATACTTGTTCTCCAAACAAGATGAAAAACCCCGACTCATTAGATGGATTATATTGCTTCAAGAATTCGACATTGAGATTAGGGATAAAAAGGGGCTAAAAATCTTGCTGCTGATCATCTATCGCTATTGGAAAACCCAGACTTAGAGGAAATGGACCATGACGAAATTCGTGACTCTTTTTCCTGAGGAATGACTGATTTCCATTAAGGATATTGAGCCATGGTATGCGGATTATGCTAATTATCTATCCAGTAGGGTCTTACCAAATTACATGACTAGGCAAGATAATGCTGAAATACTATTTTTGGGACGAGCCCTTCTTATTTTGTATATGCCCCGATCAGATCATTCGACGTTGTGTTTCTGGAAGGGAGATTGATCGGATTATGAGAGAGTGTCACGCGGGACCATCTGGGGGGCATCACGGTATAAATGTCACGGCACAAAAAGTTTTCGATGACGGATTCTACTGACCTACTATTTTCTGCGACGTTAAGAGGTTAGTTAAAACGTGCGCATGCCAACGATCGGGAAACATCTTGAGAAGGGATGAAGCACCTCAAAATTATATCCAAGTCTGCGAAATCTTTGATGTTTTGGGGTATCGATTTCATAGGACCTTTTCCATCATCCGGAGGAAATGAATACATTCTAGTTGCCATTGATTATGTGTCCAAATGGGTGGAGGCACAATCCCTTAGGACTAATGATGCAAGGGTAGTCATTAATTTTCTTAAGAAGCTCTTCGCACAATTTGGGATTCCCAAGGCATTGATTAGTGATAGAGGAACCCATTTTTGCAATGCTCAAATGGAAAAGATAATGAAGAAGTATGGTGTTCCGCACAGGTTCTCTACAACATATCACCCCCAAACTAATGGGCAAGTAGAGAATACAAATAGAGCATTAAAGTGAATACTTGAAAAAATGGTTCACCAGAACAGAAAAGATTGGGCAGTCAAACTAGATGAGGCACTCTGGGCATTCAGAACAGCTTATAAAACGCCCATCGGAACAACCCCTTTTCACTTAGTGTACGAGAAAGCATGCCATCTCCCTATTGATCTTGAGAAAAAGGCATACTGGGCACTTAAGGCTTGTAATATGGATTATTCTGAGGCAGGGTTAAATAGGTTCTTACAGCTTCAATAGCTGGATGAACTAAGACTTGAAGCCTATGAGTCATCGATCACATATAAAGAAAAGGGCAAAAAGATGGCATGATGAATGAATAAATAATCCTAAAGAGTTTGTGGAAGGAGATAAGGTGCTCTTATATAATTCAAGGTTGAGACTATTTCCGGGAAAACTCAAATCAAGATGGTATGGGCCCTTTTCAGTAAAGAGGAAAATGAGCAATGGAGCCGTGGTATTTGTTAGGTCACCATATATGTAACACAAGCATCAATATGTAGAAATAGAGAAGAGATGAAGGCGGATGAACAACGAACCAAACACACATACACAAATAGTAAAGAAAGGTTACTCGTAGAGTGCAAGTGGAAGATAAATTGAACAACCAGCCCTCAAGTGAGGGTTATTACAAGGTATTTATAGGAGAGGGAGCTAGGGCAACACTCCTAGTCCCTTCCTTTCTCATATGGACTTGGGCCTAGGCTTATGGGCCTTCTATCTAAGCCTAAGCTAATAACAAACATAAAGGCCATATTAAGCTAACTATTACATATGAATCACTAACACTTGAATAAGGTTTAGGAGTGATTCCAACAATCTCCCCCTCAAGTGCTAGTGATGAATGAAAGAGTGATAAATGTTGTAGGTGCAGATGTAATAGTAGCTTTGACGTCTTCTGACATTCTTCTTTCTTGTGAGAAGAAGTGTCTTGATTCGAAAAATCTTCCCAGTGTAGAGAGATTGTTTCCTTTGAAGTATTTTGCTTTGACATCTTCATGTTCTTTGTTCTTTTGTTCTTTGTTCTTTGTTCTTTGTGGTGGAAGTGATAGTATGTTGTTGTTGTCTGCATCAAGTCTGCTTCGTTGCTCCAGTGTCTCCACGTCATTCTTCAACATGCTCACACATTCTTTAATGTTGGATTACTGTACTGATGAAGTTCTCTTAGTCTTTTAAACTTTGTAGATTCTTTGTTGACGAAGAATCATTCTGACTTTGTGTTGCCTTTGTTTATGAGAGAACTTTCATAAGTGATGTTGTTGGCATGAGCATGTGGAGAATCTGCACGATCAGTCCGCTCTAGAGCTTCCATAAGAAGTAAACATAGGAAAGGTTAGTAATAAGCGGATTCTGGCACTTACAAGTTTGAACTTCGAGAGTGTTAACAGCATAGTGTGAAAACACAACTCTAATTCTTAAAAAGGTTGTTCCTGAACTGGAGTCCCACAAGTGAGATAACACGATGTACCGAAGTATACCTACAGTTCAGATGAGTCACTGAGGTACACCGAAGCATCACCTCACGACTGTAGACCGTTTGAGACACACTGAGCGTAATCCACGGGGAGTTACCGAAGTGACCTGTTGTCAGGGCTGTTTGATGTTGACCCTGGCAGGAGTTTCCATTCAATCCCTGAGGATCACAAAAGTGAACCTCTCATAAATGTTCTCGACAAATTGCTAAGATCTGTGAAGGACTCGATAACGTACCACTGTTGTTCTTATTGTTGAACGACAAGTGATGAAATGTCAAGTGTGCCTGTGAGATCTTTTGATGAATCTCGTGGCTCTAGACTCAATAGTGCGTTTTGGTTTTCCTGAGCGGAGACTAGGGAGAGGGTCTCCTTTTTCAATACCAGCAATCTCTAAGAGAAAGCCGATAGTTTTCGTAGGGTTCCCTGTGAGAATGAAACAAGCTTCTGTTGGGAGAAACTTGATTGGCTAAGAAGGTTTAGTGCATGCGTCACTGAGTCCATGACGACTTTTAATCTTCAATACCGGTGTCACTAAGTGACAACCAGTAGCATATGAATTGAACCCGGTGTCTGCCCTAAGTTGAATAATCTGGAGGGCTATTTCTTTTCACCCTTTTCTTTGCTTTTCTTTTTAATTCTTCAACTCCTTCTTTCTCCGATTCTCATTTTCTCCTTTTTATAATCATACCTAAAGACTTCTAAGTACTAACTATTTGTGATGTCCTTGGGTAGATCCCTCCGGCTCTGGCGGATCATAGGATGGTTATTCCAAACCTTAATCACCTTATAACTCCATTGCCATAAAACCATTTTCATGAAAATCTCTCAAAGTATTTATGAGTAAAAACATTTTGTACCACTGTGAGAGTTTTAGATTTAGCAAAAACTACTCCCCCTCCACACATGCTTAAGAGTTTTGACAGAAATTTGCATGGTGAGAGAAGAGCGCGCACATTTGAATTGATCGACTCAAGATAGACAATTCCTTGCGAGATACGATTACGTTGCATAGTTAAAAAGATACATTGTCAGCTTTTAGGTGACAACTAGCTCTAATAACTACCTTGAAGATGTGGACAACCCCAAAAGGTTGTCAAACCCGTCAAAGTTCATGTCTATCAGGAGTTTCTCGAAAGGTATGATCTACTTGGATAATTCTTGGAAGACAAATCTTTTCGATGTATGACTGTTCAGATTTCGTCAATTCATGGGTTAAAGTCTTTTCACACGATAATTCAATAGCAATTCACAACATATTTCTTATCACATAAATTTTCTCCCCCTCAAAAATGGCATATAAATGTTATTTTTGATGAAATGTTTGAGAATAAATATGACCATTTTGAGTTTTATGGGAAGATAACCACTGTGAACAATTTGTGAACAAAGTTTTAATTCAAATACTCCCCCTCAACAAGTGATATAAACTGTTGAGGTTTTGAAAATCATAAGAGGAAGTACTTGTTCTTTTGAGCAAAAACATTGAAAAATGAAAGGTTTGATAAGTTTTGCTCAAAAGTAAGAAGTTTTCGCTCCTTTTATAAGGATTGTGGCACTGACGCGTACCACAGGGTCCTTTAATAACAAGAACGGGTTGTATACTGTTATGTGTGCACAAGCCATTATCATATATAATCACACATCCAAAATAATAAGAAAAAGAAACAATTTAAGGGGTACCAGGAATTTCAGGTAGGTCAGCAAGAACTCCAGGAATACAAACTGGACGTTGATAGCCTGTGAGATCAATGCGTTGACGACCACCTACGAAGCTTTCTAATGTTCTGAACTGGTCCCTTCGAAACAACCTTTCATCAATGTGCTTGATGATTCTCTTTACCTCCCGTCTTTCCTGAGAATCCCATCTCTTTTGTGACCTAATGCCTTGTTGAATCGCCTTTAACCGATAAGCTAGTCCATCCCTGACATGCTTCAATGTTGAATCACCAAACTTATGTAGCTCTGTACACGCCATCAAGCAGTTGCGGTGTAGTTCACTGCGGTAGACTACTCCAAACGGTTTGCTGATGAGAGTGAATTGAGGAAGATGGTTGATGTCAGGAAGTTCTAGCTGAGGTCTGGTGAAGTTGACACGAGTCTGATACGACTCAACAGCAAGTTGTAAATCTTCTACACGTTCCTGGATCACTATGCTTCTGATGAATATGAGCAAGGACTTGATGTATTCTCGTTGAATTTCAGTCGAGAATTTTCTCATTCTTCCCTGTACCTTGGCAAGATACAGATCTTCAATGTCGTTGAGAGACAAATTCTGAAAGTCCGCTTCACAGAATGCATAGTCCCTTTCGTCTTGTCTTTTGACCACAATATTCTTTAGGAAGGTGTAATCCCATTTAGACGAAAGAGCTACATACTTAACATCAACGATCCCTTGTGTACTATACACTTCATGTTGAGACCTTCGAACCTGGCAGCTTCTGTAGTAGATTCGTCGGCGTTCCGGCCAATGGTGAATCCCGTACATTGCATCGATGTCATACTCTTCCACTCTGTTGTTGAACATGTGGGTAGCCTTTTCCTCGATGGCTATGCAGTTAGAGTATATGGCTGACGGGAACGGAAGTGTAAGTGATGTAGCGTATTTCTTTGACACATCGCTACCGTGTAGAAGGAATTCCAGGTCGTTGTTGAAGAAGTATCGAAATGGAATCTTAGGTTGATCTGGTTGACCAATGGTAGGTAGAGGTTTGGTCCAATCTGTGTAGTATGGAGTGTTGTCTTTTTTGGTGTAGTCGATGTTTGCTTCAGGGTTGAGCCAATCAATGTTGTTGGACATGGCTCATGCTATGTTTTCAAGGTGATATTCAACTTCAATAGCACTTTCCGAGCTGTCTTTGAGTATTTGAAATGCTTCATTCTTGATTCGTTTCATTTTGTCATCTTCTTCACTCGGAACTTTGATTGCAGTAACTTAGCATGCTCCAACGTACTACCTCCTACCATATCTTGGTCATCAGTTAAGGCGGGTGTAGCAGCAACAAGTGTGGAAAACCATTTGTATTCAGTGTCATCGTTGTCTAGCCATGAAACGGCATCAGCCTTAGTCTTCTTCTTCTTCTTCTTAGGCCTAGAGGAGGATGCTGGTTCCTTTGTTATGCAGGGAGAAGTGGGTTGTTGATGAGGCTCAGGGACTTCCTCATCGTCACCACCAGTGTACTCAAAATGATCACCGGTTTTCTGAGACTGAGGTGGTAACTCAGAGTCCTGAGGTTTGTCAGTATAAGAATGAGGAGGAGATCGTGGTTGAGCTGGAGTCCTTTGGGGTGGAGGTTGCATTGAAGATGATTCACCAGTTTTCTTTGGACGTTTAGGCTCTTTATCTTTATCCTTATCTTCATCGTCTCTTGAACGCTTAGGCCTTTCAGCTTCTTCTCTGCATGCTGATTTAAGTTGGTATTCTAGCAATGCTTCAAACAATTTACCTTTGTAAGAGGCAAATGTTGCAGATCGTTTAGACATTTGAGCTACCAGCCGGTTAACCAATTCAGTATCTGAGAAGATTATGGGATCAGTTGGATTGATGTTTACATGCATAGGTGTTGATCTCATAGTTTGCTTGGCTAAATGCAGTAGATTCGGATAGAGTCGTTTGGTAAACATCTCCTTTGTAACTCTAGGAACGATGTCAAGAAGGAACTTGCGAGTGTAACCTTTGATCATTTCGTTCATTTTCCCTTGAAGATCATCTTTCATGAGCTTCTGGACATAGTCCCTTTCATCTTGCATCTTGTCATTCTCGTCATGAAGATACTGTACCTGGTCAGCGAGAAAATTCAGCTTCTTGTAAAGCACATCTTTCTTCCTGACCTGCTTGACAGCTTTAACGATTCGTGTCTTAGCTTGAGAGATCCAAGAGGCCGTTGGCTTCTTTACTGATTTGGATGTGGATCTGGTTGATCTTTTGGATGGTGGTGGTGAAGAGTGAGAGGATGAAGCTGATGATGAAGAGTCATGAGGAGGTTCAGGGTCCTTAGGAGGTTCAGAAGTTTTCTCCTTGGAATGAGTTGGACTATTGAGAAGATAATCATCATAGTTCACTTCGTCATCTTGTCCAGTTTTAGATTTTTCTTTAGCCTGAATCCTAGCATCTTCATCTGCTTTAGCTTGAGCTGAGGCTTCTTCATCAACTTTAGCTTGGGCTGCAGCTTCTTTATCAGCTTTTTCCTTCTCTGACTTTTCAGTTTCTGGTTCCTCAATGTCATACACAATAGAATCCTCCTGTTGCTTTTGTTGTTGCTCAAGAGTGGTAGCACCAGTTCCCTTATCGGGTTGATTAACCACATCAGGAATTGGTGTAGATTGAACATCACCACTTGACCCTCCGGGGCCACCCATTTGATCCTTTGCAAACTCTTTCGCAACGTGTTGGAGTCTAACAATTTTGAACTTCCTCCTGTAATCAGTATCAGTATCCAGAGGCTCTTCATCAGAGCTTTCTTCTTCGTGCTCAATCACTGGAGTCTTTCCTTTATCACCTTTGGGACTTGAAGGCTTTGTGGCTGTCTGAGTGTCATCTTTGACTGTTTCATACTAGGTTACTTCTTCTTCTGATTCAGTTTCCTCAGAGCTTTCATCCTTTAGCTTTCGTTGCGGTTTAGGCTTGGGAATAGGAATGGCTTCCTTAGAGGGAACTTTCCTTTTGAGTCCAGGTTTCCTCTTAGGAAACTTTCTTTGAATTTCAGTGGTTGCAACACTTCCTGCACTTCCTCTTCTGGTTTTCCTGGTAGGTGTACCAGAAGGCTTGTCATCGAGAAAACCAACTTTGCTTTCTTCAACTGCTACCAAATACCTTTTGTATGTGTAGAGCTTTTTGATTTCATCAGACAGAAGGTGATCCGGCAACACAGCACCCTGTTTCTTTGTTGTTGATTCCTTGAATCTGACAGTTAGAGTAGGTTCAGTCAACATGTCATGATTGTTGGGGTCATTGAGTCTCTTGGGGATATCAGGATTAAGCCCAAGTGCTCTTTGGATCAACAGTTTTGTATATATGATATAAGGAATCTTTGAGCTAAGCTTTTTGAGGAATGACATCATGTCGTCCCATATCAGAGCTTCAATTTCGATGTGCTTCATGTTGATCAAAGCCCAAAATATTTGCAGTTCCATGAGCTTGGGATGCTCATAGCCACTGTCACGACCAGAAACAGATTTGGTGATGATGATGTAGAGAGTTCTCCAAGGTTGAGGAATATTCTTAAGATCCACGTATGAATGCTTAGTGATTACTCATGTAGCTTCATCATAACCAATGTCTATCATGAATTGTAGAACAGTCTCTTCAGTTGGTGCAGCAACGTAATCGGTAGGCTCGATGTCGAGAATGAGGAGAACAGTCCTTAAGTCTGCAGGTGTGATGGTGACTTGTTTGTGGTTGAGAGTCACTGTCACAGCATTCTGTCCTTTGATCTTTTTCATTGTGTTCCAGAACTGATGAATGTAGATCTCCGGCACAGTAGCAGAGTTGGAGAGCATATTCTGATAAGGATGATTCTTCAGAATATCCACAGCAATTAAGCAAGAAGACTCTGAGCAGGTGAGAGTTTCAAAGTCAACATGAAGGTTGTTGTTTCCTATCTTCATCGGGTATCTATGAGGGAAGATATCAGCAACGGTGAGAACATTTGGTGCATCCACATTCTGCATTTGAGCGTCCATGACATGATCTGAAATATATTTAGCCAAAAGAACCAACATATCGAAAGACATTATGTTAGTCAACAGATGGTTTTATTGTCTAATTATTGAATGTGCTATGTTGATGATTGTTACGAGTCCAATGTCACTTGTTTTGTCCAATAGTCCAATGATGTCGTGATAATTTTCGTGAGATGATTAACTTTAAGTTTTAAAGTCCATGTTTTCACTTATTATTCACAACTTGTTTAAACATTTAAGCTTAAAGTGACATTATTGGTTTTGTGGCGTTATGATTTAATTATTTACAAGTTTGCACGCGTAACAATTCATAATGAAGGTTAAACAAGGCTTAGGCGTAGAAATGGTAGCTTATGCGTAAACATGAATGATATATGCGTAAACGCAAGCTTATGCGTAGGATCCTGACTTACGCGTAAGAAATATTACGCGTAGGAAAAGGGGACATTATGCGTAGAGCTTACGCGTAAGCGTATATAAAACCTTACGCGTAAGGCTTACTCGTAAGAGTCAACCTTATGCGTAGAGGTTACTGTTTACACATATCCTTCACAGGATACGCGTAGTCCCTTATGTAGAACCTTACGCGTAACAGTTATGCGTAAGATTACTCTTTAGCATAACTCTCTACGCGTAAGGTGATCCTTATGCGTAGTTTGCTAGTAACCTTGATTCTGAATTTCACGCGTAATAAACCTGAAATAAGTTAATCATAGCACCAATTATTAACACATACATTCAATATTCATCAGATCAAGCATGAAAAACTCATCAAACAGTTACGCGTAAAAAAAACCCTTATGCGTAAACCTAAACCCTAAGGTTTAATTTCTACGAGTAAGAGATTTAGCCATAGGAATTGCACCAAAATGATTCTGGTAAGTCTAAGAAGCCTATTAAGTTGTCTTATCCAAGTTTTAACATCAAATAGGTCATGAATCAAAAATACCCAAACCGTGTGAACATAAACCCTAGTTTCCAATTTATGAATCATTAGTGTTTCTGGGTAATTTCTGGACCTAAATATGATCAATTCAACTTGAAAAACAACCTCATACAACAATCTTTATCACCAAAAACATTCACAATCAATCAATTCGTGTTGCTGGGTATGTTTTTATGATCAAAATAGTTTCAATGATGTTATATGAACGTTTTGACACTATCATTTCAATCATAAACACACAAACATGATTATGTGTTCATACGCTTATGCGTAGAACACAAAATCACTCATATCTCACGTTTTAACCGTTGGATTTGTAAAAGATTCAAAACCATTGTTTGTAAATACGTTAAGATTATGAAACCACTTACAAAATGATGATCCAATACACAGAAATGAAGATCGAATTTTAGGCGTAGGATGAGTTTGGTGAAGTATTAAATGTGAAGAATAAATGTTAGGTGAAGTGTTTTATTAGAAAATACTTTAAAATTTTGACACTTTCAGTCCCTCCACCTCTACCATTTACATCCAAAGCCTTTAACTTCCATTTTGGTTACCAAACGATTGATGTTTTGAAAAGAAATTTGACGACACTCCCCCTCGGCTTAAGAAATAATGAAGTTTTATATATTTGAGTCCGAGGAGTGTCAGTGAACCAGAAAAATGACCTCCATTAATAAAGAAACAACCGGGATAAGATAACATACAAGTACAAGGTTTTTAATGAAACAGTTAAGTGATTGATTTCTCCCCCTCAACACTTGATCGAAAAAATACTGAATTTTGAAAGATTAGAGTGTTGACGGAAGAAATGTACTTGCCATGTTAAAAGAAATATAGATAGAAGAATATTTTTATTGTTTTATCAGATTTTATATTTTTGTATTTTGTTTTTGAAAAAAATTATTTACAAAAGAGGTGTTGGTGTTTGACTGGTTTTTAAGAATGTTTTAAGAGTTCATCCAATTCCTCTTGAGTCAAACACCGCATACCAATCTGGTGAACCAACTCATTAAACCTAGCAGGAGCTAAGGCTTTGGTGAGAAGATCTGCCAATTGGTATTCTGTACCCACGAAGTATAATTCAACTGTACCCTGTTCCACATGGTCCTTGATGAAATGATATCGAAGATCGATGTGCTTTGATTTTGAGTGTTGAACTGAGTTGCACGATATCGCAATATCACTTCGATTGTCGCAGTACATCGGGATTCTGTCAAATAGGTAACCATAGTCTTTGAGTTGTGTTCTCATCCAAATGACTTGAGCAAAACACGCGGACATGGCTACATATTCTGCTTCGGTTGAGGACAACGATGTACAATCCTGCTTCGTCGATTGTCATGACACCAGTTTGTCACCAAGAAATTGTAAGGCTCCTGAAGTACTTTTCCTTGAGTCTAAGCATCTTGCGTGGTCAGCGTCTGAGAAAGCGATTAGTTCAAAACCAGAATCCTTCGGATACCAGATTCCCAAATTAATGGTTCCCTTGATGTATCGAAGGATTCTTTTAGCCTCAGAGAGGTGGGTTTCAGTTGGTCTTGACTGATAACAGGAGCAAAGATATACGGCAAAAACAATATCAGGTATGCTAGCTGTTAGATGCATGAGAGACCCAATTATACTTCGGTATTTGGTAGGGTCCACCAATTTCCCATGTAAATCAGCGTCTAGCTTCTTGGTATGAGCCATTGGTGTGGCATATGTGTCACAATTTTGCATTCCAAATTTGTTAAGAATTTCAAGGGCATATTTGGGCTGACTCAAGAAAATACCACGGGGTGATTGATGAACTTGCATTCCTAGAAAGAATGTGAGTTCACCCATCATTGATATTTCAAAATGTTTTGTCATTAATTTTGCAAAAGCATTTGAGTATTTTAAATGTGTTGACCCAAAAATGATGTCATCCACATAGATTTGAACAATTAAGACGTGAGCCCCGTGATATTGTATGAAAAGTGTGGGATCGACCGAACCTTTGGTGAATTTATTGGCAATGAGGAAGGATGATAACTTATCGTACCACGCCCGAGGAGCTTGTTTGAGACCATACAGAGATTTTTTCAGTTTGTAGACATGGTTCGGGAACTCGGGATCAACGAATCCTTCTGGCTGGCTGACATAAACCGTTTCTTTCAGTTGACCATTCAGAAAAGCAGTTTTGACGTCCATTTGAAAGACCGTTATATTCATGTGAGCCGCAAACGCGAGAAAGATCCGAACAGCCTCAAGACGAGAAACCGGAGCGAATGATTCTTCAAAGTCAATACCCTCTTCCTGTCTATAACCCTTAGCCACCAGACGTGACTTGTTTCTGATTACGTTCCCTTCAGCATCCAATTTGTTCTTCCAAATCCATTTGAGACCAATGACGTAGACCCCTGTTGGTCTTTCAACCAGTTCCCATACTTCAAGACATTTGAATTGGTTGAGTTCTTCTTGCATGGATTCAATCCAGTTGTCTTTTGTCATTGCGTCCTTAATGTTCTTAGGTTCAGATTGGCAGACAGTGAGAGCATAAATGCAATGTTCACCATCTGTGTGAAGACGTTGTCTTGTGACGACTGGTTGATTTGGGTTGCCAATAATATTCTCAAGAGGATGGTCTTTTGTCCATCGATGTGTAGAGGGTTGATGTTGGTATACATTGTGCAGATTTTGAGGATTCAAATGGCTTGTAGATGATTCCGCAACATCAGGTACAGCAGTTTCATTAGCAAACGGGTTAAAGAATGCATTTGGATCAAAACCTGCAGGTGGGGGTACTTGATTGTTCAGAACATCATCAGCTGGTTCAGCGTCGTTGGAATCAGTTTGTTCAACTGTTGTTGTGGAGTCAACTGCTGGTGCTTCTTCAACAGTAGTTGTTGTACCAGGTGTATCAGGTATAAGAGTAGTATCAGGTTGAGCAGCGGAAACAACGGATACACCTGGAGCACGTTCATCAATATCGTCACTGAACAGAGGAGCAAATAGTCTTTCCATTTGTTGACGTGTAAGCTGGGGGCTTGATTCAACTGATGATGGGGTTTGAGGGAAGTTTAAGCGGTTGTGACCGGGTTCCAAGCTGTTATACTCAGAAGCCATTTCAGTGAGTTCATCAAAATTAGCATGAATCGTTTCCATAACCTGCTTTGTACGACGATTCTAGATCCGGTAACCTTTAGAATTTTCACAATATCCAATAAAGACTCCAATGTCAGCTTCAGCTTTTAGCTTTCCAAAATCAGCACGATCATTATTCGGATAGCAAAGGGATCCAAATACATGAAAGTGTTTAAGATTTGGTTTTCGGTTGTGGAGAAGCTCAAATGGTATTTTGTTGTGGCGTTTTGTAATCATTGAGCGATTCTGAGTGTAGCATGCAGTTGAAACAACTTTAGCCCACAAGTAATCTGGAAGTTTAGCATTGATTAACATCGTTCTGGCAGCTTCCACTAACGTACGGTTTCGTCTTTCAACAACTCCGTTTTGTTCTGGTGTGCGGGCAATAGATGTTTGATGCTCAATTCCCACTTTCTCATAATATTCCCGAAGAGTTTGATTCACAAATTCAGTTCCTTTGTCTGTTCGAATTTGTCTGATGGTGTTGCGAAGCTGAATTTGAATTTTCGTGAGAAAGGTGATGATCATCTGTGGAGCCTGATCTTTACTTCGAAGGAAATAAACCCAAGTCCATCTTGAGTAGTCATCAACAATTACTAAGATGTAGCATTTGCTATTAATCGTCTGCACGCGCATCAGGCCACACAAATCCATGTGAAGAAGATAAAGCACATGCTGAGTGCTGTGTTCCACCTTTGAAGGAAAATGAGCACGAGTGCTTTTCCCTTGTTCACAAGCTGAACATAGGTGACCTTTAGAATACCAGAATCTCGGGAGACCTTCAACAAGTTTGTGTCGAGCAAGGTTGGTTATGGTTTGAAAGTTTAGATGTGAGAGGCGACGGTGTCATATCCAAGATTTTGTAGATGTAGCCTTTGAGAGAAGACAGATGGGAGATGAAGTGATCATGTCTTGCATGGAGATAGTGTAGAGACTGGATGAGCGTTGGCCAGACATAAGATCATTTCCTTGTAGATCACGAATGAAACAAGTTTTCTCCCTGAAAGCGACTTCTAAATCTCCATCACAAAATTGACCAACAGAAAAGAGATTGTGACCGAGGCCTTCCACATAATAAACCCTGCTAATTTCGATGTTGCCATTGATGTAATCTCCGTAGCCCATGATAGCTGCGAAGTGATCGTTCCCGAATCTGACAGTGCCAATGAACTTTGCAACAAAGTTTGATAACAGTTTAAGATTGCCTGTCATGTGTCGAGAAAATCCGCTATCAACAATCCAAAGGATGATCTGTATCACCTGCATTACACACAGACGACACAGATGGAATAGAGGTAGATGTGGAACCCGATGAGTTAGAGGGTTCCTCAGCAGTTATAGTAGAAATACATACATCAATGATTTTAGGCATCCATTTAAATCCTAGTGTTTTATGTATCCATTTCTGCCATCTCCAACTAGTCTTAGCTTTAGTCTTAGTGAATGCACTAGGTGGTACTACATTCTTTGGAGGTGATACTGGAACTACAGGGATATCAATGCGTTTCTTAGAATCTAAGAAGGGCGGTCTACCAAGCACAGACTTAGAAGCATTAGTGGGCCTAGAGGTATTCCGAATCTTAGGATTCCGTAAACGAGACAAGATAGCTCTAGCAACACATTTGTCATGACAGTCAGAAAGCATACTTTTACGACAAATAACATAAGAAGCATCAGACTGAATATCAAAAGTACTTAAAGGTTTAGCATTTGTTACAACACTTTTTCCATTACATTTGTCAGACGCAATATCTAAAGTGGGTGCAACATGATTCTTATTCCAAATCCTAGGGTGTTCCTCTACTTCATCATTCTTTATTAATCTTTTCTTAGGTCGCAACTTCCTATTCTTCCTTGTATTGCTCCTAGGCTATGAAGTGCGGACGTTGGGAAAAGAGGCAACTATTCCTGTTTCAGTAGAAGGAAACACATTAGTATCTTGTGTTTTGTTAGTAGGCGTTCTGGGTTGACGTTTACTAAGTGTTACAGGTGCAATTCTCTTAAGGATGCTAGGCTGAACTTGTTCATACTTTCCTAACATTTCCCTTAACTTAATGATAGTGTGCACCAAATCTTGATTTTCAGAACGAAGATTTCCAGCAAAATTCATAACTTCTTTAGTGTGTGTAAGATAATGATCAAGTTCGTTTGATGCTTCAGCACGAGTCTGTTTGAGTAAATCAAATATGACACCATATTCCTGTTTAACTTTTGAAAGTTCATGTTCATATTTTGAGATTTGACACTTAAAAGACACGTTTTGAGCATCCAGTTGCTCAAGTTTTGGATTAAGATTTTTTGCATGCAACTTGGCGAGTTTGTTTTGAAAAACAAGTTGTTGATCGTGAATATCTTTTTGACACCAATTAAGACGACGTTTTGCATTTGAAAGTTCGTTTAATAATCGTTCATTTTCAACTTTTAAAGACTCGATTTGAAGCACATTATCAGTATTCACAACAATTTCAATAGAATCAACAATATCAGAAGAGAGATGATCAGATGCATATGTAATAGATTGTAATAACACAACATTATGGATATCAGCACAGATAACATCTTCCAAGAGTCGATCAACATCTTTTCTCAACAATTTCTTTTTACGTTTAGTATTTGAAATCGATGTTTCTGTTTTCTCGAAAACGGTTTTCATGAGACCAAGTTCCTTGTGAAAATCCCTTTCCCAATATAGTGCACAAGTTTTCAAATTTTTAACATGGGGTAAAAGTCGTTTCTGAAGAATGTCTCGATGTTCTCGCACCATTGGCGATTGAAAATGTTCAACTTTTATTTCAGAATGAAATTCAATCTCACGTTCCAAAATTTTGAGGTCAGATAAGAAAGTGTCAAAGTATTTTATGACGCGACAACTTTCGGCTTTTGTTTTAACTTCACTAAGTGAAGGTAAAGGACCATTAATTTGTGCACCATTTTGTTTGGGACTAACTTCAGAGACTGGTGTGATAACAAAAGGTTTGTTAGAAGTATCTTGTTGTTTGACAAAAGTGACGGCTTTTGAATAGTTAAATGGTTTGTTATAAACGACATTTTCCATTTTTGACCGACTCTCGTCATCTGCATCTAATTCCTCCATGCGATTATATTCAACAACAGTCATAATTGAATCATCAATTCTATGTTCTGCATTGTAAACTTCAGGATTTGGTTTGAATGCTCTGTTTGAAAACTTAGGTTTGTAATCAGCAGGTATTGGTCCATATCCATTTGGATTAGGTTTAAAAGTAAACTTTTGAATGGTTGTGATTGACTCACCATGTTTATAAACAACATTTCAAAACTCTTTGATTTTGGTTTGTAAGTCGACAATTTCTTCAAGATAGTTATCTATTCATTTCGTGGAATGCTGTTTGTACTCAGAGAACTGTTTTTGACAAGTTAACAACTCAGCCTTGGCTTTTTGAGTTTCCAAAGTAAGAGCGTTAAGTTGTTTTTTATGTTCATGTTTCAGTTGTTCTATTTGAGACAACAGAGCATTCTTGGAAGCGGCTAGATCACGTATCTGTCGTTCTAATGATTTTTCATTTTGATGAGATTTAGCAAAAGCGACTTCAAAACCTTCTTCACGTTTTTCTTGAGTTTTGAAAAAATTGATTTGTCGAATTAAGCATTCATTATCCCTAATTAACAGTGCATTTTTCTCTTTTAATTTCGTGCAAAATTCCAACCGAGAGTGTTGGTCTTTAATTAAGGTCAGGAGGTCAATTTCTCTATTAGACCGAAGCTCATTTTGTTCAACGTGAGTCTCAACATGATCATTATTTAGGTCCTAAAATATAATCACGGAGTCAACTTGATTATCAATATTACCTATAAGGTCATCTTGATCGTCAAATATAACTACGGGATCTATTTGATAATCATTGGAATGAGATGTGGATTGCTCATGTTGAACACTCTGATCCTGGTCGGATGGAGAAATTGGCAGAGATATCAGATCAGGGATGAGTATATTTTGTTCCGGTACCTGAGACAAGCCATCAGTGTCATACAATGGGCCTGTGTCACTCATGTGTAGAGCTTGCATTTGTGCCATCAACATCAATGCTGCATTACCCTCCAAGTCCTCCATATCATCATCAGAATCTGCATTTGCCATAAAGCTCTGTTCCTTGTTTGTAAGAATTCCAGCAGCTTCATCCTTAAGAGCCAAGAGCAACGCCTCTTTGTGATAAGCACTGCCTCTTGTCCTCGGCTTAGGACATGCATTAGCCAGATGACCCTTTTCATTGCAGTTATAACAACGAAGACCATTAACCCCATTTTGAGCATTCCCCTGTTCAACCACTTGAGCTCTCTGTTGTTGTGGAGCACCCTGGTTATTCCTTCTAATAGCATTAAACCCTTGACCACCTCCCATCTAACGACCATAACCACGGTTCTGAACTTTAACACGTCCATTGGTCACAACAGCTTGATTCCTTGTGTTGGATGAGGAACGAATGCGATTGTTGGATTTGTTTGTATACCGACCGAAGGCTTTAGCAATCATAACAAATCCGTGTTGCAATTCATCGAAAGCAGCAGAGTCCTCATCAGCTTCACTGTAAAGTGCTTGAGCATTGTTGTTGTTGTATGGAACCAATTGAGTTTGTGGAGGTTGTTGCTGTGACTGATCATATGGTGTAATGGTTGCAGTTGGTTGAGGAGCGGGTTGAGGAGTTGTTTGAGTAGGAAGATTAGTTTGAGCCCACAAAGCAAGTTGTTGATTATCAGGAATTGACTGTGAAGTTGGGAGTCCACGGATAGTCCTTTCTTTGTCAACTTCTTTTTGGTGAGGCTTCAAATAGTCATACAACAATCCGTATGTAGCATGATGAAGGTTCTTAGCTTGACGGAGAAAAATGACATACATCTCCCATTCCGGACCAAGACTACTTAGGAACTTAGTGTTGACAGCAATTCGAGGCATGATGATGTTGTGTTTGTCCAAATCATTAATGATGTCTGAAAAGCGATGATGATATGACTCTAATGTCTCTCCTGGTTCAATCATGAAGTGTTCATAAGCCAAGTAGATTTTGGATTCCATATCTTCCTGACTGAGGGTTGTGCCTTCCATTAGTAGATGAATATGTTCCCACATTGCTTTAACTGTCTTTTGAGCATCAACACTTTGAAGGATCGGATTAGGTAGTCCCAAAAGGATGTATTGCATTGCAAGTTCATCTGCTTCAAAGTGTAGAAGTTCATCACCAGTGAGGTCTGAGATAGTTGCAATGTTGGTGACAGCATCTCTTGGTGGATTGGCATCTGGATCTGCGGGTGTGACAGTAGTAGGCATCTGAAATGGACCTTCCATGATGACCTTCTTTAAGAACTTTCCATGTGGCTTCTTTAGATCAAAAAACCTAAAGAACCGAATCACCCATTGATCATAATTCCCGGGAGTGAGCATTGGAGGTCTGTCAAGAGAGCCAGCTTCATGAATTGATTGTTAACTACTTAAGGCTTCACACATCTTGCCAAACCATGATGGTTCCTTCATAGTATTCCTGGATGGATGTTGATTGTAGAAGTTTGTGTAAGGTTGTACTTGAAGACTAGGTGGTGGTTGAACCATTTGTGGTGGTGGAATTGCTCCAAGTTGTTGTTCATTAAATTGTTGTTGATAAATTTGTTGTTGATGATTAAATTGTTGATGTTGTGGACTTAGTTGTTGTTGTTGTTGTTGATGATAAGTGTAAGGAAAATAGTTAGAGTATGGTGGTTGTGACATGTTGAAAAACTTGTGTTGTTAAATGGATCTTTGTAGTCGAATGAACCGTTGTTGATGAAGTATCCTTAGGCGTAGAAATCACAGAAAAGCAAAGTACCACTTATGCGTAAAAACACCAAAGATACGCATAACAGCAATAGTTACGCGTAGGATTAGCTTACGCGTAAATAAGGAGAAAACACTAAAGTTATGCGTAAACAAGAAGTTAGGCGTAGAAAACTTAGGCGTAGGATTAACTTATGCGTAAAACAAGGCTTAGGCGTAAGATAAATCTTATGCATAAAAAATTCTACGCGTAAGCTTGTGCTTATGCGTAAATTTAGGGTTTTGCCCAAATGATCTTTTACACTATCACAGTGCAAAAGATATCCAAAGTCGACGTGTTTTCAGGCTTATGCAAGCAAGAAAACACGGAGTAAACCACGAAAACTGAAGATCAAACCAAGGAGAAGTTACGCGTAAGATTAGGGTTTCTCTTACGCGTAAGATTAGCCAAAAGTGATTTCTGTCAAATGATGTTTCCAAACCAGATTTTTGTGATGAAATAGCTTCAATATCACCAAAATAACACAAAAGTGTGAAACTTGATAATCCAAAGCTCAAAAACACGTTATGCGTAGAACACTACCCACGTACAAAACCTAGCTTAAAAACTATGATCCACGCGTAAAGTTTGAAACTTTTTGCCAAAAACATATAATTTAACACCTAAACACGTTGAAAGGACAAGAATCTTGGATTAAAAGGTGTAAAAAATACGTTTTTAAGCGAACCAAAGTATCACTCGTTGTTACGCGTAAGACCGAAACTCACATAAACAACGAAAATGATTCACCCAACTATTTGGCGAATGATACCACTGTTAGGTCACCATATATGTAACACAAGCATCAATATGTAGAAATAGAGAAGAGATGAAGGCGGATGAACAACGAACCAAACACACACACACGAATAGTAAAGAAAGGTTACGCGTAGAGTGCAAGTGGAAGATAAATTGAACAACCAACCCTCAAGTGAGGGTTATTATAAGGTATTTATAGGAGAGGGAGCTAGGGCAACACTCCTAGTCCCTTCCTTTCTCATATGGACTTGGGCCTAGGCTTATGGGCCTTCTACATAAGCCTAAGCTAATAACAAACAGAAAGGCCATATTAAGCTAACTATTACATATGAATCACTAACACTTGAATAAGGTTTAGGAGTGATTCCAACAGTATTATTATACAATGATGGAAGAGAATTTACCGTGAATGGATAACATGTGAAACATTATCAGTTGGACAATAACGAACTAATCAATGATGAAGATATTGTTTTGGAAGAAGGTGACGACAATGAAGTCACGTAGGAGCACGACTTCGAGTCTAGCTACAAGACTCATAAATAAAGAAAAGCGCTCCGTGGGAGGCAACCCATGCTTAATTGTTTGCTTGTTTGTGTGTCATATATCTTTTTATTATTGTATGTTCTCATGTTTGAATTTGTGAAAATGCTTTATTTTGTCTTTAACCTCGTCTTAATTACATATAAAGGTATTTTACAAAAAGATAAGTGTAGGGAGGATTACATATGTTTTTAAAAAACGTGAACATGAGAACTAAAACTAATGAAATTGATATATATATATATGTGTTTGTTTGAGTCAAATGCTTGTATCGAGTCATAATGGATGTTTTGCAGGAATTTTTCCAGATTTTAAAGGTGTAATTTTTCTAGAATTTTTCCAGAAAACGCAGCAGACCAGTTTCTGTCAGGACAACCTGATGGCGTCAGGATTAGAACCTGACGACGTCAGGAGGAGCAGAAACAGCTTATAAAAATTTTTTCGTTTTTTGTGCTATTTATAAATTTTTGGAAATTCTCAAGTCTTAATTTTCCAGAAAATCTGCAAACATCCATTCTACAAGCATTATATCCTAGTTTAGTTAAGTCATATATAGTTTTACCGCTGATTTTACGCGAATATTTCATCTATTTTCTTAAAGCGTGCAGGTTATATTTGGCAAGAAGAAGAAACATAATATTGGATGAAGCTTATCACACATACATTCTTCTTGGAAAATATTTTAACCACTACTTCACACGGATCCTACCGACCTAATCAAGGGAGTACTAGTTTCTTTCTCTTTTAATTACCTCCCTTTATCATAACTTTGATACTTTCGGGGAATATTAGGGACAAAGTTCAGTTTAAGTGTAGGAAGGGAGAATAAAACGGGAACTTTGAAACTATGCTTATCCTTGAATATTTGTCTTGTCCTAGTTCATTTGTGTAATAAGCTATGAGAAATATTTGATAGGGAAATTTTAGCACCAAATTTAAATTTTTTTATGACATGTACGAGTGGGACTTTAGTCTTAATAAAGCGTCTTATGGATAGGATGTTGGAATCGCTCCTAACTCGTAAATGGAACGACATTGACGGGATTACATTTTCTATCTTTGTTACATTAAACACAAGGGCTTGTTATGTCATTTAGTCATAGTTGTATATGTTTAGGTATAAATACCCTCCTAGACTTTCGTAGGAGGGTGAGACTCTTTAGTGTAATTTCATCCTTCATAAAAAAAACACACAGTTTCTCCCTTCTCTCTCTAGTTTCTCTCACTAACATGATGAAGATGTTCTTCCATCTCCCAAGACCTCCCGATTCACTAAATCATCCATATAATAGGTCCTAACATTGGTATCAAGAGCAAGGTCCGATTTTTTTTATCATGGGATGATTTTGGTGATGTTTTCTTGTCAAAATCTTATTTAAAAATCTGTCCTTATTCTTAACCTTTCATATTTTTTTGGGTTAACAGTTTTTATACAAGTTTATTGTATCTATATTGGTAAGAAATAGTCAGTTTTTATTGTTGTTTCCATGTTTTTGTTTCTTGTCCAAGATTCAGTTTTTTGGTATCATATGTTTTTTTTACTGTTTTTTTTGTCCATCTCGTGACTGTTTTCTGGTCATATCTTTTGGTATGCCGTTTTAATGGTCAAACATGGGTCAAAAATTAAAAGCTTTCATGCTTTTTCTGGGCTTATATGAAGATAGACGGAATCTTGTTCGGAAACTCGCCGAAAAAAAGGTCAAAGGGTCAAAACCCTAAATCTACGCCTAAGGATGTTCTTACGCGTATGGAATAAGCGTAAGAAGGTTACGAGTAAACATGCTTTAAGCGTAAGAAAAGTTACTCGTAAGAAATTTACGCATAACTGTTTACGCGTAAGACTTTGTTTACGCATAAGACTCTCAGGCTTACGCTTAAGAATGTTTACGACTAAGCAAAGGTTTACGCGTAAGACCAAGGTTACGCATAAGGAAGCTTATGCATAAGCATGAAGTTACGCGTAAACTTTTTTACGCACATGAACTGAAGAGAAGAAGAGCCTTATGTGTAAAATACCCATGACCTCAAAGCTTATGCGTAAACCATAAAGAAGACTCGACCAACACTAAACCAAATACCAAGACTCGACTTCAGGTTGCAACCATCATCAGACTTAAGCCTAAAAGAATTAAAAGGATATCATACGAGAAGAAAACACAATTCAGTCCACATACCACAATCAAATCCGAAACAAACATCCACATCCTTGATCTATATTCAAACCATGAACATCACAACTTTATCACATCTACTGAGATAACCTATCTCTTACCTCCAAAACAAAAACTTCACTCGACAGACAAGAAATTGAAAAAACTTGATCTCAGATTCATTCAATGTTTTCACGTCTTTTAAATATATTTCTTTCGTTGAATACTATTCATCACAGATCTAATACTTGTGAAGCCAAGCCTCTTCATTTTTTATCCAAACAATAAAAAGAAGGACAATAACAAGAATGTTATTACCTTTCTTGGTTTGTTTTTCAGAAAACACAAAGACGATAACAACATATTCAAACGACTACAACCTTACCCGAGACCCTTAAAGGATCTTGATGCCTAAACTCTTGTATCCTTCGTGGGTCAGTTCTAAATGAAGCGAAAAACAAAGAAAAGGGGGTATTCTTATGGTGTGTTGATTCTTGATTTTGTTACTGATGATAAAGATGGAAATAGGTTTTGATTGAGGTTGAGCTAGAGGAGATACGTTTTTTTTTTCTCAGATCTATTTGAGAGAATATAGGAGGCGTAATATTTGTGAAGAGTGAGATTAGGGTATGAGATGACCTAATCTTTAGGGTATCACTCTTATAACCGGTTTTCACTTATCAAGGATATGGATCGGGCAGTTTGGTGTGATTGGATCCGGATTGGGCTTTGAGTTTCAATCGTATATTTCGTTTGGGCTGATGGATATAATGAATTTTGGGCTACAATGATATGCATCCGGATTTATTGATTGGACGATGGTTACATTGAATTTGAATACACAAATTTGTCATCCGAATTTTTTTTTAGATATAAAACTTTTTGGATACAAATTTTTGTTATACATTAAAGAGGGGTATTTTGGTCGGTTATAAAATTTCACGGGGATACAAATTTTGACAAGATCAGGAAAACATTATCACATTCATTTAAACCGTTAATGAAGGCTAGTTTTGAGCATGTAACCATAAGATGTGACTACGGCATGAATTCACTATTATTTATTTGAGGTTGAAGTGGGATATCACGGGTACGTGTACTTAGTATCTGAAGATATCAGGGCTAGTTGGATGCATGATTCTTCGAGATCCTTGTTCGAGCTTTAACCGTTACGAATGACAAATACTTCAGTTGTCTAGTTATACCTGATGTAAGGAGTTACGTTGTTGTGCTCACAGCGTATAACTATCACTTTTAAGGAGTTACGTTGTTGTGCTCAAGTGTCACAAAAAGTTGTGGATAATTCGAGAAACTTTAAGTTTACCTTTTTTCGATGTTGGTAAGAAAAAGGGTTCTTCGTCTGACAATAGTGCAAGTTTAAGTCACAAGTTCGGGTTATTTTACTTCTATCTCAAGTTCGTCATATTGGATTTTTCTCCATCAGTAGTCACTACAAAAAGCCGTCAGAATGATAATGGGGTCGGTAAAGAGTTAGTTGAGAAGAGTATACACGAGTAGAGAAGTTTTATCAGCAGTTGATTCTCACGAGATATTTGTGGTACTTCACAATTGTTCGATTATTTGGACATACATGGTTTCGCTGTCTCCAATTCATCATCAACATACGTGGTGTATAATTCTGATGCATTGAAAACATCAGGGGGAAGAGAGTGTACGGGGTCTTGTTTCTTTGACTTTTTTTCAAAAACCCTTTTCCCTTCATTAATTTCTTCAATTAGGGGGAAGAAATGAGACGATCTGTGGTTCAAACTTCTTACTTTGGTGTTATCGTCTCACTTTCACAGAGTTATCGTGTGTGAAGTTACGCAAATAGGATGTTATGATGCCTCACATACGGTCATTTTATCGAGTAACTGCATATTCACAAGTGATTATTATTCCGATAGACCGCAACATTCAGGGGGAAGTCGTTTCATCTCGTCTTTCGTGGTTTGTTTAGTGTGAAGCATCTACATACGTGAGAAGATCTTGTTGATTTCTTGCATGTTACCCGCGAACGGATTTTCTGCAATAAGTCAGATTTACCTTGTGTGGTTTACTGCTCATCTACAAATTCTGTTGCATACTGAAAACTTCAAAAATTAGAGGAAATGTTCACTACATCAAAGTTTCGAATCTGCTGAAGATGGTTGTCAGTTTGGGGGGAAGCTGATTTAGAAACTTCGCCAAAAAGGAGTGTACGGAGAAGCTGCTAAAGACATGCGGCATTAATTGGGGGGAAGTTAATCCAATTTATGCATATTACATCATTTGCCTACAAGTGAAGAAAACGGTTCTCAAGTCGAGGTACAAGAAGAAGACAAAGAGCGTAAACTTTCATCATCCTCAGCATTTGAAGAGCTTATGAAGACCTTTTTTTATTTTTTTTTATACTTGCAGGAAATGTTGTAAGTAATCCCTTATGTCATCCCATTGGGGGAAGATTGTTGGAATCGCTTCTAACTCGTAAATGGAACGTCATTGACGGGATTACATTTTCTATCTTTGTTACCTTAAACACAAGGGCTTGTTATGTCATTTAGTCATAGTTGTATGTGTTTAGGTATAAATACCCTCCTAGACTTTCCTAGGAGGGTGAGACTCTTTAGTGTAATTTCATCTTCATCAATAAAACACACATAGTTTCTCCCTTCTCTCTCTAGTTTCTCTCACTAACATGATGAAGATGTTCTTCCATCTTCCAAGACCTCCCGATTCACCAAATCATCCATATAATCGGTCCTAACATAGGAATTGTATGACTAGCACAAAAACCGTTTACCACTCAAATTCCTCCCCAAAAATGTGAGGTTCGCCCCTAGATCCATAGTAATTAAAGCATTCACCTTTAATGCTTCGAGAGCGTACTGGTAGTATAATAGATTCTAGAACTTGTTTTGTGATGCATTCCGAGATCGCTAGTGAGACTACACTTGTGTAGTTAGGAATGACTAAATGATAAGAGGCATTAGGATAACCCTTGTTTGAAACCCGTATTATAATTACTTCTTCCACATCGGTTGAGTAATTACCCCACACCCTTGCGATATACTCATCTTTAGTACACGATACCCCTAGTTAACCCCTAAGAGCCTATCCTTTTTGCGGTTCTCGTGACGTTTCGGTTTTCTGGAATATCAATGAAGAGCATTATTTACAATCCACCCCAAATGTACACCCAAATCACCTTAGCCTACCTTGTATGCACTCACCTTTAGTGCATTATTGTTATCATACTAAACCCTTAGTTCAATTATCTAGTTACTTGCATGGTTGCTAAGTCGAGTCATATCTTTTGTATACAGTTTTGGGATGATTGGGACTCATGGGCAAAATTAATATTTTATGGAGTAACGGGAAGGAACGTCAAATTCAAATTCCCTTTGTCTACATAATTAAATACTCCAAGTATTTTGATATTTTCAAATCAGGTCAATTAGTGTTAGAGTGGATGCTCCTATAAATCCCTTATATTTTGATGTTATCTTAGAGGATGGTAGAGTAAAAGTGTATGCAAAAAAAAAAAAAAAAAAAAAAAAAAAAAAAAAAACATACGGGCTACCATCCTACATCTATCTTTATATTTATGTATATTTGTTTCAAGTTATCTAGAGTTTAGTGAGTCGAGTCTTGGCTTAGCAACGCCATTCTTTTCATGCTTGTAACATAAGATTTTTGACTTGCTACCACTAAATCGCATGTCCAACAAAATCCTTTGTTTCCCTACCGTAAGCCTAACATTACAACCCTTGAAAAGACCTCTTAGATAGTTGTTCCTAGGTGCTTACGCCAAAGCGGTGGAGGTTTGATCTATTCTCAAGCCTATGGTAATCTATGTACTATGACCAGGTAATGAGTGTATATCTTCCATTTCCATTTACTATATTTCATATACACCAGAGAGATGAGAGAATCCAAACACCCCTTGTGAGGTGCTAGTATATAATTTTCGTGCTTGTTATGACTATTACGGTGCTTTTACTTGTTGTGAATTATTTTGAACCGTTGCTTCATGCCCCCAAACTTATAAATTGATTGGCCAAAAGCATGTTTGCTTGAGGACAAGCAAATACCAAGTGTAGGGATATTTGATAAACATTTGAAACGTACACTTTTAAGAGGTCATTTAAGCCCTTAATCGCCCACTTTTATATCCGTTAGTGCTTAATTTCGTTCATTTTCACTTTTTAGGTCTCTTGGAAGCAAAATGCTTGAACGATGCTTATTTGGACGAAAAGGAGTGAATATATGAAGAAAATGGCTAAGTCAAGATCTCAAGCTGCTGAAACTGAAGCTGACGGCGTCCCAACTAAAGGGCGACGTCGTCCCTCTCTACGGATTTAATTAAAATACACTTGATGACTCAGTAGTCGTTTTGCTAAAATACACCTGACAGCATCAGGATTTGAAGAGGAAGGGCGTCACTAAGACTTTTCATCTCAGACGGCCCAGATCCAGAATCAGACGACGTCCCTGCTGAAGCCCAACGGCGTCACAACTATAAGGTGACGTTGTCCCAATGATAACTTGGCCAAGACAAAAACCCTAATGACGGCTATCTGACGGCGTCCTACCTATAAGGCGACGCCGTCGCAAGTGTAAAATTATATATAGTAATTGAATTTTCAGAATTTTAGGAGGTAGACTTTTTGGAGTAAAAACCTTAAACGTTTGTAGTCTGACTTGGACAGTATCTTAGGGTCCCAAACCCTATTTTACACATCAAGATAAGTGTTTTACTTCATTAATTTCATTATGTCTTCCATTGAATGTGTGTATGCTTGCTTGTTTAACATGTCCGGCTAAATTTATTTTGTGTTTGCTTAGATCTATGAAATCTAGTTGTTAATTATTGTTAGGTTGTCTCTTATCTTAATTGTATTTGATTTAGGAGTGCAACTAGGCTATCGTTGTGTTTAATGCTTCATGAATCTTTGATAGTTTATAAATGACTTAGTGTATTTCGTTTACTACACTCAAAGGTGACTTCAAAGAGTTAGAACATAGGCACACCCTACGACTTTAGGAAACACAACGCGTTATGAATAAGGACGTGACAATTCAACCTACAATAAAAGATAACTAGGGAGTAATAGTATCTAGGTAAACACATTTTAATCATCATACCAGCATACATCAATAGACATAAGACTACCCGTAGAATTAGGTAAGTAGAATAGTAGAGTAATCGGTAGAAGTACCACCCCCCAAATCCAAGCCCCGAGATTTTACCCTTAGCTTTCTAAAAAAAAATATAAAACGATAAAAAAGAATCTTCCTCAACCTCAACCTCAACCTTAGGGTAGTACACTTCTCACTAGCATTCCTATTCCCCTAGAGAATGATATCAATCCCCGAGGCTTACCCAATACTACACTACAACGATTAGATTCACTGCATAGGTTGTTGAAAAACTTGCTCGACTAAAAGGAAGTTCCTTTGACCCCGAACGCTCTTCGTACGCGCATTAGCAAAGATGACCTCAATGCTACCCTGAACTAGGTCGGAGTAGACATCTATTCTTAGCTAGGTCACATAGTTATAGCAATGGATTGCTACCCTAGACTAAGTCAATATCTACCATATATTTATCCTACTAGTCAGCACATAAGCAAATCAAAAAGAGTAAAATCAGGTCCAAGAAAAGAGTAGCATACTTTCTCACCCCAATTTAGTTAAAACATAGATAAAAATGGGGCTATGAAACTCACCTTAATCAAGCAAAGCACAAACAATCACAAGTAAAGCAGATAAGCAGCTAACACCGCTCGGCAACTACTGACTCGGCACAACCTATTAATATAAACCCATTCTTAATATATTTTCCAATTCCAATACGTTCTATCCCGAATATATTCCAATTCTTATTTCCTAAAACATCTCGTTTCTCTATTCAGTTATAAGCGGTTGGTATCATCGTGTGAGGTATTGACTCAACAAGAATCCATGAGTGCACTATATCTCTAACAATGCGACTCACGACGACACAATGCAACTTCTAAGCAAAAAGCCTTGTAGTCTAATAAGTTTCGAAATAAATCATTAGATCTTATCGAATTCGTCAACTCGATAAACTCAACCATTTATTTATTTCACTTATTATAAAACCTTTCCATTTTTAAGTCGTTAACTCCCCTTTAAATATCGAATAACAAGGCGAGTCTTGTTACTAAATATTTAATATAAGAACTAACTATTATCTATTTTTCTAGTTTATTTACATGTTTATATATATATATATATATATATTACGTCATGTTTTCAATATACGTTTTGAGTTATTATCCGTCTCGAGTTCACAAGTCCGAGTCATGACTCTCGGCTTTTATACGTCATATTGTCCAATAAATATTAAAAGTTCATGTTACGGCATTGTCGGGGTCAACCGAGACTAGAAAGTCACGGTAACACCGATGTTGGGCAAAGTTCACATATATAATATCAAGTCTAAATAAACGACTCCACTCGTTATCGGCCCTAAACCTATGGCTCGATAACATACCAACAATCTCCAATCAACTCATATCAATCCCGACATCCGATCAAGTATCAACCCGCACCCGAAACCATTGTCGCGACCCTAATGGTCTCGACTTGGCCACAGTTAAGACCAAGCGAACCAAACGAACCCTAAAGGTTCCTTGGCTCCTCGTGTCTCGTTCAAACCCACACGACCGGACCATCTTTGGTCCCAGTCTTTCCAAAACCAACAACAACATCATCCAACTATTACCACGACAACTCGACCCGGAGCATAGGGTCCTTGTGGGTCTCGTTGATTCCCCAACGCAACACCATATGGACCTTTTGGTCCTTGGTGGCTCTCGTTCACCTCCCCAACGCAACACCCAACCAGACCCCCGTGGTCCCGGTTACTCCCAACATCATCAAACCTCAACTCCAACAATAAACTCACAATCGAAACCTCAAAACAACAAAAATAAAATGCATATACGAGACCCGAAATGACACACTTGATACCAACACATATTATTACGTTTTTATTAGTTTTAAAGCTAGTTTTTACATTTGTGTTCATCCAATCCCAACAAAAAACAGACGTACGAGACTTAAAAGTCTCGTACGAGGTAAACCAACACTCAAACGAGTGTACCACTTGCTCCATTTACCTTACTTTTTCCCGATCTATATTTGTAACAAGAAAAAATGAACCAAGGAGATGTTTATACGCGTTTTGGATGGCGAAATGGTGGTGTGAGGACGCGTGGTTATGTCAAAAGAAAGAGGAGAGGGAGACGAAGATAGTGGTGGTGGAGTTGTGATGCCACGCTCGATGTTGTGGCAGTGGTAGCCGGAGAAAGGTGGCGGCGGCTAGGGTTTGGTTGAGAGAGAAAGATGAGATTAGGGTTTGATGAGGGAGAAAGGTGGGTGTGTGTGTGGGGGATGGCATATATATTTATAAGGTGGGACAAAAATAATAATTATATTGGGATAAGGGGGCGACGACCACATTAAACCAAGAGGGACCAACGTCGCATTTTTTGTAAACTTTCTAGAACGACTACTCACGGGCTCTTATATTTTATAATTAGTGTCCGGTTATTTTTATTAATAACGGTATTGTTTTTAATTACCTTTTTCCACTAGTTTTGATTATTAACACGCCTTATTCTCACGTAACGAGTTAAAAGCTACTTTTTCTCTCGTTTTAGAATTTTACTGTCCCGACTCAAGTAGTGCCTAATTTTACGGGCCATAACTCATTCGATACCAAAATAAATCATAAAAGCAAATAAACGATACCAATTCAAGTCACGATTATCCGAAATAGCTCTTATAGGCAATCTACTTGGTCTACCTAGCGTAATGCGGTTACCTAAAAGGGCTCCCTAATTTACCAGTTGTCACAGCCTCCCACCCTCAGAAAAAAGCCGTCCTGGGTTTCACTCCGAGTTACCCGATGACGTAAAGAGTTGAGGATATTTCTTTCGAAACTCATCCTCACGTTCCCATGTGAACTCTGGTACATGACGGGAATTCCAACGAACTTTGATGATCGGAATACGGTTATGCTTCAGTCGTTTCACTTCACAATCCATGATCACAATCGGCACCTCAATGAAATTCAGACGCTCGTCGATTAAGATATCTTTCATAGGCACGACTAGGGTTTCTTTGGAAAGACATTTCTTCAGATTACTCATGTGAAAGACATCGTGTACACTGCTCAACTCCTGAGGTAGCTCAAGTCTGTAAGATACTGGTCCGATTCTTTCCAGGATTGGAAAGGGACCAATGTGTCGGGGGTTGAGTTTTCCACGTTTTCTGAAGCGTATCACCCCTTTCCAAAGGGAAACCTTCAACATCACTCGGTCTCTGATAACATCAAATAGTCCTCAATATTTAGTGTCAATTTCCCCCGATAATGCTCGTATTTAATATCATTTATATGGATTTATGCTTTTTTTCCTTTATATTTCACTTCCAGGTAAAATACGAGCATTGGAGCTAAAGAGACGCGGATTTGGAGAGTTTATTGAAGATTCATCATAGTATGCTCACTTTGAAGAAGTTACGGCGTAACTCCTCTCTCACATTACGCCGTAACTAAAGCGTGGCTCAGAAAACCAACTCAACAGAATATTACGGCATAACTCTCCCAAAGATTACGACGTAACCAACTAGGTCAAATGTGGTTGTTAGGAATTATGTAACAGTGGGTTCCTGCTGATAAAGGATCCCGCTGATAGTATTATAGTTTCTACTGATAGCATGGTTTCTGCGGATAGTGCAGTTGCCACTGATAGTTGTTTTGTTTCTATGGATATGTAGTTTCCGTATTATTACTTATTTAGTTTCGATATGCATGAGATAAAATAGGAAAAGATAGTGCATATCTTTTACGTGATTAGCAAGCTGCAACATTAGGGTTTCTTATACTATAAAAGAAACTAGCGGCTATGGTTTGACGTACATTTTTCAATAACAATAATAGTGAATTAATCTAGATCCATAGAGGATCAAGTTATTGGTGTTTATTGTCTTCTTGAGTATTGTATTTATTTTCCGCGTGAATACAATTCTTGCAAAGGTTCTCCGTAGTTGTCTTGTGATTACACAGTATAGCTATACTCTTTCTAGGCTCATAAGATCTATCTGGGACTGAACCCAACAGTGGTATCAGAGCCTCGTGAGAATATTTCTAAGAAGACAGTCTTATTCTTCTACACAAAACCTTAACAATGACATCATCAAAACATTCAGATTTAGAAAATGAAGAACAGCCTGAGCCAACAAACACCCAGTCCACTATTCAGCAAGTGGTCACCACCATGTCTAACACAAATGCCAAATTTCCATATATAAAGAAGGACGAATATGACATCTGGGCCATGAAGATGGAAAATTATATTTCCAACATGGATGTCAATCTCTGGAATATTGTTCTAAAGGGCAACAGTAAGAAGGCTACTGGAAGAGATGCTGATGGGAATGTGATAATACTTACAGATACAACAAGTGCTGAACAGGTGCCCTTTAGAGGGAGACCAAGGCAAGGACTACCTTGCTTCAAGCTCTTCCAGATGAGCACATGAGCGACTTTTATCATCTGGATGATGCAAGAGAGATCTGGAGAGGTATAAAAGCAAGGTTTGGAGGAAACGATGAGTCCAAGAAAATGAGGAAGTCTAGGCTCAAGCAAAATTTTCAAGAATTTTCAATCTCTGAAGAAGAGGGGATTCATAAGGGGTATGACAGGTTTTAGAAAATCCTCAGCCAGCTTAATCAGATGAAATCTAAACCTGACAATGAGGAATGCAATCTCAAATTCCTTCATGCTTTACCTTCTTCCTGGAGGCAGGTTGCTCTCACTCTCAAGGCAAATGGAGGCCTTGATTATATCAGCTTTGATAACTTATACAACAAGCTGAGATCTCTTGAAATTGATATCAAGGGTCACTCTTCTTATTCTCCAACTCCAACACACTCAGCTTTTGTTAGTGCTACCAGTGCTAACACAATGGTGTCTTAAGCTGAAAGTCCCACTTCTTCATCAGCAGCAACCAGAACATACACTTCTTCTACAAGAAAATCAAGGTCAAATTCTGTGATAGAGGATGTGCTTCACTCTTTTGTTGCTGAAACTGAAGACCAACAGCAGTTGGTTTATGAAGATTTTGAACATGTGGATAAATGGGATTTGGAGGAGATGGACCTCAAATGGCAGATGGCCATGCTTACTATGAAGGTCAACAGGTTTGAGCAGGGCTATGGGAGGAAGTTTGGCTACAAGGGAAGAGAATCAGCCAGGTTTGACAGGAAGAAGATCAGGTGCTTTGAATGCAACCAACTTGGTTTCTTTGCTAGAGAATGTCCAGACAAGAAGGTAGGTGACAGAAGAAGGTATAATGCATACAAGCTCAAGGAAGCTGAAGAGGTGAAGCCTAAAGCCTTGTTTTCACTAGAGAACAGGGTTCACTGGGATGATCATGTGAATGATGGTGAGGATGAAAATCCTCAGGTTGGACTGGTTGCTGATACTGCTGGAGAGTTTGCTATGATGGGCATCACTTCTCAGGTACAAAATTGTATATTTGGGTGTAATGCTAAATATGATGCTCTCAAAAGTGAACTTGATGATGTCAATGATAAATATAAAGAATATTTTATTCAGGTTCAGGCATATAAGAAAACTGTTAAAGCTTTAGAAAAACAAAAGGCCTGGTATGAACAAAATCAATTGGCTCTTGAAGAAAGAATTAAGGTTTTGGAAAGAGATTTAGATAACACCACGAATAAGTTAAAATTTAATAAGAAAGAATATGTAAAGGTTGTTGCTGAAAAAGAGGATCTTCAAGCTAACTTAGATTCAGAGGTGGCTAGACATAATCAGTGGCAAGAACAGGCTAAAAACCTAGATAAACTGTGGAATAGCTCTATGTCTGTTAAAACAAAGATGGGGTTAGAGTTCAAGGATTATATTAAACCTGATGAGTTTTATGACCCTAATGAATATAGTGTTTTTAATCCTGTCACTGATGAAGAGGAAGATAAATATAGAAAACCTGTTAATTTTGTAAAACATGGTGCAATGCATTCAGTTCCTTCTTCCATAAATGGTATTGTTAGGCCACCCAACCAAGACTCAGACTCAGATGAATCACATATGACCTATGGTCAAAAGTCCAATGACTTGTCTGACACTGGCAATGAATCTAATACTTTTGTCTCTTGTTCTTCCAGGACTTCAGAGACCCAATCTAAAGACTATGCGAGTTATGATTCAAATGAAGAGTCTTCAAAGTCTGCCTCTCCCAAGCCTTTACCAGTTCACCATACCCCAAGAGTTGCTATTAAAGAATCTTCACCAAAGACAACTTCTTTTAGAAACATTTCTTGTTCTGTTGATTTTGTTAAAAACAATTATGATTCTAGTTGTGGTTTGAATAATTCTATTTGTGATAAGACTATTCCTGTTTTGAACAAGCATTTTAAGAAGAAATCATGTTTTGTTTGTGGTAGTGCATTTCATCTTATCAAAGATTGTGATTTTTATGAGAAACAGATGAATGTTTGTACTAATCAACAGAGATATAGATCTGTATGGAATAATGTGACCAATATTCCTCCATTTGTTCCCTCTGGAACACATGTGAGGACCAGCAGAACCAATTCTGCTGGTAGACCAGTTGCTGCTGGTAGACCAGTTGCCGCTGGTAACCCAGTTGTTGTTGACAGGTCATCTTCATCTAGTTGGAAAAGAAATGTTTATAGGCCATTATACAGACCTACAAGTGCTTATTTTCAAAATGAATAAAGGCCTGTTAATAATAACCCATTGTATAAAAGGGGGGCAAGGTGGGATACTGCTATTAAGCCCTCAGCAGGTTGCTCTTGGACACACAATCTACCATCTTTTATGAGGCGTTCCAAGAACAATAGTGGATCTCATCAATCTACAGGTTTATCTAATATGATCCACAAGGCAGGCCCAAGTCAGTGATGACTTGGGTCTCCATGCATACTAATGTTGTTGTATATTTTCTTATCTTGTAGGATGATCCTCTTTCTAATAAAGATTTAGGCATTGTTGATAGTGGTTGTTCTAGGAGTATGACAGGGAATAGAGACAGACTCCATGACTTTGTGTCTATTCAAGGAGGTACTGTTACTTTTTGAGGAGGAGATGGTAAAATAACAAGGAAGGGAACTATTAGAACTGCCCAGCTGGACTTTGAGAATGTGTATTATGTGGAAGCATTGAGAAACTTCAATCTATTTTCTGTGTCCCAAATTTATGACAAGAAAAACTATGTGTTGTTCACTGATACTGAATGTCTTGTTCTCTTAAAATATTTCCAGATACCTGATGACAGTCAAGTTGTTCTGAAGGTGCCAAGGAAACATAATCTATATACATTCAATCTCAATGAAGTTCAGCCTGCTGGTGATTTAGCTTGTTTGGTGGCCAAAGCATCCTTGGATGAATCTAATAAATGGCATAGAAGGATGGCTCATGTGAATTTCAAAACCATCAACAAGCTAGCTAAACTTGGGTTAGTTAATGGACTTCCTTCAAAGGTCTTTACTAATGAGCATAACTGTGTGGCTTGTAACAAGGGAAAGCAACACAAGGCTTCCTATAAGTCCATTACTGCTGTTAGCACTATCTCTGAGCCTTTGCAGCTTCTACACATGGATCTTTTTGGTCCTACATCTATCCGAAGCATTGATCACAAATACTATTGTTTGGTGGTTACTGATGATTATAGTAGGTATTGATGGGCATTCTTTTTGAGGACTAAAGATGAAACATTCCAGATTCTTCAAGATTTTATTGCCCTGGTAGAGAATCAGTTAAACAAGAAGGTTAAAGCCATTAGGTGTGATAATGGGACAGAGTTCAAGAATGCCAAATTGATAGAGCTCTATGCTACAAAGGGGATCAAAAGGGATTATAGCACTGCCAGAACTCCACAACAAAATGGAGTTGCTGAAAGGAAAAACAGAACCCTGATTGAAGCAGCAAGATCTATGCTTGCTGATTCTAAGTTACCTACCATGTTCTAGACTAAAGCAGTTAGCACTGCTTGTTATGTATTGAAAAGGGTGTTGATAACTAATCCTCACAAAAGGACACCTTATGAACTTCTGTCTGGCAAGATTTCTACCATTAGCCACCTTAAGCCTTTTGGTTGTCATGTCACCATCCTCAACACCAGTGATCACTTGGGCAAGTTTGATGGGAAAGCTGATGAGGGATTTGTAGTAGGCTATTCAGCTCATAGTAAAGCTTATAGGGTATATAACATCTCCAAAAAGAGGGTTGAAGAAACACTGAATCTGAGGTTTATGGAGGAAAAGCCAAATGTTCAGGGAGCAGGTCAAGAATGGTACTTTGATCTTGACTATTTAACTGACCATTTAGGTTATGCTCGTTATAAATCTAACCTTTCTACAGAACCACAAGATGCTCAATCTAACATTGCAGGTTCCTCAGATGATGAGTCAGATCCAGAGTGTGATGAACAACTTATACTTGTTCCATCCTTTCCTTCTAATCACTTTTCAGGTACCAAGGACACACCTGCTTCTGATGTTACTTCAAGTGATCTAGGATATGCAGAAGAGCTGGTGAACCTTAAACGCCAACAGCAGGCAGCAAAGGATGATGCTGAAAAGTTTAGTTATGAATTCTCCAAAGATACAGAGGAACTCTTAAGGCAGGCTATAATTGAAGCCCGCAAAAATTTTGATGCTGCTGGTAGTGTCCCTGTTCCTACTGGTAATGTGGCTGATCCTTCTGATAATGGGTCAGTTGCTGCTGATGTTGATGATGATGGTCGTGTTCCTGTTCTTTCTGCTAGTGATGTTGTTCCTGCTGTTACCTCAAATACTCCATTTGCTGACTGTTTGGAGTTTGTTGACACCCCTACCAGATTTCCAAGTCCATCTGACTTAGCTAATTCACAGCATTCCAGCTCTGAATTGGATGGCATTCATCATATGTCAAGAACACGCATTTTTGAATCTTCTTCTTATGATGATGATTTTGGTCCCACTCTTACTAATCTGGCCACATCAGTTGATGTTAGTCCAAATGTCACTAAGAGGATTAACACAGTTCATCCTCAATCCCTAATCATTAGTGATCCTACTTCCACTGTGCAAACTAGAAGCAGGGTCACGAAGACAAAATTTGGTGAATCTACTTTTCTCAGCTACATGCAGGACCAACATAGGAACAATCATATAGACTATCATCATTGTCTATTTGCTTGTTTCCTATCTCAAGTAGAACCTACAAGTGTTGCACATGCACTGGCAGATGATGATTGGGTAGCTGTTATGCAAGACCCATCACAGTGTTTCTCTTGGTGGGGTTTGATGTGGAGGGTTAGGGGTTTGATGTGGAGGGTTGGGGGTTTGGAACTGAAGCATCTGGGGGAAGAACAGCAAGAGGAGCAATAGTGAGTGGCATGTTGTTGCGAGGCATGTAGGTTGGATCATTGACCTCATCATCAGTGTCCTCATTCATGGCATTGAGCTCTGCACTGGACACTTCAACCTCATTCTGTGGAGGAGGATTGGTAAGATCTTCTTCTAAAGAAGTGTAGTAAAATGGTGATATGCTAGGAGGCTCTCTTGAGATGTAGGTGATACTATTGGAAGCTCCAGGAGGGAAGTAGTTCAACCAGTTTGGTTCACTATCAGATGATGATAGTTCAATTGGGTGGTTTGGGGAATTGCTCATAGTTATCTGTTCAATTTTGGTGCTTAGGGTTATGTGTTTTGTTAGTATGGTTGCTGCTGTAAGGGGTTGGTTTTATAGGCTTTTTGGAATCTTAGGTTGGTAGAAGTTATGGTAAATATTGATGGTTGGAATTTGGATCGCTAAAAGTTCTGATTGGAGACTGTTAAGGCACTGTTATGGGTCAAAGATTTGATTTGATTCTCTTCTAATTGATGTTGATATTGTAATTGTTTCTGCTGATGAGAGCTGAGGATTCTGCTGATAGCTTTGGATTAGTAACTACGGACAAAAGTTAATTGGTTTCTGCTGTTTGACTGCTTGGTTTCCGCTGGTTGACTTTTCATTGCTGCTGGTTTTGAGAAAATTTGGGAAATTAATTCGGAATTTATTTAAAGTCAAAATTGGTCAAAGATTTTTTCCGAATCTGCTGTCAATTTAAACGACTATTTTGGGTAACTAATTTAAATAGTCAATCAGACATATCCCACGACATAATTCCCTCTTGATTTGAATCCTGCTCATCTTCAATCTTCTCACTCAATATCAATGGCACCGCTCGATTTCAAAGTGGATCACAACAAAGTTGCATTTCTGGAACATGCAAAAGGGAGTGATTTATATGACTCAATGATTGATTTCCTTCTGCGCTCCAATATCAGGTATGATCTCACTTTCTCTCCATCAATTGTTTATGACTCTCTTGTCAAACAATTTTGGTCCACTGCTCATGAGCGATCTCTCACTGGTTCTACCAAGGAGATTGTGGCAACCATTGATGGAAGAGAGTATGTGATAACTGAGTCCCTTATTAGGACTCAGTTACAGTTTGATGATGAAGATGGTCTCTTTGAGAACAATAGGGAAGAGATTATTTCTGGACTAACGAGCTTAGGGTATCCTTATGATGGGAAAATAATTTGGTATAAAAATAAGTTTTGCCCTAAGTGGAGGTTTTTAGTTCATACCCTGCTTCAGTGTCTTAGTCCAAAATTTGGGGGTTGGGATCAGTTTTTCAACTCTATTGCAAATGCTATAATCTGTTTGGCCCATGGTAGAAAGTATAATTTTTCAAGATATATTTTTGAGGAAATGCTTAAAAATATGAAGGATACCAAACATAAATTTCTTATGTATCCTAGATTTTTACAAATGATATTAGGCATTGAAACCTCTGATAAAACTCCAAGGGTCATTACTAAATTAACTGCTAAATTATTTGCAACAATGAAAACAAATTATGCTGGAGAACATAGACCCCTGCTACCCACTATGTTGCCTGGTGTCAATGTTGTTGCTGATGCCTCTGCATCAGTTGCCACTGATGACCCACAACCTCCACCTTCACCTCAACATGTCGCCCCACCTTCACCAAGGTTTGTTGCTCCTGAGGAGCCAGTGATTGCCTCTACATCAGAGGAACAAATTCCCTCTGCTCATGAGCGATCTCTCACTGGTTCTCCCAAGGAGATTGTGGCAACCATTGATGGAAGAGATTGTGGCAACCATTGATGTAGAACCAGTTACAGTTTAATGATGAAGATGGTCTCTTTGAGAACATAGGGAAGAGATTATTTCTTGGTATAAAAATAAGTTTTGCCCTAAGTGGAGGTTTTTAGTTCATACCCTACTTCAGTGTCTTAGTCCAAAATCTGGGGGTTGGGATCAGTTTTTCAACTCTATTGCAAATGCTATAATCTGTTTGGCCCATGGTAGAAAGTATAATTTTTCAAGATATATTTTTGAGGAAATGCTTAAAAATATGAAGGATACCAAACATAAATTTCTTATGTATCCTAGATTTTTACAAATGATATTAGGCATTGAAACCTCTGATAAAACTCCAAGGGTCATTACTAAATTAACTGCTAAATTATTTGCAACAATGAAAACAAATTATGCTGGAGAACATAGACCCCTGCTACCCACTATGTTGCCTGGTGTCAATGTTGTTGCTGATGCCTCTGCATCAGTTGCCACTGATGACCCACAACCTCCACCTTCACCTCAACATGTCGCCCCACCTTCACCAAGGTTTGTTGCTCCTGAGGAGCCAGTGATTGCCTCTACATCATAGGAACAAATTCCCTCTGCTCATGAGCGATCTCTCACTGGTTCTCCCAAGGAGATTGTGGCAACCATTGATGGAAGAGATTGTGGCAACCATTGATGGTAGAACCAGTTACAGTTTAATGATGAAGATGGTCTCTTTGAGAACAATAGGGAAGAGATTATTTCTGGACTAACGAGCTTAGGGTATCCTTATGATGGGAAAATAATTTGGTATAAAAATAAGTTTTGCCCTAAGTGGAGGTTTTTAGTTCATACCCTACTTCAGTGTCTTAGTCCAAAATCTGGGGGTTGGGATCAGTTTTTCAACTCTATTGCAAATGCTATAATCTGTTTGGCCCATGGTAGAAAGTATAATTTTTCAAGATATATTTTTGAGGAAATGCTTAAAAATATGAAGGATACCAAACATAAATTTCTTATGTATCCTAGATTTTTACAAATGATATTAGGCATTGAAACCTCTGATAAAACTCCAAGGGTCATTACTAAATTAACTGCTAAATTATTTGCAACAATGAAAACAAATTATGCTGGAGAACATAGACCCCTGCTACCCACTATGTTGCCTGGTGTCAATGTTGCTGCTGATGCCTCTGCATCAGTTGCCACTGATGACCCACAACCTCCACCTTCACCTCAACATGTCGCCCCACCTTCACCAAGGTCTGTTGCTCCTGAGGAGCCAGTGATTGCCTTTACATCACAGGAACAAAATCCTGTTGAGACTGAGGTTAATCCTACTCAGCCTTTTGTTCAACCTCCTAGTCTACCTAGACTTAATTTTGAGGAAGACACCACTTTTGGTGTTGATTTTCATGTGTCTCCTCCTAGGTCCAATGAAGCTCCTTATACCACAGGTAATCCTGCTGGTGGATCTGAGGATCCTAATATCCTAATGAATATGTCTAGTTTGATCAACAGGTATGTTAAGAAGGTTGATGATTTGGAGCTCCAACTCAAGGGTATCCTTATGATGGGAAAATAATTTGGTATAAAAATAAGTTTTGCCCTAAGTGGGGGTTTTTAGTTCATACCCTGCTTCAGTGTCTTAGTCCAAAATCTGGGGGTTGGGATCAGTGTTCCAGCTCTATTGCAAATGCTATAATCTGTTTGGCCCATGGTAGAAAGTATAATTTTTCAAGATATATTTTTGAGGAAATGATTAAAATATGAAGGATACCAAACATAAATTTCTTATGTATCCTAGATTTTTACAAATGATATTAGGCATTGAAACCTCTGATAAAACTCCAAGGGTCATTACTAAATTAACTGCTAAATTATTTGTGATGATGTACCCTCCGAGTAGCTCGAAGGATACTCCTCCGAGACGTATCGAAGCCCTTCCATACGAAGGCCCAAGTTAGGATTCTGAAATATCCATAGGCGTCAAACCATTCGTTGGTACGAAGGTTACCTAAGGGGAATTCACCACTCGAAGCCTTAAGCCCTTCGGGATATGGCTGACGAAGGAACAATGGATAAGGAACCTCTTGACTTGGTCAAACCCACGATCTCCCTCTCTCTCTTGGCTTGCCCGTCAAGTCTGAGAACGTGGGTCACTAACCCCTAGCGGTTACCCACAATCATGGGACGCCCCCATGATCTCCGACATTCATGCAAGAGTGCCTCTAACCGTATTTCTTCCACTATAAATAGGTTAGACGGACAATGGATTATGGTATGCTCATTTCACACTCATCTCTTTACTTTCACACACTTATACAACCATAACTCATACTTACTCTCACGCCGGAGGTGGTTCGCAGGGCCCTACCCCTGCGTAATCACTTAACGTAGTGTCTTAGTATTTCTTATTCTCAGGTTACAGGTGAGTCTTGGCTGGAACACACACCCCTCATTACTTTGATCCTTATCGAAGCCTGGTAGTGCAATCTTTTGCACAATCAGTGGCGCCATCCATGGGACCACAACTATTAGTCCCGTAATCACCCAGTCCTAATACCTTAACCAACTACGCTACTTGTCCGGCATGGAACCAGGAAGAGAAGATTCACCTCCACCAGGTTTCTCTACTCTGGTCCCACTCACCACAACTAACACCGATAACCTCGCCCCCATAACAACCTCAAACTTCACCACACGATCTCGTTTGGAAACTACTCCCGTGCATCACGCCTCAACATCCTCTAACCCTATTCCAGACATCAGTCCCGCCTTCGTAGAGGCAAACTTTGAGGCCTTAGATTCTTTGCTAAGGGCTCACAAGAGACAAGTTCGTAACACAGAAATGCGGAGGGAGTTGGAATACTCCAGCGAGGAGTATGACGAGGAGATTGAAGTAGAGGACAGGCCTCAACCTATGGGCAGGGGACGCTCGGCCCTACGAAATGGTTCCCCTTCTGTCAGAAGGTCAAATGGAAGGACGGTGGGTTTTGAAGAAGGACTCGGAGGAAATCCGGTTAGAAGGGACAGAATGCATGGTGAAAGGAGGAGCGAGAACTCCAACGGAGGAAGCAACCCAGTAGGAAATGGAGGGGTAAACTTGCCTCCTCTTCTAGCAGCACATTTGGGAAGAGAAGGGGCGGGGGCTCCAGTACCACCCTCTTATGTTACGAGTATCGGAGATCCGTCTCCCTACTCCAACATGAACCAATTACCCGCTCAGGGAATGAATCCCTACTTACCTACTCAAACCTACAACACTTACCCTCCAAATGGTTCAATCCCGAACCATAATTACCAGCAGATGCCCTACGGACAGATTCCTACACAATCGATGGGAATATACCCTTTATACCAAACTTCCACTGCATACCATACCTATTCACAGCCATTTCCTAACCCGTATAACCCTACACCTGTTTATCCACCTCCGTACAACCCTTATGGTGCCGAAGCCTCTGGAGCTTGCACACCCTTCGTGAAATGGATCGAGGACTACCCTTTACCTGACGGCGTGAAGATGCCTACCCATATAGGCACCTACGATGGAAAAGGTGACCCCGACAACTTTCTCCATTTTTTTGAAGGCGCAATCAAAATGCAAAAGTGGGTCATGCCGGTAGCATGCCATATGTTCACTTACACGCTCAGAGACTCCGCAAGAATATGGTGGAACGGACAGAAGCTGGGAAGCATTGTGAGTCTAGATGACCTTAAGGCTAAGTTCCGGTTACACTTTAGCCAGCAGAAGAAGCACACCAAGACTCACTTAACCGTGCACACCATCAAACAAAGGGACAATGAAAGCACGAGAGCCTTCGTTACCAGATACACTGATGAAACTTTGCAGATCCTGGGTCTACACGAAGATCAGAGGATATCCGGTTTCGTACATGGCCTCCAAACTCGAAGCTTGGTGGAATTCCTGTCCACCGATCTTCCCAACACCTACAAGGCCTTGATTGAGAAGGCTTACACCTGGATTGAGTCTAAGGAGGTAGCGGCAAACGGGGCTCCGATAGAGCCAAGGGAAGCGTCTGACAAATTCTCTAGAGGGTCCTCCTGGGAAGGATCCAAAAACAAGAAGAAGAACAGAGATCGCTTCACCCCCTACAACAAAGGCTCGAACCATGGATTCCTAGCAAACTTGGTTAAATCTCCCCGAGAAATCCTAGCAACAGAGAAGGCCGCAAAATCCTTCGATCCCCCACCTCGGATGATAACACGAGGCAAGGCCAGAGACATGTCCAAGTACTGCCATTTCCATGAAGATCATGGATATGACACGAACAACTGCAGGGAATTAAAAAAGCAGATCGAAGAGGCAGTACGGTCCGGACAGTTAGCACACCTGGTTAAAGGCATAAAGAAGGGGAAGGACAAATTCTCTGACACTCAGTTGGGAGAATGGAAGGGGAACAAGAAGGAAACTACGCCCGCAGAAGCTCCGATACTAATGGTACACAAACGCGATACCACTTTGAAAAGGAAGGAAGCAGAAGAAGAGCTAGGAAGTGTAGGGGAAATAACCTTTCCCCACATATTAGGGCAGACACCTTCGACCGATCCCGTGATCATCAAGGTACACATATCCAACCAGGAAGTGAACCGAGCGTATATGGATTGCGGAAGCTCCTGCGAAATCATCTACGAGCATTGTTTCCTAAAGCTCAAATCATCTATATGCTCACAGAGGGTCGACTCGAAAGCACCGCTAGTAGGGTTCTCTGGTGAACACTCATGGCCTCTGGGAGAAGTACCGTTGAAAGTCACCATAGGCGAAGGCCCCTTATCCCGCACGGAGACACTCATTTTCGTTATCGTAAGGTCAGATTCTCCTTATAATTTATTAATAGGGAGAACAGCTATGCAAAAAATGGGAATTGTTGTTTCTACTATACATGCTGCTATTAAGTTCCAAACCCCCTTCGGAGTAGGAACCGTTCATTCTAGTTATGGAGCGGATAAGGGTGTATATGGTGTCAAAAAGATCAGAGAGGAATCGGAAAAGCCTCCGATGGCAATTCTTAGTTGTACAGATGCAGAGGAGCGAGTTTTCGTAAACCCTAGCTATCCTGAATAGACAGTGGTAGTAGGGAAGCAACTCCCGGCGAATTTCAAGGCAAAGCTCACAGAACTGTTACGTACTAACCTTGATGTTTTTGCTTGGAAATATTCTGACATGACTGGTGTTCCAAGAACATTGTTGATAGATGGACAGTCCTTCGGAACGGAGCATAAACTCAATGAGTACAAGCACATTGAGCCCATAAAGCAGAAAAGGATGAGCCTTGCCCCCGAGAGAAACGCTGCAGCTTGCAAAGAATTTGATGAACTTACACAAGCAGGCATCCTTAGGGAGGTTAAATACCAAACTTGGGTGGCCAACCCGGTGCTGGTAAAAAAGAGCGACGGAGGGTGGCGCATGTGCGTGGATTTCACTGACATCAACAAAGCATGCCCTAAGGATTGTTACCCCCTACCCGAAATCGACTAGAAGGTAGAATCCTTGGCAGGTTTCCGGTTAAAATGCTTCTTAGATGCCTACAAAGGATACCATCAGATCCAGATGGCCAAGGAGGACGAGGAAAAGACAGCCTTCTACACAAGTAAAGGTGTCTACTGTTACAGAAAAATGCCCTTCGGTTTGAAGAACGCAGGGGCTACTTACCAACGTCTCGTAGATAAAGCCTTCAACAAACAGATAGGCAGGAATCTCGAAGCCTACGTTGATGACATGGTTATCAAGAGCAAGACTGAGGAGGACCTACTCCTTGATGTACAGGAAACATTCGATCAACTCCGGGCAATCAACATGAAGCTGAACCCTAAGAAATGCTCCTTCGGTGTCGAGGAAGGACAATTCTTAGGACATTTGATCACTAAGCAGGGGATACGAGCTAATCCCTCTAAGGTCAAAGCCATCTCCGATCTCCAAGCCCCTAAGTGTCTAAAAGATGTGCAGAGCCTGAATCGGAAGTTGGCAGCCTTAAGTCGATTTTTGTCGAAAGGAGCTGACAGGTCCCTACCCTTCTTCAAGACACTCAAAGGATGCGCGGATAAGAAAACTTTCCAATGGAGCCAGGACGCTGAAGTAGCCTTTCAGAAGATGAAGGAGTTCATGGAAATACTTCCAACACTTACAGCCCCAATCAAAGGCGAAGTGTTGTTTATGTACTTGGCATCCTCAGCAAAAAGTATTAGCGCAGTCCTCATGGCAGAGAGAGAAAAGCGGCAGATACCAATCTACTTTGTTAGCAGGGTCCAACAAGGAGCGGAGGTCAACTACCCAACCTTGGAGAAGTTAGTGCTCGCCTTAATGTACGCAGCAAGGAGGCTCCAACGCTATTTCCAGGCCCACCCAATTACAGTCTTAACCGATAAGCCACTGAAGCAGATCTTGTCTAAACCTGAAAAGTCTAGGAGGGTGGCTAAATGGGCTATTGAACTCAGAGAACATGAGATCGAGTTTAAAGGACGTAGTTATATCAAAGGGCAAATTCTTGCAGACTTCTTGGCAGAAACACCCTCCGGACCCGATGAAGAAAAGCCCAAAGCTAATCTTTCTCAAGTGCAGGTTGAATGGAAGCTTTACACAGATGGAGCATCCAGTTCCGATGGCTCCGGAGCAGGTCTAATGTTAGTCAGTCCTGAAGGGAAGGAGCATACATATGCTCTTCGGTTTGAGTTCGAAGCCACAAACAACGAAGCGGAATACGAAGCGCTACTAGCAGGACTCCGACTAGCCAAAGATATGGAGGTCAAAGCTCTCGATGTCTTCATAGATTCCCAATTGGTGGCAAACCAAGTGACAGTTTCCTACGAAGCAAGGCAACCCGTCATCAAACAGTACTTGGAAAAGACAAAAGAAATGCTCGAAAACTTCAACTCCTACACCATCCAACATGTTCGTAGGAACCAGAACAAAAAGGCAGACGCATTAAGCAAGCTAGCTTCCATGGCTTTCGCTCATCTCACTAAGGAGGTCCTTGTGGAGGTCCTTCCTGAAAGATCCATCGTTCTCAGAGAGGTCGCCGATGTGATTCACGAAGAAGGAGAGACATGGATGACTCCCATAAGGGAATATTTGATAAGTGGTCTTCTTCCTGAAGATCCCAAGCTTGCAAGAAAGATTCGGGTTAAGTCCCCGCAGTACCGGCTAATAGGGGAAACCCTATATAGGAGGTCATTTTTGTCACCTTGGTTACGATGCGTAGGCCCCAAGCAAGCTTCGAGCATCATAGCCGAAGTCCATGAAGGATCTTGCGGTCTCCATGCAGGACCTCGCTCAGTCGTCTCGAAGATAATGAAGTTGGGCTACTATTGGCCCTCGATGTACAGGGACGCAGCCGAAATCATCCTCTAGTGTGAAGCTTGTCAGATACACTCAAACGTTCCAAAAATGCCAAAGCAAGATATGACAAGTGTGACATCCGCGTGGCCCTTCTCCCAGTGGGGCATCGATATTGTAGGGCCCATGCCTATAGCTCCCGGAGGAGTCAAGTTCTTGCTAGTCGCGATCGACTACTTCACCAAGTGGGTGGAAGCAAAACCCCTAGCCTCGGTGACAGGAAGACAGATCGAGAAGTTTGTATGGGAACACATTGTGTGCAGATTCGGAGTACCCCACATCATCATATCTGACAATGGGAAACAGTTTGTCGAAGGAGTCTTCTATGACTTCTGTCAAGGGCTCAACATAAAGCAATCCTGGACATCCGTCTATCACCCACAAGGTAATGGACAAGTGGAGGTTACAAAAAGAGAAATCGTCAAAGGGATCGAGAAAAGGCTAGGTCGAACTCATCATGGATGGGTGGACGAGCTCCCTCAAGTCTTATGGGCTCACCGGACACATCCTAAGTCAAGCAACGGAGAAACCCCCTTCAGCCTAACTTACGAAACAGAAGCGGTCATCCCTTCGGAACTAATTGTACACACGGAGCGTGTGGCAACGTATGATGCCTCCCAAAATGATGATAGGATCAGGGAAAACCTTGATCTCCTAGAAGAAAGAAGATAAATAGCCTCCATCCGAGAAGCAATACACAAACATAAGATCGAAGGCTACTATAACAAAAGGGTCAGACCTTCCACTTTCAAGCCCGAAGAATATGTATTGCGCCTCAACAATGCAAGCAAAGCAGAGTATCAGGGAAAACTGGGACCAACTTGGGAAGGACCCTACATGGTAGCTGAGGCCTACGGCAAGGGAGCATACAAACTGGCCACTCTTCTCGGAGAACCCATCGACAGAACATGGAATGGTACGAACCTTCGAAAGTTCTATGTTTAAGAAGTACTTTAACTTTTTTCTTGTAATCAAAAGCTTCTCAAGGGAAAGCACACATTATTGGTAGTTGTCTTAGTTTTCATTTCAAGAATGATGTAATCCTCCCTACCAATTCAATGATAAATAAGACATTTCCCACAAATCTCTTGCTTCGTTTCTTAAACACAAAGATTTGTTCAACCAAGTCGTTAATGGGTTTCAATGTCGAATGGCTTGAGGTATAACATATGCCTTATTATTCAAAGCCAACTTAAACATTCACATTAACTCTCCTAGTAGATTTTGGCGCTTGTAAAAAAAATTTAACAAAGCCATGCTATGTAAAGGATTTGAGATAGAGTGGGTCGCGACCCTCTGTCAATGGTCAAGTTGGCCATTATATTCTTGGTGTTGTAATTTACACATAATGAGGTTGTTGAACCTTAGGTTGTAAAATTTAAGCGTCGCAAAAATGGCGTAAGAGAAGTTTACATAACAAACTTAAGCTAAATATGTAGAGGTATGTCCTCTACACTATTGCATTCAAAATACGGGCTACTGCCCTTATATCTGCATAAGGAGACTAGACTCCCGTCAATTTGTTCTTGGCCCATGGCCATACATCACAAGCACTTAAATTGTTTGGGAAACAAGACACACATTGTCACATAAAATAAATTGTCTTAAGGGTACATGCCACCCTTTGGAACCAAATTACTGCTAATAGAGCAGCCTTCATTCTTGTTTCTTCAGAGAGGGAGTGGAGGAGGGTTGCACTGAGACTGGCTTAGTAGACATGGTCTTCTTGGTTGGAGTGGTAGGCTTCAGTTTCCGAGGTTTCTTAGACAGGAGATCTTTAAGGGGTGCCATTGGATCTTTGGTTGCCTCAGCAAGGAAGGAGTACTCTGCAGTTGCAAATGCATTTCCTGCCTCATCATATTCAGCCTTCGAAGTGGGACAGTAGCATTCAATCTTGGAGAGGTCCACAGGCTTACCCGTTTGGGCGACCTCCTCCAGAGCCAAACACCGTCCATGAAATAGGGCTGACTTGATGACCTTCCACATCTGAGCTCCCAGCTCGTCACTATGATAGAGTTCCATGGCTATGTAAGGCACCACCTTCGAAACAACTTCTGCACGATCTTTCTGCAGCATCTTATACCTCTTTTGCAGGCCATCGATCTCCTCCCTCAACTTTACCTCTACCTCTCCAAGCCTAACCTTCTCACTTTCCAACCCAACGCACTTAGCCTCGAGAGCAGCATTCTGACCAGTGAGAGTAATAACCTTGGCTTCTTCCAGTTTGAGATTGCCACGTTCCACGGTCAACTGAGCTATCTTTTCTCGAAGGTCTTGGACGACGGGGTTCTTCTCAACGTTCCCCTCAATCTCGTCACACTTTGCTTCTAGCTTGGCCACGGTTCTGAGCAACCCCCTGGTCTGGGCATTCAAGTGATTATCCATCACCGCCTGCCTCGCAACCCCATTATCATGCATGTCACAGAACTTCTCAATGGACATGTTCTCTAGCATACTCTTCCACTGTGGAGGGGTCACATGGTCAACAATCCGATGACAGGCTAAGGCATTGGGAAGCTCCTTCGTCTCTGGAAGACCTGCGAGCAACAAAATATACACAGGTTAGCATAACAGTTATATTTTTACCTTCACAATGTCTCATAAGACAGAAATACTTACCATGAACCTCAACGGATTCATCGGGCAATTCGAAGGCAGACTTGATAAGCTTTCTGCCCTCGGTAATTTTATGCTTCACAACTCTACTCCCAGAGGTAGGCAGAAGATTCTTCCTTTTGTTGGATTTCACAGCCTTGGCCGCTGTCCCTTTCCTACTCTTTAGCGTATCAGTTATTCATGTTGAGCCAACGACGGGGACATCCTCATCCGCAGGATCGTCCGAGTCAGCAATGTTCTCCACCAGTTGGGATGTGACCGCCACAGCAGATTGTGGGGGTGCTGATGAAATGGGCTCTGGCTTCGGAATGCTTACCTCATTGTTATTCACAGATGTTGAAGGGGAGCCAACGCCATAAGACTCCTCAGCTTTCTCCGCAGGCATGAAACTTAAATCTTCATCAAATTCTTGGAACATGAAGTTTCTGAACGACATCTCTGCAAAATAGAAGAAAAAAGAAATAAATATCAGTGCTACATTGGTCCTATTTAAATAAAAGTGGATAAACATACTTTGTCCTTGGTATATGATCATAGGCTTCTTGGGAGACCCCTCCCAACTCTAAGCAATCCCAGCCATGTATAAGATGGCTTCAGGGAATACTTGCACATCCACAGGGTACTTTGTCAAACGCAGGTAACAAGGTTCACTCTGAACCTCGTAGGGCAGGGGGTCATTATACCGTTTAGCATTATACCTATTCTCCTTGTTCAACAGCTCTGAATATGTAGGGGGAACAATAGTGTCTTGCACGTAGAAAAAGCTACACTTCCAACCCGATATGTTTGTGTACACTTTCTCAAACAGATTGGGTACATCTGGCTCAGGTCTTTTTGCTAGTGTCAACCAATTGCCCCCGGGGTACAAGTTCAAGAATCCTCTTAAAACTGTCAAGGTTGGTTCATATCCGTAGGCTTTGCACATCACTATGAATGTAGTCAATTTGGCAAACCCAAAAGGATTGAATCTAGAGATATGAACTTTATAATACTGCATAAATTCCAAAATCAATGGGTGCAGTGGAATCCTAAGGTTTGAGTGACTAAATGCATGGGTATACAACCCTACGAAACCTGGAGGGGCATCAAAGATACCCTGAGTGGGTTTGGGTAACATCACTTTATGTTCTATTGGAATAGGATAATCGGCTAAATGATCATGCAAATCTTCAGCAGACAAAGTGCACTTTTGTTGTTTTATAATAAACTTAGAATCCATGTTCTTATTGTTTGAAATAATCTACAAGAGGAGAAAAGTGTTTACCTTGGTTTTCGAAGATGGGGCGCTCAAAAGTTTACTGCGTGTAAATGAAGACGGAGAGAGTAAAAATATTTTAGGGTTTCATCATGTTCGCCTTAAATACCCCTTTTTACCGTCTCCTAATTCACACACGTGTCCATCTAGATTACCCTTATCCAATCCAAGCCACTTTTTAAATTTTAAATAAAGACTTTTGGTCTCCGGGTTACATGGGGATAAGTGATCACTGTAGCGGGCAGATGGATGATTTAATTAGCATTGAATGCGCTTGGTTAGTTGCGTAGTTATCTCCCAACTAGCATATTTAGCAGCATGATGGTATTTTTTCGAAGCATGAAGTCGAAAGCAATGCCTCCTCGCTCATATGCATCACTTTCGACTGGGGGGCTTGATGATGTACCCTCCGAGTAGCTCGAAGGATACTCCTCCGAGACGTATCGAAGCCCTTCCATACGAAGGCCCAAGTTAGGATTCTGAAATATCCATAGGCGTCAAACCATTCGTTGGTACGAAGGTTACCTAAGGGGAATTCGCCACTCGAAGCCTTAAGCCCTTCGGGATATGGCTGACGAAGGAACAATGGATAAGGAACCTCCTGACTTGGTCAAACCCACGATCTCCCTCTCTCTCTTGGCTTCCCCGTCAAGTCTGAGAACGTGGGTCACTAACCCCTAGCGGTTACCCACAATCATGGGACGCCCCCATGATCTCCGACATTCATGCAAGAGTGCCTCTAACCGTATTTCTTCCACTATAAATAGGTTAGACGGATAATGGATTATGGTATGCTCATTTCATACTCATCTCTTTACTTTCACACACTTGTACAACCATAACTCATACTTACTCTCACGTCGGAGGTGGTTCGCAGGGCCCTACCCCTGCGCAATCACTTAACGTGGTGTCTTAGTATTTCTTATTCTCAGGTTACAGGCGAGTCTTGGCTGGAACACACACCCCTCATTACTTTGATCCTTATCGAAGCCTGGTAGTGCAATCTTTTGCACAATCAATTTGCAACAATGAAAACAAATTATGCTGGAGAACATAGACCCATGCCACCCACTATGTTGCCTGGTGTCAATGTTGTTGCTGATGCCTCTGCATCAGTTGCCACTGATGACCCACAACCTCCACCTTCACCTCAACATGATGCCCCACCTTCACCAAGGTCTGTTGCTCCTGAGGAGCCAGTGATTGCCTCTACATCACAGGAACAAAATCCAATTGAGACTGAGGTTAATCCTACTCAGCCTTTTGTTCAACTTCCTAGTCCACCTAGACTTAATTTTGAGGAAGACACCACTTTTGGTGCTTATTTTCATGTGTCTCCTCCTAGGTCCAATGAAGCTCCTTATACCACATGTAATCCTGCTGGTGGAGCTGAGGATCCTAATATCCTAATGAATATGTCTAGTTTGATCAACAGATATGTTAAGAAGGTTGATGATTTGGAGCTCCAGCTCAAGGGTATCCTTATGATGGGAAAATAATTTGGTATAAAAATAAGTTTTGCCCTAAGTGGAGGTTTTTAGTTCATACCCTGCTTCAATGTCTTAGTCCAAAATCTAGGGGTTGGGATCAGTTTTTCAACTCTATTGCAAATGCTATAATCTGTTTAGCCCATGCTAGAAAGTATATTTTTTCAAGATATATTTTTAAGGAAATGCTTAAAAATATGAAGGATACCAAATATAAATTTCTTATGTATCCTAGATTTTTACAAATGATATTAGGCATTGAAACCTCTGATAAAACTCCAAGGGTCATTACTAAATTAACTGCTAAATTATTTGCAACAATGAAAACAAATTATACTGGAGAACATAGACCCCTGCTACCCACTATGTTTCCTGGTGTCAATGTTGCTGCTGATGCCTCTGCATCAGTTGCCACTGATGACCCACAACCTCCACCTTCACCTCAACATGATGCCCCACCTTCACCAAGGTCTGTTGCTCCTGAGGAGCCAGTGATTCCCTCTACATCACAGGAACAAAATCCTGTTGAGACTGAGGTTAATCCTACTCAGACTTTTGTTCAACCTCCTAGTCCACCTAGACTTAATTTTGAGGAAGACACCACTTTTGGTGCTGATTTTCATGTGTCTCCTCCTAGGTCGAATGAAGCTCCTTATACCACAGGTAATCCTGCTGGTGGAGCTGAGGATCCTAATATCCTAAGGAATATGTCTTGTTTGATCTACAGGTATGTTAAGAAGGTTGATGATTTGGAGCTCCAGCTCAAGGGTATCCTTATGATGGGAAAATAATTTGGTATAAAAATAAGTTTTGCCTTAAGTGGAGGTTTTTAATTCATACCCTGAGTCAGTGTCTTAGTCCAAAATCTGGGAGTTGGGATCAGTTTTCTAGCTCTATTGCAAAAGCTATAATCTGTTTAGCCAATGGTAGAAAGTATAATTTTTCAAGATATATTTTTAAGGAAATGCTTAAAAATATGAAGGATACCAAACATAAATTTCTTATGTATCCTAGATTTTTACAAATGATATTAAGCATTGAAACCTCTGATAAAACTCCAAGGGTCATTACTAAATTAACTGCTAAATTATTTGCAACAATGAAAACAAATTATGCTAGAGAACATAGACCCCTGCTACCCACTATATTTCCTGGTGTCAATGTTGATGTTGATGCCTCTGCATCAGTTGCCACTGATGACCCACAACCTCCACCTTCACCTCAACATGATGCCCCACCTTCACCAAGGTCTGTTGCTCCTGAGGAGCCAGTGATTACCTCTACATCACAGGAACAAAATCCTGTTGAGACTGAGGTTAATCCTACTCAGCCTTTTGTTCAACCTCCTAGTCCACCTAGACTTAATTTTGAGGAAGACACCACTTTTGGTGCTGATTTTCATGTGTCTCCTCCTAGGTCCAATGAAGCTCCTTATACCACAGGTAATCCTGCTGGTGAAGCTGAGGATCCTAATATCCTAATGAATATGTCTAGTTTGATCAACAGGTATGTTAAGAAGGTTGATGATTTGGAGCTCCAGCTCAAGGGTATCCTTATGATGGGAAAATAATTTGGCATAAAAATAAGTTTTGCCCTAAGTGGAGGTTTTTAGTTCATACCCTGCTTCAGTGTCTTAGTCCAAAATCTGGGGGTTGGGATCAGTTTTCCAGCTCTATTGCAAATGCTATAATCTGTTTGGCCCATGGTAGAAAGTATAATTTTTCAAGATATATTTTTAAGGAAATGCTTAAAAATATGAAGGATACCAAACATAAATTTCTTATGTATCCTAGATTTTTACAAATGATATTAGGCATTGAAACCTTTGATAAAACTCCAAGTTTCATTACTAAATTAACTGCTAAATTATTTGCAACAATGAAAACAAATTATGCTGGAGAACATAGACCCCTGCTACCCACTATGTTGCCTCGTGTCAATGTTGCTGATGATGCCTCTGTATCAGTTGCAACTGATGACCCACAACCTCCACCTTCACCTCAACATGATGCCCCACCTTCACCAAGGTCTGTTGCTCCTAAGGAGCCAGTGATTGCCTCTACATCACAGGAACAAAATCCTGTTGAGACTGAGGTTAATCCTACTCAGCCTTTTGTTCAACCTCCTAGTCCACCTAGTTTTAATTATGAGGAAGACACCACTTTTGGTGCTGATTTTCATGTGTCTCCTCCTAGGTCCAATGAAGCTCCTTATACCACAGGTAATCCTGCTGGAGGAGCTAAGGATCCTAATATCCTAATGAATATGTCTAGTTTGATCAACAGGTATGTTAAGAAGGTTGATGATTTGGAGCTCCAGCTCAAGGAATCAAGGGAAGAGCTTAAGGAGACTAAGCACAATTTGGGTGGTGATATGGTGAAGTTATTGAAGAGGGTGACATATTTGGAGGTGAGGTTGGATAGGAGGAGGAGTAGATTTGTGGTGTCTGGTGATGAGGAGGAACAGGGATGATATGTGTCTAAATACACATATATTTTATATTATTTAATCCCACAAAAACGACCAAAAACACACAAATGACTATATAAATGTTACAAATATCATTGAAATGTGTTTTTATGTGATTCAGGTACAAAAAGATTGAAAACAAGTGAAAAGCATGCAAAATTCACAAAACTGTCATTTTCAGTCCCTGGACTTTCATAAATTAGCAAAACTAGTCCCTGAAGGTTTAAAATGAAAGTAAAGTCAACTTTAGTCCTTGGATAATCAAACATGTTCACAAATTAGTCCTTGGATGAAAGTTTCTACAAATGGTAACTTTTACCCCTCAAAATCCAAAAATGACATAAAAGGTCCCCCGGGTGTTTTAAATTGTAAATAATGCAAATGAGGTCCTTTGGTTTAGCAAACCTGGCATTATTAGTCCTTGTGATAACTTATGAAATATTACAGGTTTAGCCCTTCAAGAATTCAGAAATTACACAATTGGTCCTTGTGATAAACTACAAACCAAATGGACCCTTGTTATTATTACTTAATCCAAATACAAACCCAAACAAAAACCTGGCCCAACTACGACCCACTCCCCTTATTTATAAAACCAGGGTCAAACATACAGTCAAACCCACTTCCCTCCTTCCCTCTCCCATCAAAACCGAAACCAGATACCACCCTCCACCTCCCTGGTTTTCACCACCACCTGTCCACCACCTGTCTCCAGCTCCATACCCACTTCACAGTTTGTCCCCTCCACCTCCACAAACACCCAAAATTCCTTAATTGCTTAAAACCTGCTTTTGATATTTTGGCGCCAAAAAGTCCAAATGGACGTTTATGATGAAATTGATGAAATCAAGGGCCAAGATCAAGTGAGAGTGTTTAGAGAAGCTTTTTGATGACTATTGAAAGGAAAAGAAGACAGAGAAAGAAGCTGTCACTAGTTTTAGACCCTTCATAGTGTAGATTTAATTTATTGTCATTTTCAGTTTCAAGATTAAGTGTTTATTGTCAATTCTAGTTTGTTTCAAGCCATATGTCTTAAATTTCTTCTGTATTGTGTTAAAATTCCATGTTAATGAAATTCAAGTTTTCAAGTTTTACTGTTAAGTTCGAATCAAGTTAAGTTTTAATTAAAGAGGCCTATTATTTGTTTCTATAAGCTCATATAAGCTTAATATAGCTTGGTGTGAGCTTATTGTAGTTCATATCTGTTCTAATTCAAGAATCCCAGAAAAGTCAACAAAAAGTCAAAGTAGCTCATAATAAGCTGTTCTGGGTGGATAAGCAGTTCTGGAATAAGTTGGATATGGATTGAAATTCAGAGTGATTTGGAGTGGTATTGAGTTTAGAATAGTGGTTATTTGTTCTAGTCAATCTGCATATAAGCTGGACTTAAAGTGAGTTTTAATTTTCAGTTTGATCTTAATTTGTTTTGTCTGCACTAGTTACTCATTGTTTGTAGTTTATTATCATTAATCTAGTATCTATTAGCTTAAGTAGAGATCTCACTTCTATTGTAAAATTGCATTAAGTTTAGATAGAGTAAACTGAATTTAAGTTTTATATAGAGTGTTTGGAATTGAGAACTGATCTATGTTAGAAGTTGAGTTAATGTAAGGTTATTGCTGCAATAGTCTCACCTAGGTTCAATAAGGTCATTTAGGACTTGGTTTTGCACTCATTTCTGTTCTTAAGTCAAATCCATTTGTAATCTGCTTCAAGTTTCTTATCAGTTGGATTCTAGGAAGCTCATACTTGCACGTAGGCTTAGAATCATTTAGGTTAATATAATCTCAATTCATTTCATCTTATAACATCTCATACAATCTGTTTTATTGAAGCAAATCTCATAAAAGTCAAAATCTCGTTTCTGTCAAAGAAAGTCAAAAAGTAGTAAAACCAGTTTTTGCAAAACTTTGTGAATTTCTCATGTATTCAATTCTGGTCACAATCAAGTGATATTTTGGATTTTACGAGTTCAGTTGGTTAAGTTTCTTAAACTGATTTTTTTTTGAATATTTAAAAGCTTATTTAAGGTCTAAACGAGCTGCTCAATAAGCTAAATATGCCCTGTTCACACTCAGCTAATACTGAGTGTGAGCAGGCACTTTTGTAGATCTTGCACAGGATTCAAATAAGCTTTTTAGGGGCTGAATTTTGGTCCATGTACTCTTTGGTTGGTAATCTAAAAGCTCAAATATCTGTTTCTCACTTTAGCTTATTAGTGAAGCCTGTGCATTAGCTTAAACTTAGGGGATAGGGGCCGTTTGGCATGTTGAGAGTTAAAAACTGGTCTCGAGTTTTTTTTCTGTAGCTTGTGCTTTTTAGGTCCCAATCAGTTGCATCAGCTCAATTTAGGTTAGATTTAGGCTGTAGTAGCTTATGGTAGCTTTTGGATAGCTTATTGCTTATTTCAAGTGCTTATTTAAACTGCTTATTTGCCCAATTCAGCTTATTAGTGAGCTTATCTAACTTTTTATATTTTTCCTAGTATTCTGCTATCATATAGTATTTATAGAAAAAGTTTCATATTTATTAGAGTTCATTTAGTATTTATTATAACTTAAAATAGTTTAAATAATCATTAAATAGTAATTAATTAATAATAAATAGATAAAAAGTGTAATAAATATATTTTCAGTTTTAAAATAAGTTTTATAATATTTTAGATTTTTCTAAGTCATGATTTCACTTTTCTAGCTTTATTTCATATTTTCTTATATTTTAGGGTATTATCAAATAGTTAAAAATAGTTTTTAATTAATAATAATTAAATAAATAGTCATAAAAATAAATTTATTTTTCCAATAATTTTCTTGCATCATTAGGATTGTAAAAATGTATTTTCCATATCCGTAGGTATTTTACTTCTTTATTTTCACGTTTTATTTCGTACGTTCACGTAATTTTATTTAAACGTACGTTTTAGGTTTTAAACGCTAATCGATTTTAAATATAGAATTAAAATGACTTCAAAGTCTTTATTAGATTTAATTTCCTTAGTGTAATCAATCATAACCTTTTCCTGTTCAATATTCACCCGATCACAGATTCGTTGTATTACAGTTTACACACCTCGTTGGGACTTAACGACCCGGGGATACACTAAACTCCTCTGGACTTAATTGCATTCTGTTCTGAGCTGTTTGACTTTTATGGTTGACCATTCAAAAGTGGTTGACTAATAAAAGATAGACCGTTTGGAGCGGATCAAATTTTGGCGCCGCTGCCGGGGAGGTGTGTTGCGTACTACGAATTTGAAGCATCAGTGATTGTTGAATATACACCCATTGTATATTTACCATCTTTGTCCATATTTCCTTATTTACATATAAAACCAAAATTATCGTGAAGTTAATTCGTTAATTAATCGATTACCAAAAATATTTTCATTCTTTGTTTTTACAACATGTTTTTCAAAAATACCAAAAATATTCCTCTTGTTGGGAATCATGTGAAGTAGGATTTCTGCTGTCATTACTGCCGATGGATTCTACTGAAGTAGAAGCAGAATCTGCTGAAGAAGTGATTCTGCTGAAGAGTACAAGCGTTGCCGTGTTACTGCTGAAGGGTGAAAGCTGACTAGGATCAGCATACGCTATATGAATTAAATGCTAACTCTCCATATTCTTGTACTGCCCAAGGTTGCATGGGTATAATTGAACTGCTCAATATAGCTTAAAGTATTAGTCATTAAATGCATGCTTGCATGTTTTAGACGATTGGGTTGTAATAGTATTAGGGTTCCTTGTCTATAAAAGGAACCTCATAGATTGTAATAGTGAACAAATCTGAAACATAGAGGTTCAGTTAATAAAAAGATCCATAGAGGATCTAAGTGTTCTTAGTTATAACATCTTGTATTTACTTTCCGCTATAGAATACAAGTGTTAGAGACTGTCTATTAGTTTGCTTATGATTACATAGGCAACACTAACGATCCACGAGTGCTAAAGATCTATCAAGGTCTGAGAGTTTTTAACAAGTGGTATCAGAGCCTCGGGAGAGTCTCTACGATACTGAGAACCTTATTTACCTCACCCCCATACAACCAAACACATTTCCACAATGCCTGGAACTGATGATGAATCAGAAGTCACCACCAACAACAACATCAAAACCACTACATCTATGCAGCAACTGAGTCTCTCCAACAGTAATGGTAAGTTTCCTTACCTAAAGAAGGAAGAGTATGATCTGTGGACCATGAAGATGCAGAACTGGATCTCCAATATTGATTGGAATCTATGGGAGATTGTGAAGAATGGTAACAGTCTGAAGAAGACCATCCCAGATCTTGATGGGAAGTTTACCATTGCTCCTCCCAAAACTGCTGAAGAGATTCTTGCAGTACAGAGGGAGCACAAAGTAAGAACCATCCTTCTTCAATCTATTCATGAAGATCACTTAGGTGATTTTCACCATATGGTTGATGCAAAGGACATCTGGATGGCTCTGAAAGCTAGGTTTGGTGGGAATGAAGAGTCCAGGAGGATGAGGAAGTCTATGCTGAGACAACACTTCCAAGAGTTCAACATCTCTGAGGAAGAAGGTATCCACAAGGGATATGACAGGTTTCACAAGATTCTGAGTCAGCTTAATCAGCTAAATGCAAAGCCTGACAATGATGATAGCAACTCAAAGTTCCTTCGATCTTTGCCTCCATCATGGTTACATGTGAGCATAGCCTTGAAAGCTAAAGGTGGGCTGGACATGCTCACTTTTGATGAGCTATACAACAAACTCAGAGCTCTTGAACCTGATGTCAGATCTCCCTACCGTGCATCCTCTTCTGGTCATTCAGCCTTTGTTGGGACATCCCACTCGAATATGATGATGCATGCTTCAAGTCCATCTTACTTACCATCATCATCCTATCGTCCCACTCCATCACATCCTCAAGCTAGATCTGGCAGTATATTGGAGGATGTTCTTCACTCATTTGTTGCTGATTATGATACTCAGCAGCATCTGGTATATGAAGACTTTGATCAAGTGGACCCTCTTGAAATGGAAGAGATGAAGCTGAAATGGCAGGTGGCCATGCTTTCTGTAGACATCAAGAGATTTGAAGAGAAGGCAGGAAGGAAGTTTGGATTCAATGGAAAGGATCCAGCTCGTTTTGACAGGAGAAAGGTCAAATGCTTCTCTTGTCATCAGATGGGTCATTTCTCAAGGGAATGCAAAGACAGGAAGAGTGGAGAGAGTACTAGCTACAATTCCTATCAGCAGAATCAGAAGGGAACTAGCTCTTCAGCAGCTCTAGTCACCATGGATGAACAGGTCAACTGGGCTGCACATGAACCTGTGAATGAGGAAGCTGCTGATGCAGAGAAGCTTGGATTGCTGGCTAGATGCACTTCAGAAGATAGGCATGATCAGTTTGCCTTCATGGGACTTTCTCAGGTACACAACTGTATATTTGGTTGTAGTGAAAGATACAATGAACTTAAAGAAGCTTATGATACTATGAAACCTAGATACAATGAATGCTATGTTGATAATGAAGCTTATAAACTCTCGTTAAAAACATTAGAAAGACAAAAGGTTTGGTTTCAGAAGAATCAGATAGCTTATGAAGAAAAGATTAAGGTGCTTCAATTTGATCTAGATATTGCTAATATTAACCTTAAACGCACTGAAAAAGAAAAAGCTGATACTATCACTGAGAATCTAGAGCTTAAAGAGAAACTTGCAGAGGAAATAGCTAGACAAAAACAATGGTTGATATCTGGTGACAATCTAGCTAGAGAACTCTATAATAGTCAATCTGTGAACTCAGGAATAGGCTTAGGTTTTCAGAAGTATGTAGGATTGGAAGCTAGGCACGATGGGCGTAAATCTACACCTGCAGGCTTAGAACACTATAGAAAGGAAGGTGATTTACATGCTGTCCCTGGACCTATTAGAGGTGAATTCATGCCCACTGACCTATCTATTACTGTTGACTTTGATGGATCACACCATCTATATGGCAGAAAGTCAAAAGACTTTCCAGACAATGATGCTTCATCTTATGACTTTGTCCCTTTCTCTGACAGTGACAATTCATCGGATCAAGGATCTACTTACAACTGTGATTCAAGTGATAAGTCAGACCTTGTCAAGCCCTCACCTGAGCCTACACCCAAGACTATCTACAAGCCTTCTAGGATAGCTACTGAGGAATCCACTCCCAAGCCTGTTTCTCCTGAAGCCTTGTCTTTTAATTCTTTGCATAATTTGTCTGTTAAAAACAATTCCTTTAATGCTCTTGTTTTAAGTACTTCTACATGCAATCGAACATTTTATTTGAATACTTCTTCCAAAAGGAAGACTTGTTTTGTTTGTGGAAGTAAATTTCATCTCATTAAGGATTGTGATTTCTATGAGCAAAGATTGGGTGGTTGTGCTAATCAGCAGAAACCAAGACCAGTATGGACCAATGTTAACAATATTCCACCTTATGTCCCACAAGCTAGAACTGACTCTCCTTGGAGGAGATCAGCAGATAGACCTTATGTGCAACCTACTAGCCCATATTTTAAACATGGTTATTGGCCTGCATATATTGATTCTATGAATAAAGGAAAGGATGTTGGGGCACTAAAAGAGGTTGGGGCACTTCAGCAGGTTGTTCTTGGAAGGATAAAGGACCAAAATTTTACTGGAAACCCAAGAACAATGGTGGATCTTTCTCTTCCCTTAACTGCAAAGTTTAAGGGGAGGCATATGCCTCAGGGGAGGATTTCATAGTAAACTTTGTGTATATGTTGTTTGCTAACACCTGTTTGTTCATAGTTTTTAGTCTGTTTTGTCTCTGTTTTTGTCTTTGTGTTTCTCTGAATTTGTTTTGCAGAATGCCCTGTTCAGTTAAAACTCCTCAAGTGTGGTCCTTTGGTATATGATCTAGTAAACTCCTCAAGTGTGGTCCTTTGGTATATGGTCTTGTAAGCTCAAAGCTTGTTTCCTCTGAAAGCTAAGTAATGGAGTGAGCAATTGGTTTCCTCTGAAGATAAAATAATTAAGACAAGTATTGAAGTTAAAATTGTTCATTCATTCATTCAAATTACAGCTTACAGCTTACAGCTTACAATCAACTTCAATGCAACTACAAGAAAAGAGCTATTCTACTTATCCTAATCTAGTACATATCATCTATTCCAACATCTAACAGAATGTTGGATATGCATGATCGCTCACATCTTTCACACTAGATGTTGGATATGCGTTTTTGAAATCTTGCATAACCACCCATTCCTTCTATATTAATGGATGGATATGCATGACCAGTACGACGAAGATGCTAAGGATCAAAATGGAGAGGATGGATTGATGCAAACGTTGATGATGACGACGACCACACATGATGATGGAGAAAAATAATATGTCCTTTGTGCTTCATCTATTCATTTCAACCAAAATGCAATCCATCCACCCTCCTTAAGCCCTTCCCTTATACGATGTGTGTTGATGCACCAAAACCTGGTGCAGAAAGACCAAGAACCACCTCTCTATCCTTAGGGAGTGGCGGATTTCGGGCTCGTGGCCTTCGTGGAGGCTGAGGTGCTGGAGGTTGGAAGTAAGTTGTTCTCTCCTTACAGGAGTTATCAGTATCATCAACGGGAAGGGAAGGCTCATTCACAACAGCAAGGGGAGGCTCTTTCACTCTCTTTAAAGTTGCTTCCTCATCTGAGTCTTCATATGATGATACATAAGAACTTAAGGATGACCCCCTTGGACTGCTTGCCAAATAATTCTTCTTCCACCTCTCAAGACTGCTTATGGAGGTTTCATAGTCATCTGTTGAAAGAATGATTGGGTTGGAACTACTCATGGTTGATTAATTTTGGGACATTGAAGAAACTAGGGTTTGTTATGGTATTTGGGGATCTTTTATGAAGAGTTATATGTGCATTGAGATCATTTTATAGACGGATTCGAGGTTCAATGGAAATTAATGCGAGTGGTTGGCACAGTAACTCTCTAGAATATTACCGAAGATATTTTTATCTTTGATGGTTGCTGCTGAAGTGTATAACTTCAGCAGATTGACCATCTGTTTCTGCTGAAGCATTACACTTTCGTTGGTCAAGTTGGAATACACGTAAGCTACGGTCAACTAAACGGTCTAATTCTTTTGACTATAACTTGGGCAACTGCTACCACTCCACCATTCACATTCGTCCACTTCAAAACAAACCTATTCCCTCTTCTTCATCCAATAACACTTCATTTCGAGCATCATAACCCTAAGATCTCAAATCATCACATGGCGCTTGAATTTAAGAAGGATCACAACAAAGTTGCTTTTCTGGGAAAAGCTAAAGATGATGAGTTGTATGAACCCATGGTGGAATTCTTAAAAAGGTCCAAGATTTGCTATGCCCTAACACATTCTCCGAATGCAATATCTGAATCTCTTGTTACTCAGTTTTGGGCATCTGCTTCAAAACGAAGTGAAACAGAGATTGTGGCTACGATTGACGGAACAGAGCATGTGGTTACGGAAGAGATGATAAGGAGGAAGCTTCACTTGGAAGATGCTGATGGAGTATATCACTCTAAACAGATGGAGGTGCTTACTGGGCTGAGAGCGATTGGCTATCGGGGTACGAGGACTGATATGTGGCTGAAGAAGCATCTCTGCCCTATGTGGAGGTTCTTGTTTCACACGTTGCTTCAGTGTATTAGCAACAAGTCAGGAGGATGGGACCAGTTCTCTACCCAACTGGGATGTGGTATTGTGTGTCTTTCCCAAGGGGTAACTTATAACTTCTCTAAGTTTATTTTTGAAAACATGTTTGAGAATATTCAAAGGAAAAAGAATAAGTTTTTAATGTACCCTAGGTTTCTGCAAATGATTTTAGACACCTCTACCCAAGTTCAATCCTTTTATGCCGTAGGAGCTCTGTCAGCCAAACTTTTTGCCTCTATGAGAACTAACTTTGAGGGGGCACATTATCCCTTGACAGAAGCTATGTTGCCTCAAGGCAATGTGGCTGCTGATGAGGAGAATGTTGCCAACATTCCACTCTCTTCTCCTATTGCTACTGATGGCAATCCATCAGATAATATTGATGAGGGCCCCTCCTTTTCTGCTGAAGCTTCTCATGTTGCTCCAGCACAGCCTACACCAACACCATCTTTAGCACATTGTCCTAGTCCTCCCCCAACTCATGATCCTCTTGATGATTTTGGGTCTGATCTAAACAGGATGACCACACCAAGTCCTCCAAGGGTACCTGTTGATGAGGTTCCTCCTAATGTTGAGGATGACCATGTTTCCACTGAAAGGTCCAATGAGGCTCCCATTACCACAGAGCAATCTGCTGGTGGAGCTGAGGACCCCATTACTCTTACATCTGTGTATGATCTTGTGAACAGGTATGCAGCTGAAGTGTCCAGTCTGAAAAAGGAACTTGCAGAGACCAAGTCTACTCTTGGTAGTAAGATTGAAGATCTACAGAGTAAAGTTAAGGACCTTGAGAACAGACTTGAAAAGGAAACCAAAAGGAAGTTTCTGGTTTCTTCTGAGGAGGAAGAAGATGAACCTCAGTTTGGGTCTCTTGATATGTTAGCTGATGTGTCTCTTAATGATCCTTCATCAGTAATTACAGAATCCTCAAAGGAGAAGGATCCTGTTCTTTACAAAAGGAGAAAGAGATCTTACTTGAATAAAGCAACTACTGAAGTATCCAAGGAAAAAGAGTGTGTCAAAGCTGCATCTGCTGATACCCCAATGGAGGATGTTGCTACTGAACTTGGTCAGTCTTCAGTCATTCAAAAACTTTCAGTGACCACTCCTGCTGAAGCACCCTCACAACATGTTTCTTCTGAAAGAGACTTGGGTGTTTCTACTGAGATTCCTGTTATCGATATTGATGATGATGATTGTGCTAAGGAGACTGCTGATAAAGGAAAAGGTTTACTGGTAGATGATGAGCTTGGTCCAGACTTGGTAAGTGAAGAGGAAAGGCGAGAACAAGACAGAATACTTGCTGAGTGTAATGAGAGAAAGAAAGATGAACAAATGGCTAAACAGCTTGCAGCTCTTCCTACGTCTGATTTACCTCCTGAAAGAAAAAGGGAGCTAGATGAAATGCGTACTAAGATTCCTGACACTCATTGGGATACTTACACTGAGCAAGTCATAGCAAACCCTTCACTTGCTCAGAGTATCTTAGGAGCAGACTTCCATAGTGGAAATTTTGTGGATTTGATGATGGCTCGTGGAAGACAAATGAAGAAAGAAGCAGCTGAAAAGAGGAGAGCCATCAAAGCTCAAAGGAATAAAGATAGACCTCCTACTAAAGCTGAAATGAGGCTTGTGGTGAAAAACCAGAGCTCATCTCTGTATAACTCTGGGTTGTCAATGAAGCAAGTCAAGGCCTTCCCCGATCATATTTTGACTCGCAAATATAATCAAATCATGAAGCATTCTTCTTCGCACACTTCAAGCTTAAAAAGGATTGCTTGTACTACAGGTGCTCCTAAAACTAAGAGGACAAAGACAGATGAGATTGTGGACAATTTTGATGATATGTCATGTTCCTCCAAAGTCTCTACTGAAGCTACTCTAAAGACTGGACACTCTACTGAAGCAGTTCAATCTGCTGAATCTCGTGGTGGTTCATCTGAAGCAATAGTCATGTCCTCTTCCACCCCAACTATAGCATCTGCTGAGGCAGAAAAAGATATTTTAGATAGGAAAGATAACAAGGTTCTTTCTGCTGAACCATCTATGGTTTCTGCTGAAACTCCTACAGAGATTGCTAGCTCACCTGACAAAACTTCATCTTCTGAACCAGTTACCATTTCTTCTGAAGCACCTACTGTACCAGCTCCCACTCCATCTGCGGCATCTGTTTGCTCAGAAGCTGATATAGCAAGTATAAAAACCAGGAAGGCTAGAAACATGCTAGTAAGAATGAATGCCATTCGTGAAGATACACCATCTTTAGGAATCTATAAGCCTGGAAGAAGGAAGAAGAGGATGGCCAAAATCACTTCCCTGGATCTTGAGGCTGATGACGCAACATTCATTAGAGAAGGTTCTGCTTCTGATTTTCCTGAGGGAGATCAAAATGTGCTGGTAAATTGGACTCTGAAGCATAATGAGATGAATTTCATTCAACAAAAGGATGAAACTTCAATGGAATTCACCTTTTTGAAGGAAATACTCCATTTGGTAGACAGGGCAGACTTGCTTACTCTGTACTCTCTCGTTATCAGCCATTACTGCAACATTGCACCACAAGGTTCTGGGATGTTCTTACTAGGAGATCTTCAAGTCCTGTTTAACTCTCATTCTCCCGACAGTAGAGGACATTCCATTTGGGAGAACTCACATTTATGGCGAGTTGTGTCCTGGAGACTCTATCCTCTTCCTCGTGTGCATGTGCTTGAGACTAAGGGTAGAATCACAGTCTGCATGTTTGCTGAAAGGAAGTATCCATTGCCCAAGAGACTTATGGAAAGGATGTTGTGTCAGAAGTTGGAAATTCCTCCAGATCCAGTGGGAAATGAAAGACCAGTTGCTGAACGACTGGTTGGTTTGATCAAGACTCAACTTCTATAAGCACAAGCTGCATCTTCATCATGAATGTGGTAATATATATTGTCTTTTGTAATTTGTACTGGGTTTAGTGTTATGTTGTTTGTTTTCTTTGTTTGTTTGTTTGCTAGTTTCTTAGTTAAAAAAAAAAAACAAAAAAACAAAAAAAAAAAACTTTTGATGGTTTTTAACTCACCAGATATACCTTGTGTATATCAAAGAGTTAGCTAATCCAAAGGGTACAGCTTTGGTAAAGACACATCAAATCTGTTGATAGCTGTAATGATTTGCTCAAAATCATAGGGTATGCTACCACCCATGCTTAATTGCTGAGTGTTGTATGGTCATCAATTCACCATGGTCTATTCCTTGTTGGAATCCAAGAATTGACTAGCCCACAAGTATATGGATTATGGTAAAGGCAACTATCTCCATATTTGGTTATCAATTCACCAATTCTAAGAATTGACTAGTCCTGAGCAAACGGCTACAGGTAAAGACAAGTCAAATCCGTTTATATGGTTTCTGGTTTGCCTATAAATCAGATGGTTATCAGTGTACCATAGTTTTCGAACTTAAACATTTGGCTACTCCAGTAGTAATGGCTATTGGTAAAGAGACATCAAATCCATTATTTTCAATGATTCACCTCTCTCAGGAGTTCACACACCTGGAAGTGATGAGAATAGTATGCAACTAATAAGTATTGATGTACATTATGTCATTTGTTGCTGCAAAGACCTGGAGTTTCAAAGTTGATCATCATAGAGATGAGACTATTAGTGGTTCTTTGCTTCTGATATGTGAAAACAATCCTCTAGTACAGAAGTCTCAAAGATCTTTCAAGGTCAGGAAACTGGAACTTAACCTAGTCAAATTCCAGTTTAGGGGAGGATTGTTGGGAATTATGTGAAGTAGGATTTCTGCTGTCATTACTGTCGATGGATTCTGCTGAAGTAGAAGCAGAATCTGCTGAAGAAGTGATTCTACTAAAGAGTACAAGCATTGCTGTGTTACTGCTGAAGGGTGAAAGCTGACTAGGATCAGCATGCGCTATATGAATTAAATGCTAACTCTCCATATTCTTGTACTGCCCAAGGTTGCATGGGTATAATTGAACTGCTCAATATAGCTTAAAGTATTAGTCATTAAATGCATGCTTGCATGTTTTAGACGATTGGGTTGTAATAGTATTAGGGTTCCTTGTCTATAAAAGGAACCTCATAGATTGTAATAGTGAACAAATCTGAAACATAGAGTTTCAGTTAATAAAAAGATCCATAGAGGATCTAAGTGTTCTTAGTTATAACATCTTGTATTTACTTTCCGCTATAGAATACAAGTGTTAGAGACTGTCTATTAGTTTGCTTATGATTACATAGGCAACACTAACGATCCACGAGTGCTAAAGATCTATCAAGGTCTGAGAGTTTTTAACACCTCTTTACCCTCTTACCCTTTTGATTCTTCAATTCTTACCCTCTGGAACCCTTTGATTCTTTCTATGTCTTATCCTCACCTTCTTGGTTGTCAATGGTGTGATGGCCCTCATAATGATGATAATTGTCTCAGTTTTAGCATGGTAGAGTCAGGAAATGGGTCTGTCTATAACCAAGATCCCTATTCTTACCATGACACGACTGATTTATTCCATCAGCTACCAGATCATGAGATTCAGACATATTCATGTGAATTTTGTGGAGGTCCTCAATAAGAATTTGAGTGTCAAACCGGGAACACGTTTGTCTATGAACAGTTTTCTGGTAACACTCAGGACTTTGGAAATGACCAAATTCCATATTATTCACATGACCAGCCACAACAATCATTTTGTTGTGAGTACTGTGGAGGTCCACACTTTAGCTCTGATTGTCAAACAAGGAATCCATTTCCTTGTAACAATTACGACTCTTCGTATCATGACCAACCTCTACAGTACCAAATGAATCAGGCACCACCTCAGCCTAAGCCACTTCCTCAAAATCTTCTCCTTGATCTTTTGGATTTAGTGAAAGATTTGAAGGAATGTAAACATTCCCAAGATAATCCAAATCAAAAATCCATGGAAGAATTGTTAGCTGAAGAGCAGGCTGCTAAATTAGATTCCCAGATTGCCAGTGAAAACTCTATTAGGGAATTAATTAAAATACAAAAAGCAGCCAAATCTAGCTCTCGATTCCGTTTCATTCTTGATGACAGTGATGATGAAGATACCCTTGATATTCTACAATTTTATAAAGATTCATCAAGTTCATCAGTTGAGATTCCGTCCGTGGAAATACAGGGAGAAAATAATATGACTGAATCACTAGCAGTAGAAATAATGGAACTTGTAGAATCCATAACTGCTAGTCCTTCTCAACTCCCTCAGTCTGCTGTTATCACACCCGAGGTTCACACTCACTCTCTGAGCATGGGGGACGAGCATCTTGACACTGTTCCTGAAAAGGAATCGGACGAATTCATAAAGTCTAGTGTTGAGAACCCTGTCCCAATTCCAAGAGAGTTACAGGGAATTCTTGATCATGTGTGTGATATCCCTCCTCCTCTTGTCTTCCAAAATGATCATATTGAGATGTTCTCTGATTCTGATGAGGACTATTCTTTATCTTGTGGAGACATAAGTTATGTGGGGGAATTACCTTCTGAGCTTGTCAACTTAGGAGAAGATAATGATGAAGAAATAATCCAAGACGAAGCTCTTCGTCTTACATTATTGAATGTTAATCTTCTCATTTCTAGAATCGAGGCTTTTAATGAAAAGCCTACTTCATATCCTATCCCCTTTGAGGATAGTGAACTTTTGTTCGATGATTCTATTCCGGAATTGCAAACGTTCAATTTTGATCATATGGGAGAGAAGATTAGTGGCATTACCACTTCTCATTCTCATAATTCTCTCCCCGATTATGAATCATTCACTTTTGAGGAGTTCCCCAGTGAACTCACTCAAATCAATCCCGATTATGAATCATTCGCCTTTGAGGAGTTCTCTTGTGAACTCACTCATATCATATCTCTACCGGAGTATGATAACTTCTACTTTGATCTAGACACACCCGGGATATGTCTAGACCAATTGAGCTTAAATGATGAGATTCATGCTATTATGAATTCTCCTGTGGGTGATGATGAGTTAGTCAAGATCTTTATCATGACTTTCTTTCTCTTCTTCACCTATCCCGTGGCTTCTCCTGTTCTTCACTCCTTCGGGAATGAAGACATTATTTTTGACCCCGGCATTTTCATTTATCATTTGTGAGCCGGATCTATGTATACCTCATCGGTGTGGAACTTTCACGTACTTCAATGTTTATACAAACATCTTGAATGAAAGTCCGATGGAGATTGTCTCTTCCACTTATTTCCCCATGAACAAATTAATTCGGGGTCGAGTCAAGCTAGCGACTCGGTAATCAAAAACAGTAGTTAAACATGGGTTTTCACCAGTGTGTACCACCCTAGTGTGGGGGAGTTGCCCCCCGCTGTTGTATATAAGTTTTCTAACATTCAAAAAAAAATCACAAAAATAATGGCCGTAGTATTTCCCTTTTACGTTCTATGTTTCGGCATAACCGCCGGTACTTTGAATATTGAGGACAATATTCATTTCTAGTGTGGGGGGGAATTCTCACGAATTTTATCATATAATTATACCACCCAATTCCCCCATTTTTGGCCAAAATTTTTTTTGGAGTAAGTGTTTTGCACTTACTCAGCAAATGGTTATCAGTCCGCCATGTCTAATAAACAAAAGGATTGGCTAATCCAGGAGCAAACGGCTCTTGGTAAAGATATCTCAAATCCGTTGACGGCTTGCAATTTGCCCAAAATTGTATGGTGTTCAGCTCACCATATCCTTAAAAGTGAAGAGTTGGCTAGCCCGCAAGTTTATGGCTTGTGGTAAAGGCAGTTGGAAAACCATAATTGGTAATCGACTCACCAAAGATATTTTATCTAAGAGTTGGCTAGTCCAGAAGCAAACGGCTTCTGGTAAAGACAAATCAAAACCGTTGAAAGCTGGTGATTTGCTCAAAATCATTTGGTTATCATTGTACCAAGGTTCTTACTTGATCTGAAACAATTGGCTACTCCAGAAGTAATGGCTTTTGGTAAAGAGATAAAATCCATTAATTTTTCATAAAAGATTGCTAGGGACTAGCAATAGTTTAGTGTGGGGGATTTGATATGTGTCTAAATACACATATATTTTATATTATTTAATCCCACAAAAACGACCAAAAACACACAAATGACTATATAAATGTTACAAATATCATTGAAATGTGTTTTTATATGATTCAGGTACAAAAAGATTGAAAACAAGTGAAAAGCATGCAAAATTCACAAAACTGTCATTTTTAGTCCCAGGACTTTCATAAATTGGCAAAACTAGTCCCTGAAGGTTTAAAATGAAAGTAAAGTCAACTTTAGTCCTTGGATAATCAAACATGTTCACAAATTAGTCCTTGGATGAAATTTTCTACAAATGGCAACTTTTACCCCTCAAAATCCAAAAATGACATAAAAGGTCCCCCAGGTGTTTTAAATTGTAAATAATGCAAATGAGGTCCTTTGGTTTAGCAAACTTGGCATTATTAGTCCTTGTGATAACTTATGAAATATTACAGGTTTAGCCCTTCAAGAATTCAGAAATTACACAATTGGTCCTTGTGATAAACTACAAACCAAATGGACCCTTGTTATTATTACTTAATCCAAATACAAACCCAAACAAAAACCTGGCCCAACTACGACCCACTCCCCTTATTTATAAAACCAGGGTCAAACATACAGTCAAACCCACTTCCCTCCTTCCCTCTCTCATCAAAACCGAAACCAGATACCACCCTCCACCTCCCTGGTTTTCACCACCACCTGTCTCCAGCTCCATACCCACTTCACAGTTTGTCCCCTCCACCTCCACAAACACCCAAAATTCCTTAATTGCTTAAAACCTGCTTTTGATATTTTGGCGCCAAAAAGTCCAAATGGACGTTTATGATGAAATTGATAAAATCAAGGGCCAAGATCAAGTGAGAGTGTTTAGAGAAGCTTTTTGATGACTATTAAAAGGAAAAGAAGACAGAGAAAGAAGCTGTCACTAGTTTTAGACCCTTCATAGTGTAGATTTAATTTATTGTCATTTTTAGTTTCAAGATTAAGTGTTTATTGTCAATTCTAGTTTGTTTCAAGCCATATGTCTTAAATTTCTTCTGTATTGTGTTAAAATTCCATGTTAATGAAATTCAAGTTTTCAAGTTTTACTGTTAAGTTCGAATCAAGTTAAGTTTTAATTAAAGAGGCCTATTATTTGTTTCTATAAGCTCATATAAGCTTAATATAGCTTGGTGTGAGCTTATTGTAGTTCATATCTGTTCTAATTCAAGAATCCCAGAAAAGTCAACAAAAAGTCAAAGTAGCTCATAATAAGCTGTTCTGGGTGGATAAGCAGTTCTGGAATAAGTTGGATATGGATTGAAATTCAGAGTGATTTGGAGTGGTATTGAGTTTAGAATAGTGGTTATTGGTTCTAGTCAATCTGCATATAAGCTGGACTTAAAGTGAGTTTTAATTTTCAGTTTGATCTAAATTTTTTTGTCTGCACTAGTTACTCATTGTTTGTAGTTTATTATCATTAATCTAGTATCTATTAGCTTAAGTAGAGATCTCACTTCTATTGTAAAATTGCATTAAGTTTAGATAGAGTAAACTGAATTTAAGTTTTATATAGAGTGTTTGGAATTGAGAACTGATCTATGTTAGAAGTTGAGTTAATGTAAGGTTATTGCTGCAATAGTCTCACCTAGGTTCAATAAGGTCATTTAGGACTTGGTTTTGCACTCATTTATGTTCTTAAGTCAAATCCATTTGTAATCTGCTTCAAGTTTCTTATCAGTTGGATTCTAGGAAGCTCATACTTGCACGTAGGCTTAGAATCATTAGGTTAATATAATCTCAATTCATTTCATCTTATAACATCTCATACAATCTGTTTTATTGAAGCAAATCTCATAAAAGTCAAAATCTCGTTTCTGTCAAAGAAAGTCAAAAAGTAGTAAAACCAGTTTTTGCAAAACTTTGTGAATTTCTCATGTATTCAATTCTGGTCACAATCAAGTGATATTTTGGATTTTACGAGTTCAGTTGGTTAAGTTTCTTAAACTGATTTTTGTTGAATTTTTAAAAGCTTATTTAAGGTCTAAACGAGCTGCTCAATAAGCTAAATATGCCCTGTTCACACTCAGCTAATACTGAGTGTGAGCAGGCACTTTTGTAGATCTTGCACAGGATTCAAACAAGCTTTTTAGGGGCTGAATTTTGGTCCATGTACTCTTTGGTTGGTAATCTAAAAGCTCAAATATCTGTTTCTCACTTTAGCTTATTAGTGAAGCCTGTGCATTAGCTTAAACTTAGGGGATAGGGGCCGTTTGGCATGTTGAGAGTTAAAAACTGGTCTCGAGTTTTTTTTCTGTAGCTTGTGCTTTTTAGGTCCCAATCAGTTGCATTAGCTCAATTTAGGTTAGATTTAGGCTGTAGTAGCTTATGGTAGCTTTTGGATAGCTTATTGCTTATTTTAAGTGCTTATTTAAACTGCTTATTTGCCCAATTCAGCTTATTAGTGAGCTTATCTAACTTTTTATATTTTTCCTAGTATTCTGCTATCATATAGTATTTATAGAAAAAGTTTCATATTTATTAGAGTTCATTTAGTATTTATTATAATTTAAAATAATTTAAATAATCATTAAATAGTAATTAATTAATAATAAATAGATAAAAAGTGTAATAAATATATTTTCAGTTTTAAAATAAGTTTTATAATATTTTAGATTTTTTTAAGTCATGATTTCACTTTTCTAGCTTTATTTCATATTTTCTTATATTTTAGGGTATTATTAAATAGTTAAAATAGTTTTTAATTAATAATAATTAAATAAATAGTCATAAAAATAAATTTATTTTTCCAATAATTTTCTTGCATCATTAGGATTGTAAAAATGTATTTCCCATATCCGTAGGTATTTTACTTCTTTATTTTCACGTTTTATTTCGTACGTTCACGTAATTTTATTTAAACGTACGTTTTAGGTTTTAAACGTTAATCGATTTTAAATATAGAATTAAAATGACTTCAAAGTCTTTATTAGATTTAATTTCCTTAGTGTAATCAATCATAACCTTTTCCTGTTCAATATTCACCCGATCACAGATTCGTTGTATTACAGTTTACACACCTCGTTGGGACTTAACGACCCGGGGATACACTAAACTCCTCTGGACTTAATTGCATTCTGTTCTGAGCTGTTTGACTTTTATGGTTGACCATTCACAAGTGGTTGACTAATAAAAGATAGACCGTTTGGAGCGGATCAAGGGACATGAGAGGGTTAATAATTATCTTGAGGCCTTTCATGTTCTAGCATCTGTGTCACTCGGAGAGACTCAACCTCCAAAGGCTCCAGAAGTACAAGTGTTTCAGAGGAGACAGAGGAGAAAGAGGAATTATCTAAGTCAAATGACTCTTAAGCCAAGAGTGGTGGATTCCTCTGAACCTTCTGGTGTTGCTATTCATGTTGATATTCCTCCAGAAGTTGTTGCTACTGAGAACAAAGTTGCTTCTGAAGCTTCTCAGTCTATTCCCTCTGATCCAATGAATGCTACTGTTGAGGATGAACCCATGCCTGCTTATCAGGATGATAAGGGAAAGGGTAAAGTGATTGAAGAGGAAGCGGATCTTGGTGTTGATAAGGCTGAACAGGAAAGACTATTCAAGCTACATGAAATTTCCATGAGTGACAGAGTAGTAGCTGAACAAGCTCAAGCAACCTTTAATGCAGAATTTTCAGCCTACACAGCTCCTAAGCTCACACCTGAGAGAATAAAAGCGTTGGATGATCTAACTTTGAATTTCACTGATGATACATGGAATTCAATTGTGGCTGGAGCTTCTTCTGACATGTCTCTTGCTCAATCCATCTTAGGAGGTGCTTTTGACTCAGAAAACTTTGTTGTTGACTTGAAGGAATTGGCAAATAGGAGAAAAAAAGATGATGCAGAAAGAAAAGCTAAAGCAAGAAAGGACAGACCTCCTACTCAGGCTCAACAGAGATTACATATGAGGGAGATTGTTAAAAATATGAGCTCTGCAGTTTACTCCACTGGATAGAGTATGGCATATGTGAAAAATTTTCCTGATGATGTGTTGGTGAGGGAGTATAATAAGATTCTAGATAGGTTGAAAAGGGATGGTATTAATCCTTTTCAAAGGATGAAGAGACATCAGCCCTCTTTGGAAGGTCCTGAGGTTAAGAGATTGAGGTTTAATGATGCTTCTGATGGTGGTATTTCTGCTGAAGAGCATGCTAAGGAGCAATCTACACCTCTTGAGACACCTACTGATACCTCTCAGGGTGTTCCCCCTGAAGGTGTTCCTTCTTCTATACCTTCTATTGAGACAAAGAATGTTTCTGCTAAAGAAATTGGTGAGGTTTCTTCTGAGCCCCAAGTGGTTTCCACTGATCTTGAGATTCCTTCTCCAACTTCCAAAGTGCCTGCTTCAGATATCCCAGAGTCTAATGTATCTTCTCCTTCCTCCACACCTAGTGGTAGAAAGAAGATTATTGCCAACAAAAGGAAGTCTAGGCCACTTGATCTTCAAGCCTCAGAGCATTCTTTCGTCAAGGATTTTAAGGAGGATGATTTAGATAAGGAGGTAGTGGTTTGGTCTAGGATGGATAGATGGGAACTTACTCCAACAGGACTTGGTGGTCTAGGATATTTCAACTCTGTTCATAGGTAGGATGGCTCAGTTAGGCACTTTACATTTCTGACAGAGATTCTAAATTTTTTAGATAGAGATGATCTCTTTAGGTTGTATGGTATGGTCTCTACATTTTTTGAGTCTCATGATGCTCTGGATGCTGGGTTGTTCTTGCTTGGGGATCTTCAAGTTTTGTTTGATTCAGTATCCTAGGATGGAAAAGGATTTAGAGTTTGGGAAGGTCAACATGAATGGCAGGTTTGTTAGTGGACATTTTATCCTTTATCCAATGTTCACGTGGTGCAGACATGGGAGGGCGTGTATCTCTACATGTTAACTGATTTGAATTATCCACTCTCTGTGAGGTTAATGGAGCAGATGCTATCAAATAAGTTGGTATTTTGTACGGCTCCAGTTGGGAATGACATGACTAATGCAGAGCAGCTGATTAAAAGGTTGAAGGATAAGCTCCTTGCTGCTTCTGCTAATTCTTCCAATTGATGGGTGGTATGTTGTTATTTGTATATTTTCTTTCTTTTGTAAATGTTTAATTTATTATCTTTTCTTTTGCTGATTAAAAAAAATAAATAAAAAAAAAAAAAAAAAAAAAAAAACTTGTATATAGTGTCTGTTTTTCTAACTTTCATCTTTGAGGATCATGTTATATAGGTGTGTTTCATATGGTTTTTAACTCACCATGTCTTAGTGACAAAGGGTTAACTTACTCTGGGGGTACAGCTCTAGTAAGTATTCTCAAATCTGTTGATAGTTGCTGATTTGCTAAAAATCAGAGGGTTATCAATGTACCCTGGTCTCACACACCAAACATTGGCTACTTCATGAGCAAACGGCTCTGGTAAAGAGATGTCAAATCCGTTGGATGGTTGACAACTTGCCAATAAGTTGTATGGTGCTCAACTCACCATGTCCTCATAGATGAAGAGTTGGCTAGCTCACAAGTTCATGGCTTGTGGTAAAGGCAGTGGAACACCATGACTAGTCCTGAGTTAAACGGCTTCAGGTAAAGACAATTCAAATCCGTTGATGGCTGCGATGGTTTGCCAAAAACCATTAGGGTATTCAAACACACCATTGATTCACGTTCTAAGTGTTGGACTGGTAACTGGTTCACCAAGGTGATGTCATGATTCCACTCAAGAACCAGCTAGCCCAAGAGTGAGTAGCTACTTTGTAAAGGCTTCTCAAATCTACTCTGGTTACTGATGATGTTGCTGGTTCCTGATGCTGCTGCACTAGGAGTTGTTGATGGGATCATGGACTTCAATGCTATTCTGGTGGTTCTAGGTGTTCTGCTGGATACTTTACTGGTTTCAGTTGCTGGTTTTACTCAATCCTCTTGTTTGGTAAAGATCTATCTAGAAACTTGAAGTTAACGGCGTCAAATTCAAGTTTAGGGGAGGATTGTTAGGAATTACGTAACCAAGATTTATTGAAGATACGGCGTAACTCCTTCCGTACTTACGCCGTAACTAGCATTATTAGTGCAAATTACGAAGAATTGTATGTTACGGCGTAACTCTTATAATTAGTTACGCCGTAACCAGATCTGGCCTATAAATACCCCACAATTTCCAGCATTTCAAAGCATCCCATTTCACACACAACACAAAGTAAACGTGAGTAGAAGTCGAAGGCAGATCTAGAGGAGGAGCATACGGAGCTATCTCCAAGGGAGAAATCACTCCCCTACGATAAGCATTAGCTTTTTAACTTTTCTTTACTTTCAATTCATGTATTTCATAATGTTAAACATTGAATCGATTATTGTAGTTAATATGAGCGGCTAAGCACCTCTAGGTGCTGGCCTAGTTATGATTCCTTAATTTTTTTGTTTGCGTTTACATTGCTTCCGTATAATTATTTCTAAGTGTATGCATGCATAGTCTGTTGGTAGCTACCCTTGTTTCGGTAGTTTTGAAAGGTGGTAGAGGCTAGTTACTTAGGAGATATGACCAACTGACCCTAAGTGAGTAGACTGAGATGGGAAGGGTAAGATATGACCAACTGACGACCCTTTCTACTTGTGCGATTTGACCAACTGATCACCTACCGTTTTGATGAACTTAAGAAGTAAGGGGTGAGTGTTTAAGATGCTAGCGCCCTGGCACTCACTATTATAAATCTAGCATGTAGCGGTACTTAATGACTTGGCTTAGGGGACTAAGAACAACTGGACTTATGACGGGGCACCTGATTTCTCCAGTGGGACCCTTTGCTGATAGGTTAGGACGAACTGACCAAATGTTATCCTAGCGACTTTGACCCCACCTGAAGTAATTGGAAGTAATTAGACGTGAACATTACTAATTAGGATGATTAACTAGGCTAGCACCCCTCTCCTCTATTGATCACAACCCTCGCTTTTATTCCTTTAGTAGTTAATTTTATCAAAATTATATTAAAATCTGTGACACCTAGACTTAATTTAAATCCGCAGACATAGCTCTTGGGACGACCTCGGTTTTACCGAATACTACACTACACACAACCGGGTACACTGCTCGTTAGTGCACTAGGGTAGACCATAGGTATAACGAGCAATTATAAATATTAAAACCTGGTCAGTAAAACCTGCATCAAGTTTTTGGCGCCGCTGCCGGGGAGTTATTTTAGGATTTTTTATTAAGTCTATTTTTAACTTTCTTTCTTCTCTTAAAGTCAGGATTCAAGACTAGAAGCTCAAGGCCATGATTGGCCACCCCGTTCGATGATCCAGAAAAACAATTTCGGACAAAAAAAAGTTTACTCTCCGGTTCCTATTCATAACATTTTTTCGTTTTACGAATCTGACCAATCTGATGCAGAATGGAAGTCATTGATGAAAGCAATATCGAAGAAATAACCATGGAGCAGTAATTGGAACGACCAAATGTGAACTGTGAACGAGCCTTCATGCAAGACTCTAGTGTGGAAAATTTCTCTATTCCAGACCAATTTATTCGGGAATTACACGAGCTTAAGTTTTCACGGGATGAAAATGAGGATGTTCAGAATCATGTGGAAGAAGTACTCTACCTATCATCTCTTTTCAGCGTTCGGAGTATCCCTAGCTATTCGGTTACAGCAAGAATTTTTCCTATGACTCTTACAGGGACTGCGAAAAGATGGTACAATAAACTCCCGAACGAATGCAAAGAAGCATGGGGTAAATTAAGAAGAGAATTCGTTCAACAATTTTGCCCTCCTTCAAAGATGGCTAAACTCCTCAGTAAGATCCATCAATTCATTCAAGAAGGTGAAGAAATGCTTTATCAAGCATGGGAAATACTCAATGAGCTACTTTACCGATATCCAACTCGTGACTTGAACAAACATCAAATCGTCTATGTCTTCTACAGGGGAATTAATGCACTGACACATGAATTACTCGATTCTCCTAGACCTATTCCTAGCATGACCCCTGACCAAGCTTTGGAGTGTATTCAACAGATTTATGAACACTGCTATAAATGGCATATGGAGATAGGGTATGGACCAAGGGATATTTTTTATCATAAGGTAATGAAAACATTGACGAAGCAAGAATATAATTATGGTGAAATTTTCGAAAAGTGAAGACTGGAAAGGGCCAATGAAATTGAAGCATGTAGGGTAGAGAAGGTTAAGAGTGTATTTGGGACCAAGACCGGAAACAACTTAGAAAAAAAGATCCTTGACCATATCAAGGAATCTAGGGAACGTGATGAGAGAATTGAAAAAATGATGAAAACATTCGTGGAAAACACAGTTTCTTCTCTCAAGACTCATGAAGACCGCATAAAGGGTTTGGAGAAGAGTGTGAGCTCATATTCGAAATCCATAACGGATTACCTCGCTGCACGGGAAGAAGAAGTTGTCAACACAGTTGAAATAATCTTTGAAGAGCCCACTACCTTTTTGGAGAAGGTTAAACGAAGAATCATCAAGGAGAAAGTCGTGTTTCTTGACTTTGGAATGCTCCCGGTAAACGTTCCTCTTGTTAATTCCATTAAGACATATCCTAACAATATTTTGCAGGAATTAAGTGACGGTTCCTATAAGACGGTTCAACTTAATGAGAGATGTTCAGCAGTTTTAAGGAATGAGATGCCGCAAACGGAAAAAGATCCCGGTTGTTTCACTCTCCCTTGCTTGATCGGGAGTCTCAATATGTGCAATGCCCTAGCTGATCTTGGAGCGAGCATAAGTATAATGCCTCGTTCAATGTTCCTACGTATGGGTATCGGAGACCTTAAGCCAGCCAAAATGAAGATTGAAATGGCCGATCGATCCATGCAGTCACCCTTGGGAATCGTGGAGAATGTTTTGGTAAAGATAAAAAAAATTCTCTTCCCGGTTGATTTCGTGTTTCTGGATATTCTCGAAGCCAAGCGAATACCTATCATTTTAGGAAGACCAATGCTTGCTACTGCCCATGCAAAAGTGGATGTCTTCGCCCGAAAACTAACTCTTGAAGCTAATAGGGAAGTTGACACATTTAGACCTAATGAACTTCTATCCACCCTTAAAAAAGTTTGTGCAATTGACCCTATTGGTGATTTTGGTGATGCATTGGAATATTTTCTTAGTGACTCCCTGAAAACTCCTATAAATCTTGGCGAGATAGCTTCAGGAAAGGATTTCGATGTGTTCGTAAATTTTGAAGAGGAAGACTTAGGAGTCAGTGCCGATGATTTCTCTAGCGACATCGAAATGGTCCATTGGAACAACAACTCTGAAAAGACTTTTTCACAATCTGACCAACCTAAGTTTTATGAGATGGGGGCTCGAATCCATCAAATGAACCCCTATTATCTAAAAATTTCATGCAAAATTGGGTTCATTGATTTCCATCCATTCATCGACACATATTCCCTAGTTAACATCATTTCTAAGGAATGCTACAACCAGGTTATAGAAAAAGAACTTGAATATAGAGGAAACAATTTCCTAGGTATTGCAACAAACATCCGTGTCTTATTTGGGACTCACTCATTTTTGGTCGATTTTGTGGTTTTGGATGACGTTAGCGAGTTTATAGAAGATGGGCTAACGAGGGTAATTTTCGGGAAACCCTTTCAAGAACTATCTGGGCTGGACAAAGATGAGAAAGAAGGGCTGGTATGGTTAAAGATTGGCGAAGATAAAACGGTTTTTAAAATGCCGCGAACTGTTAAGAATTTTAAAAAGTGGACAAAGAGGCAGTTGAGCTGATTCGCTCCTGAACAGTCAAGCTACCTCACACAAGCTAGCCACTTGTGAATGACTAACTGTAAGAAGCTTAAAACTGCTTAAAACACAAATACAATGAAGATCAGGAGAATACAGTGGATTCCCGGGTCGTTAAGTCCCACGGAGACTCAATGGTGTGTAAACACTTGATCAGATGATAGAATGATCACTAAGGATAGTGATCAGTAAGGATTTTTGATGAATAATTATACCTAAAGAAAAGATCTATAAATTACAGCGACTTAAATACAAATTAAGAAAATTAAAAAGATAAAATATATTAAATAAACGCTATCACTATATTTAAAATGATGAACGTTTAAAACTTAAAACGTACGTTTAAATAAAAAAAACTACGTAACGTACGAAATAAAACGTGAGAATAAAGAAAGAAAATACATACGGATATGAAAAATAAATTTTTACAATCCTAATTATACTAGAAAATTATTGGAAAAATAAAATTATTTTTAAAACTATTTATCTAATTATTATTAAATAAAAACTATTTTTACTTATTTAATAATAGACTAAAATACAAGAAAATATGAAATAAAGCTAGAAAAATGAAATTATAACTTGGAAAAATCTAAAATATTATAAAACTAATTTTAAAACTGAAAATATATTTTTTAGAGTTTTTATGTATTTATTATTAATTTAAAACTATTTAAAACTAATTAAAATGCTAGAAAATACTATTTAAACTAAGAAAATTATGGAAAAATATTTTTTTGACTTTTTATATTTATCTAAACTTAATAAAAATGAAAAATTATTTTTTTGAAACTTTTCTTAATTAATTGTATTAAATGCTAATTAAAAATGCTTAAAAACTAATTTAAATCAAGAAAAATAGCAAACAGGACAGGAAAAATATGGAAAATTCAAGATAAGCTTAAAATAATATGAGGAATCTAGGAAAAATATAAAAACAAGTGGTTGTGTGGAGGAAAATGAGGTTGCAGTGGAATGTGCTTATGAATAAGCACTTGTAATAAGCCAAAAGCTACCAAATGGAGACCACACTGAAACAGAAGCTACACTAAGCTATAACTACCCAAAAGGAACCAATCTCAACTACTCTAAACATCTGAATTACTCAATGCACAGATTTGAGGAATTGAAATAAGTGCTAAAAAACAGTTATGAGGGTCACTTTGCAGCTTATTAATAAGCTACTAGATAAGCTGGAAACTACAAACCAATTGTTGGAACTTAAATAAGACCTGACCAAGAACTAGTAAACCAAATATGGGACCTAGACAAGCTCAACTGAGCTTGTGGCAAGGGCTGCAAGACCCCTGTGCAGACTCAGTGTTAACTGAGTCAGTTGCACAGGGCAATTAAGTCCCAATTGACAAGCCCATTTGAGGCTTAAACAAAATTGACAAAAATATACAAAAATGACAACAATAAACTAGAGCAGTTGAACTTTTTAAAGCCACAAGTTATACTTGATTTGACCCAGAAATGAACCCATGAAAAATCATCTTAGTTGGGCTCAAACTGAGTTTTTGCAAATTTTTGACTTTTGACAAAACTGAAAAGTTGACTTTAATGAGATTTGATCTAGATTTGTCAACTGAAAATGATATATTATGATGAAATAAAACTGAAGCAAGCTAGTTCTATGAATTTTGAACACAAAATAAGCTTTTGATTCTCCAAAACTAAAACAGATAAGCACTTAGGGCAGATCAAAGATAAATTTGACTTTTAAAGTTGCAGATACAATTTGATAACTCAAATGAGTCTAAAGTGCCTAAAGGGAACTTATCAAACTGAGTTTAACCACATTTAAGCACTGCACATCCAAAAATCAGCTTAAACCAAACACTGCTTAAAACTACTGATGAGCAAGTAACATTATCCAAACTGCTAAACTGACTTAAACCATTGATCAAACTAAGCTTCATTATCCTAAATAAAACTTAATAAACAAGTAAAAACAGATTATGACTATAAATACCAGTACAAACAAAATATGCAAACTGACTTGAAAAGTGAAAATGAGATTAATACTCACAGGTGTCCAGCTAGTGTTGCAGGCTAAACCAAACCCAATCCTATGCTAACCTATTCTATTTCCATCCCATCCAACTGCTCTGCATCACCCACATACCATCACCAAGTCCAAACAAGCCTAGTTTGACTTTTGTTGACCCACTGAACATATTGCTTGAAACTGTAAAGCAAGCTTATCAAAAGCTATATAGAGCTTAAGTAAGCTGAGTTGAATGATAAAATAAGCTTTTGGAAGCTTTGATATAAGAACTTGAGTTTGAGATTCTCAACAGTAAAACTTAAAAACATAAAACTTTAACACAACTTGCATTAACACTTGAAAATGGTCTTAATACACTATAATAACTTACTTTGAAACAATTTAACTTGAAATTACAACATTTGACTTAAACTAAAACTTTTAACTTAAAAACGACATACATTTTAATTTAAAAACTAACTACTACTCCTCTCTTGCTAACTCTTGCTTCCTTTTTATAACCAAATGTCTTCTCTCACTACTCTGAGCATATCCCACTAATTTCCTTGACCATTGGATTACTTGAGAGCATAATGGCCATTGGATCAGTTTTGGCGCCAAAATATGTATAAGCCAGTGAGGTTGAGTGAGGGGGGGTGAAGAAACATTAAATGTATTTTGTTGTTTAGGTGAGGTGGAGGGGACATGGATGGTGATATGTTGAGGTGGAGGTGAGGGGAGCTTTCAGGCATGGTGGGTGAGAGGAAGAAAAAGAGAGGGAAAAACGGGGTATAAGTTTGACTGGGGTCTATTATTGTTGACCGGGTTTGGGTAGGGATTGGACCGGGTTGGATTGTTGGGCTTGGGTAGGCTTAGGGCAGTTTAGTGGATTTGGACTAGGATTAGATATAAACCCATAGTAGTTTAGGGACTAAATGTGTACAATTCGAATCTCCAGGGACCAAAACTGTAACTTCTGAAAATGTAGCCCAAGGTTTGGTCTTGCCAATCTCAAATAATATAAGGACCATATTTGCCATCTTTGAAAATTCCACGGACTAAACATGACATTTTTCAAACTTTAAGGACCTTTTCTGCCATTTGACCAAAGATTCATTCAAGGACCATTTTTGACAATTTAAAATATTTCAGGGACCTTGAATGATATTTTTCTTTATTTAGATATACCAGGGACTGTTTTTGACAGCTTTTGAAACATGGGGGACTAAAACTGCCAATTTTGCAAACTTGATACGTTTTTCATCTGATTTTGATATTTTTGCATTTAAAACACATAAAACACTGATTTGTGATATTTTCATCATTTTGATGCAATTCTGAGTGTTTTCAGATGTTTTTGCAGTCTAAATGGTACAAAAATGATGAGTATTTAGACACTCATCATGAGCCATGCTCAACCACTACTCGACATTAGTGATGAAGACAAGGCCAAAGGTATTGACCACCCTTATCAAAAGAACAAGAATTTTTACTTGGGATGTTTAGAGCTAGGGACAGACTACAAACGGGATGAGAATCTGATCAGTTAGATCCAACGTGGAGATTGCCATATCCATGAAATGACCAACAAGCACTTCTAGCCCTGAGGCTCTGAGTCTAACTTAAAGACTTGTAAATAAAGAAAAGTGCTCTTTCGGGAGACAACTAGAATTATCCCTTTTATTTGTTTTATTTCCTTTCTGTTGGGTTTTGTGTTTTTAACCATTTTTGCAGGGAAATGAAGAGAAGATTGTTGCTGCAGCATGCTGATCCGACCAAAGTTAAGGCGTAACTCACTATCTTGGTTACGCCGTAACCGGCCTTAGTACAGCAGAACTAGTCAGAAGCATAACCAATTACGACATAACCCCAACTATGATTACGCCGTAACCACACCCCTGTCAGGTTTTGCTTGATTACGGCGTAACTCCTTATAGGAGTTACGACGTAACTACCCTCTGTAACACTTCTTTCATTTTAAACACAATAACCTTGTATTAGTTTTCAAATGAACTTTGTGGGTATGTTCCCTATAAGCCCTCACGAGACTACACTCGTCCATTTGGGACACCAAGTGGTTTAAAAGGCTTGTTGCATACGCTAAATGCAACCGTGATTCCTACAAAAGTGAGTTAGATTTCTTTTTCATTTTTATTTTTCTTTTTAGAATTATGCTTGTCGGTAGTGTAATTTCAGGGTGTAACACATTGGATTTCACAAACACACAAACAATCACAAATATGGGCGATTATATGATTTTAGAGAGAGAGAAAGTGGGATATTCTAGTGAGAGAAACACATGGAAAGTTAGATTCCAAATGAACATCCAACCCTCTCCCTTGTGGGGAAAGGGCTATTTATACAAAGAAGCACGCCCTCCTTCAGGCTGTGGATCAGGCATACAGTGGGTAAAGACCCGTCCTTCCTCCATGGTGTTGCACTAGACTAAACTACGCTAATAACTAACTAACAAATAACGTAATAAATGATATGTCTACGAGCTAACTTAAGCTAGATAATATTTGGAGTGACCGATGCTTTACAATAGAATTTCCAATTCCTAACAATCTCCCCCTAAGGGAGGTCACCCCATGATTTACAATTTAGCATCCTAGCTATCCAATTAATCTTTAGTCTTGAGCTCGAAGACTTCATTTCATCAAAATAATCAATCTTTGTGCTTTCATGGTGATAATATAATAATCCAACTATAATGTACATTAAGTGGAGGTTATAGAGCTGATCCACATTATGAAGACCTTTGAGCTTTATATGAGATCATCAGCCACAGTAGATCTCAGCATCACTCATTGTTGTGTTGCCCGCATATGATGTAGTGACAATTGGACCGACATGCTCACATTCTGGACCATGATATCTTCTCATCAGAGTAGCGGAAGCTTTAGTTGATTCATGATATTTGCAGCGGCGTAGAAGCATGGAGTGAAAATATCAGAGTCATTGATACACTTATCATGATTTTTTTGGAAATGAATGTGATGTGTGAGCAAGCCGCTTTGGATTGATCTCTCCATTCTGATCAGCTAGAAACGTCGGGCGTACCTGGATACAACAGCTAGCAATAAAGCGCATGAAAGTGTCTTTGATCACTTTCGTTGAAATGAGGTACACGGCCCACGGTTCCCCGTTGATCAGTACAAGTACTGCCTGTGATCAGGTATGATTCCGAAGAATCTCCTTGACAGGGTTTCGCAAATGTTCTAGCTGTTCTCAAACCGGAACGTCTCAAAGAAGACAACACGGAGTGAGTGAACCAGCTAATTTGAGATTCACTGATTGATGAAGAGAGATTTGAAAAAAACAATCGAGTACTTCTCAATAAAGTGTTTGTGCAATACAACGAGGTTTTTTGAGAAAAATCAATTATCAATCATAAACACCTTTTATATTTGAAATATTAGTACACAGTCGATGTGCAACAGAAAAGAATTTTTAAGCACAACGACCGGTTTTTCAAAGGTATCCGTCAATCCATAACTTGAACCAGGATTGATTCATAAGTTTGAATTGCCCCATTGTTTCTGTTCAGTTGTCACATGGTTGATCTATTGGATAGATCTCACATGCCACCTACCAAGAACTTGTTTGATGTTGGCTCTAGAAGGCTTTCCATCTTCATTGTGAATATGATTGCATATCACTCAGATGTTCTGGCAATACCACAAGGATAATGCGTAGGACTCATAAGATATAATCTCTCTTTCCATATTGTGTGAAACAGAGAGTCTTCATTGACATTGTCCTAAAGAGATTTATTTGATGATCTCGTGGCTCTAGACTCAATTGTGCACATTTGGTTCCTATGCCAGAGACTAGGGAGAGGGTCTCCTTCTTCAATATCAACAATCTCTAAGAGAAAGTCGATAGATAATGTCGGTTCCCCGTGAGAATGAAACAAGCCCTTTTAAGAGGAACTTGAGTAGCTTGGGAAGTTTAGTGCAGTGCGTCACTGGGTCCATGATGTCTTGTCTTCAATACCAGTGTTACCTTGGTAACCTCCAGTAGCATATGAATTGAACCCGGTTTCTGCCCTAAGGTTGAATTATTGGAGGGCTATTTCTTTTCACCCTTTTCACATTCAATTCTTTTTCATTCTTCAACCCCTTCAGTGCTTACCGAGACTTCATAACTAGAACCTTGTTCGGTTTATTCCAGTACTAGCTCTGTCTCAGTCCGCACTCTTCCCATATTCTCATTTTTCCCCTTTTTTCATCATACCTAAGGACTTCTACACTATCTAGTGGATTGTCCCTGGGTAGATCCCTCCGGCTCTGGCGGGATCGTGGGAACGAATACCTAACCTAACCATCCTTATAACACCATGCATAAAGTAAATTGGTCGTTCTTTTGGTATTGTTCTTTCCTTCTCGAAACCAATTGAAAAAAAACATTTGGAAAAATCAATCAAGGTACTTGTGATATAAAATCAAAGCATTTTGTACCTTAATTGTTTTGATCATTTAGAAATGCTCCCCCTCAACATGTGCATATGATTTTGAAATTGTTTAGCACATGGAGGCAAGAGTTCTTAGAAATAATTTCTTGATCACAATTTCTGTAGAAAAAGCCATTTGATTTTCTTTGGTAAATTCTCCCCCTCAATATGTGCATAGGATATTTGAAATCTTTTTATCACATAGAGGAAGGAGTTCTTTTGAAGCACATTCATGATCACAAAAGCCATTAAGAAACCATTTAGAAAAATCAATCAAGGTACTTTATGTTGAAGCATAGAGGTCTTTGTACCTTGAAGGTTTATATTTGTTTTGAAATGCTCCCCCTTAATATATGCTTCAAGATTCGAAAAGAGTTTGGCACATATTCGAGAGCAGTATGCACTTTGAGACAAAAATGGTAACCTTTTATCATCTTTCATATTTATATCACATTTTCTCCCCCGATCAAAAATTTCAAATCCTTTGAGATTTTGGATCTCAAGTGATTTAAATATGTATGAAACAAAACTTTGTTGGAGAAAAATGTGTTCGGTTTTATATGATCTGAAGTAGACTACACTGAAGTTCCCTTTTTAGATAAAAGGGAAACCACAATACATAACCTATCACTACTACATGCATTATAGTTGTTCATAGTACATACACCACATTTTACATATCAAAAATACAAAACAGAAGCTACTTCCGTAAGATGTCTTCATTCAGTTCTTTGAAGCAGCTTGTAGTGACCTTCACGAAGTCTACCACCCACAAAACTTTCAAGGCTGCGATAAATCATTCTAGTCTTTAATCTTCGTCCGATTGCAGCAATGAAATCTTCACACATCTTCAAGTCCTTTCAGACCAGAATCTTGTTTTGTTCCACGGCTTCAGATCAAGTTTGATTTGCTTCACTCTCGAGTTCAATTCTTCTTCGGCCATCTTGAGAGTTCCATCACTGAACTTGAAAAGCTCGCACAGTCTCATCAGCATACGTGATCCGTATCTGTCGGTAAAGATGATAGCTCTAGGGGTGTCAATCATTTTATATTCGTGATGAAATTCAAGTCCTGAGGCTTCCCATTGCGGTCTTGTTAGATTGACGCGGGTCTGGTAGCTTTCCATTCCTAGCTGAAAATCCCCAACTCTTTGTCGAATGACCAAGCCTCTGATCCAAAGATTGACAGCAGCAGAGAGAGATTTTTTCTCACGAACAGGTAGATGGTCAAGATGTCCTTGGAGGTTCAGAAGATAGAGATCTTCAAAGTCACTTGGCAGTAGATGTTTGAAGTCGTTTTCTTCTATAACATGATCTTTCTGGTCTGCTCTTCGAAGAACGATCTTCTTCAGATAATCATAGCCATAGATTGGGAAGAGCTCTACACTAACAACACTTAGAATTCGCAGCTTGGATTAGAATTCGCAGCTTGGATCGAACAGCTCTGCGACTCTTTTTAGCACTATATCTATTAATGTAGAATTTCTTCTTCTTGAACCACCAATGAGAAATGCCATATGAGGCAGCGATATCATACTCTTGTTCTTTATCTGCCTAGAATTGATCCGAAACCATCTGTTCAAGACCCTGATCAGAGTAGGTAGCAGCTTTCATCTTCGAAATCGATAGAGCTGGTCTTCTTTCAGAAGTACGAGCACATAGATAGTCTAGGTCATGGTTGAAGAAGAACTCAGACTGAATGGTCATTTGTCCATGTTCACCACCGAGAGGAAGAGGCTTGTTCACATTGAGACGGCTGATCTACTCACTGATTTGATCACTCAGCATCTTATGACATTCTTCCATCTGGTATTGAAGCTGATTGGCATCTGAGTGAAAGACTTTGACGATTTCAAATGCTGGTCCTTCAAGATCCTTTGGAGTGATGGACGAGATTCCTTTCTGTTCACAAAACCACTTCATAAAGCTGCCCATATCTCCTGTGATGTAAAGAAGAGAATCTTTAGCTGGGGCTTCATAGTTGGCAGTTATTGTTGAAGCCCAGTTGTTGTCAGGGATCATTGTGTCAAACTATGTAATGGACCATGAAGGTTCTGGAGTTTGAGGTCTCTCTTCGGTGAGCCAGCTTTGAATTGTGTCTTTTGAAGGTGCAACTCTAGAGGTATTAGAGCATTCACCTGACACGTATGCATCAAACCAATCATCTTCTGACTCTGCCATGACATACGATTCTTCATGAAGCACCTGGTCTTTTGGAATAGTGGAGAATGTGGGTGTAAACCTTGAATCAACTGTGGTCCAAGCTGCAGACTTCTTATGAGTTCCCTGATCACCAGATGAACTGGATTGATTGGAAGGTTTTGGTGGTGGTGATGATGGTGGTTGTGGTGGAGGTGTAGTGGTTGTTTTAGAAGATCCACCTACCCCAGAAGTTCCAGATCTTCTAGTTGGAGGTGAGGGAGGCGGAGGTTTAGGACCTTTACGCAACGTCTCCAACACCGAAGTCCTCCTTTTCTTCTTAGCCTCCCTTTCTCCAATGTCCTTCATAAACTGTATATGATTGTCGTGCTTAATTGATTCTTCGAGAGCCTCGAATAACTTCTTATGGACCTCATCCTTATGTTCGTTAGCATCATACATCTTGTCTGAAAGGACAGCTCTCATATCTGAGATGGGTAGATCTTTAAACCGTTGAAGCAGAGGATCTTGCATTGCCCATTCAACAGCATCCTTAACTTCTCCTTCAATGGCGTCTGCTACCCCTTCATCAAAGTTAAGGTGCTCCAACCTGTAGAGATGATTCTCGAGGACATCAATAGATTTAGGCAATTGCCTCTCAAGAGCTTCAATTCGTTTCATAGCTTTGTCGAGCAATTGATCTGATGTAAGAATTTGAGGTGGTGAAGCTGGTGGAGTGTCTGTATCAGTTACTATAACCACTGGTTCCAGTGATAGATCTTTAGCAGGTTCGGGTGGTGGAAGTGCGGTTGTTTGAGCAGGTATTGGGGTTGGAAGTGCGGTTGCATGAGAAGGTGCTGACATAGGAGGAATGGTTCAAGTGTTTTTCTGTATGTCGACCCTAAACATGGACTCTGCTTCCTCTTTCTCATTACCTTGCTTATAAGACTCAGTGTCTCTGGGTTTGTCATTTATGAACTGATCACCAAAAGAGAAGTCTGTATCTAGATTCTTCAATGAGGATAGAGAATCAGTAGACATGTTCGGTTCCTCCATATGCCTGGTTTCATCAGATCTTGAGTCAAGGTTCTCCTGTGAGTCTTTCTGCAACTCTTCGTCATCATTCTGATCAGATTAGTATCACTTGATGCAGGAGTTTCTTCTTGTGTTTCGGATACCTCCTTTTCCAATCCAGTTTGTTCTTGAGCTGAAGATGATTCAACACTTCTTTTCTTTAGCTCAAATTGGGTGGTAGTTCCAGATGGTGGAGAAGAGATGGTCAGAAGCATGTGAGCAGCTTGTTCAGCTTCCGCTCCAGCAATCCCTTTTCCTTTGTCTTGAGTGGAAGGAGTTGTTTGTCATGGCGCAGGCTAAGGTTCTCTTATTACAACTCCTCCCACTGGTGGTCTCATGTTCTGGCTTTCAAGGCTTTGTTTAATTCCCAATTGCAACGCAGCCTCATCTTCATCAATCAAATTCATATCACCCCTTGAAACCTCAGTTCCTTCAACGTTCCCATTTCCAACATCTTTCTTCTTCCTTTTCTGCTTCTGTGATGAAGTGCCAGTAGGTTGTGATATGTCACGTCTCTTTTTGGGAAGGGCAGCATATGAGGTCTTTGTACTGGAAGTGGACTTTGTAGCTTTGGGTTGTGATGGAATGGGAGAGTCATCAACAATGGATCTGGATGCCCTTTTCTTGTATAATTTGAAGTGGTCAGTCTTCTTAATATCGTCAGTGAGAAGAACATCAGGAATTGGCAATCCAAAGATCTCTTTATTGTCACCTCTAGCAACATATTTGAGGTTACCCATAACAAATTCATCCTTAGCATTATGGAGGACTGATTCACTCCTAGGATTGAAGTTATGAGTCTGTTGCAAGTACTGGATGACAAGCTTCGAGAATCTAATGCTAGGAATCACAAGTTTGTGTACTTTCTTTCTTCCTTGAGCTTGATTCTGAACATTTGTTCTATCGGTGATGAATGTGTGCATTGACAACGAGAATTCTTCCCAAATACGTTCCGAGACATCAACGTTCACCCCTTTGATGAGACCCCATAAGATTTGCAGAATAGGTATCCTTACTTTATCGAACCCTGAGGTTTTTCCAGATAAGCATAAGTTGAGAATGGTAGTTATGGCTCTTAAGGGTTGATACATGTGTCCAGTGATGATATCCGAGGCCATTGTAATGTTGACTTGATAACCCAAATCATTAAGAAATTCCATAAGTTCTTCCGCACTGGGTGGAGGGACAGATTGTTTTGAAGGGTCACATGGTGTGATTCCTAGGGCCTTACTGAGTATGTCAGATGTGATTACAAATTCTTTATCGTCCAGCTTGCAGGAATAATTAGCTGTGATTTTGTCCCATGTAATGGTGTTCCAAAATTGTTGTAGGTAAATGGAGGGGATTGTGCATTGCTTGGTCAAGGCACTGAAGACATTAGTGTTTTTAAGGATATCAATTGCCACTTTGAAGATTGGATTGTGTTGCAATCTTTCCATGTCTACATAACAGTTGCTTTTTCCTATCTCTACCCATTTATCTTCTGGAAAAACTTCGTTGTCTGTAAGAACTGTGGGTGGAGCAGAGGTAGCAAGGTTCTTAGATGCGGTTGTGTTTGCCATTGATGATCTAAAGAGACGCACATACAACAATAATGTTTGAGAGCATGTTAGTTTAGACATGGTTAGCTAAACAATTTTTTTAATGCAATTTCATGACAAAACACAACGAATAGCAACCATGATAGATTACTAATAAGCAGATTGACATGCTTAGGAAATAGATTAAGTAGCTTTAGTAATTTTCAAAGTAACAAATCATTTTGACAAAGTTTTCAAGATACAAGTTGTTTTGAGTCAAAATTGTGAAGAACAAAGTTGCTATAATAGGATTTCATGAGACAAGTTGCTATTATGGAAGTGTTATAACAAATTTCTAAAAACAAGTTGTCAAATCAAGTTGCTGCAAGAGGAACCAGATACAAATTGCTTAGACCAAAAATGTTATAGCAAGTCGCTAAGAGAAATTTTGTCAAGACAAATTGCTACAAGTAAACTTGAACCAAGTCGCTAGCATGAAATAATTACAGCAAGTCGCTTTACACAGTTTGACAAAACAAGTCGCCATTGTAAAAAACAATATAGCAAGTCGCTAACTAGTCAAAACAAGTCGCTATAAGAAAAGTACATAACAAGTCGCCTTTATGAAAACATTTAAGTAAGTCGCTAACTTGTAAAGACAAGTCGCTATCAGAAGAAACAAGGCCAAGTCGTTACAAATCAAATCACTAAGTCGCTAGCAAGAATGTATTCAGATATCACAACTCGTCATGATGAATCTATGAACCAACTCGCTACCAAGAACTCTGTGTTTATTAGGTAAGTCGCTACCAAGAACAAGACATAGCATACGCATAACACCTCAATCCAATCAACATATGTAACCATTATAGTAACACAATCAAACCGCTACAATGAACAAGTACAATCAACCCACAAACACAAACAAAATCAGAAACACAACCCAAACGAACCACATACGAGTGATACAACAAATCGCTCAAAGACCCATTAATACATACAAATGAAAAAATACATCTATCCTAGTGAACCCAAACAACACCTAATCCATTAACACATATATCAAGTGTTTCATTAAACGAATCCATTAACAAACCTAAACGAGGAGAGCAAATGTCGAGGATCAAGTGCACAGTGGAATCTGTTAAGGGAACTGAGTTAGGGGATGCATATAATTCACATGTTTTGAAACAAAAATGATTGACATAAACCTTACCACAAGCAAGTCGCTAGCAAGAAGTGGTCACGAGAGAGAAAAAACAATAAAATCTTTTGAGTTTTTGAAAATATGTAACATGAGTCAAGTCGCTAGGGGATAAGAATAGATTTTCAAGTTTACAAAGTTCACACATTCAGTCCCTGTACTTGTGCAGAAAAAGCAACTCGCTAGTAAAGATAAAGGACAAGTCGCTACCCCTTAGAAAAGCCAAGTCGTTATCCCTGATTAAAGCAAGTCGCTATCTATCAAATTTTGTACTATTGACACTTTCATTCCTTGAACTTATCAGATTGCATGCAAATACAGTTGATAAAAATATGTTGAATAATATGACAAGTATCAAAAGTGACATAACATAGATAAGCTATCTAACACAGAGGACATAACGAAACAAGACTTAAACATGCATCAGCACACAATACATATCAAACAATGGTGCAGAGAGAAACAGAGATAACGAGATAACTTGAAATATTAGAGAAACAGAGATAACGAGATAACTTGAAATATTCTCCCCCTCAATCAATGTCACCAATGAACATTGATTGAATTCTAACCCCCGTTATAAAATTAGAGTATATATTTTGTTCGAACTTCATCTATGGTCCCGTGTCATTATTGAATGACATTTCTAGGACCGTAGATGTTATCGATTACAAGAGATACATCTTTTATCAGATTGTGGGTAAAGATTTAATAAATAATTAAAAAAATGATTTTGATTTAATTAACTTTTTTTAAGTGAAAACTAATTTGTACACTGATTCATGAGAACGAGTCCTGATTCAATTCGAACAGGAGTCAAAGTACGAGGTTCGTCAATTCTGACAAGCTACCATTCCTGAGTGAGCAATCTTCATTTTTGATGGAAACCATGTCATGATGTTCATGATTGAATTGAGCATTGTACCTGAAAAAGACTGAGGATACTTTGTACTAATAGCACATGTAGTATTGCAAATGGGTGAGTTAGTGACATGAGTATGCTCAATATTAGATGTAGCACAGTTTGGTCTAGGAGTGTCATTAATAGAAGTCTCTTTAGTTTCAATATTCTTGAAGATTTTTCCTGTGGGCATCCACTTAAGGCAAGATCTAGGTGTGTAAGTCTGTTTAGATCCTGAAAACTTAAATAATCTGCCAGTAGGAATCCATTTGAAACAACTGCTAGTAGATTTGGATGTACCCACTTCCCTGTTTTGAACATTGGTCCTTTTGTAATTAGTTTGTTTGATAGGGATTGATCAGGCAGTTGATGCTTCTTATAAGAACTTGATGAACTCCTATCATTCCTGATCTTATGGCTTCGAACATTAAGTTGGGGATTGTTATCCATCATATCGGACTGAATTAGCGAAGTGACTGGTTTTGTCAAAACTATATTCTCATCAACTTAGGAGGCAAGCTTAGATTTTGATGGTTTAAATCTTTCTGTTCTAAAAGCATTGGGCTGCCTAACTACAGTACGTTCTGAGTTGTTCAGTATAATTGGCTTTCCCAACGTTGATGGTTTTGCAAACTTAGTGTTCACCCTATTTCCAATAGATTTCCTAAGCTCATTTTTTAAGGCAACAATGGTGAAGCTCTTATCCTGAATTTGGGCTTTAAGGGCATCAATGTCTGCCAACAAGGAGTTAGTTTGATCTATCAACTTGGAATTTTTCTCTAGTAAGTTCTTTCTTAAGGACTCATTTTCCATTAATAGGTTGGACACACACAGAGCCAATTCATCATTCCTAGATTTAAGCGTATCACTCACCTCATGGTTAGGATTGTTCATCCCTATATTAAATTTCTTATGCAGATCTAAGAGTTCTAATTTCAGATTGCATATGGTTGAATCTTTGTCCTGAATCTGGGTTTTTAAGTGGTTAATTTCAAAAAATTCTTGAAATTCTGGGAATTCCGGATTTAAGCAAGTTTTTGTAGCAAGAAAACTTTCTTCTCTTTGTTGTATTGCAATTTCCAAGGAAATACAATGTTTTTCAAGAATTGAGTATTTGTTTGAAAGTTCATCATAAACCCCTTTTTCAACCATGTCATTTGTTTTAAAGATTTTAGATTCAGGCTTAACCAAGAAACATTTATCAATATCATGATCAAAGTTATAATCAAATTGATCAGGTACATTAGTAAATGCATTATGTTGATCAGTTAGGGGTACCTCATCACATGACACCGGTTCATTTGCTGGTATGGCATCTGTATTCACCTCATGCATAACAGGAGGTACTGAAATGCAAGCTGTTTCAAGATTTTCTGACTCTGAGCCTTTGTATTCAGTACAGTCGGTTTCATCATCCTTTGTTGTATCTGATATTTTGCATTCAGCATCATCCGTTCTTTCAACTGATCCATTACCCGATTTATTACAACTTTCACTTAATTTTTTTTTGACACCCATTCAACACATTCAACTTATCATTCTCTTGAGCAGCTTCCTTAATGTACATTTCCACATTATCCATAAGTTGGATAAATGTGTTGATGAACTCATGAATTTCCATTCCAGTATGTTTCTTGAATGAAATTCCGGTCACGTGTTGATCAAAGTCTGCGGAATATTCCCCATTGATAAATGGCTGAAATTGGTTGTAGATTACTTGAAGTACAGCATTAGAGTCATCCATTAATACCTTATTTTTGGTAATTTGAAGCTTTAGTTGTTCTAATTTCAGCAACACAGTTCTTGTCAATGTGGATAAGTCCTGACGGAAGAGAGCACTGCATGTTCAATCCCTAGTTGTGGATAACAGTTGTGTGAGGTGCTGATGAAGTAGTTGAAAGGACTCAATGTTGCATTCCATTTGCCTTGCATCATGTGTCATTAATAAGTGTGATTCATTGATATTTGACTCAAAATGTGAATAGTTTTGATCATAATTTGTTGAATCAATCATGGTTAAACATTCTGAATAGCAGACAGTTTCATTGTTCTGTGAGGTATCATAGAGTTCAAGTACTTTGGAGATTAAAGGGTCAGTGATGTATGTCATTATGTTGATGGATATTAGGCACAGGTAACTTGCATCAATTCACCAAATTGCTAAATACCTTGAAGACAAGTCGCTACTTACCCAAGTCGCTAGGTACTTAAGTTGCTATGAACCTTAGAAACAAGTCGCTAAGACACTAAGTCGCTAAATACAAATCGCTAAGGCACCAAGTCGCTAAGCAGACAAGTCGTTAAAGAACAACTCGCTAAGTATCAAGTCGATAAGTACAACTCGCTAAGTTTCCAAGTCGCTAAGTAGACAAGTCGCTATTAGAACAACTCGCCAAGAACTATAAAGCCAAGTCGCTAGAAATGATAGAAACAAGTCGCTAACCCAACCAAGTCGCTAGCCGAAGTGGAACCTCCACTAACTTGTACTGTTTGTCGGCTTGTCTCAATAGACAAGTTGCTAAGATCAAGTCGCTACGACTTAAACTACAACTCGCTGGAAATTACTAAAGCAAGTTGCTACGAAGAAAAACACTCCGAGACACAAGTCGCTAAGTTAAAAAACTTCAAAACCACACTTTTCAATCCAAAACAAGCGTAACCACAGTGATTCAAGCATTCCAAATCAAAACCCAAGCACTTACAATGATTCTAAACACAAAAGTACACTCAAAATTCAAACTTTAACACAAGAAATGATCCAAATGATGCAAAAACCACTAAACTTTTTCAAACCCAAAAACCATATAAAACCACTAGAAATCCAAGGATATGTAAGAGAGATGATCAAACCATGGCTCTCTGATACCATTTGTAACACATTGGATTTCACAAACACACAAACAATCACAAATATGGGCGATTATATGATTTTAGAGAGAGAGAAAGTGGGATATTCTAGTGAGAGAAACACGTGGAAGGTTAGATTCCAAATGAACATCCAACCCTCTCCCTTGTGGGGAGAGGGCTATTTATACAAAGAAGCACGCCCTCCTTCGGGCTGTGGATCAGGCATACAGTGGGTAAAGACCCGTCCTTCCTCCACGGTGTTGCACTAGACTAAACTACGTTAATAACTAACTAACAAATGACGTAATAAATGATATGTCTAGGAGCTAACTTAAGCTAGATAATATTTGGGGTGACCGATGCTTTACAATAGAATTTCCAATTCCTAACACAGGGATTGAAGTTTGCTCGTGGATGCTTATGCGAAGGCACGACTCTTTTCGTGGGCCTTCTTTCTTTTAGGAGAAAATTTCAGGGAAGTTCTCGCTCTAATTCTACTTTTCTCTTCACCTTTATTTAACGCTTAGTACAAAAGAGACTTTGTACAATTCAAGTGGGGGGACGGGAGTAGAATTATCTCTTGAACTTTATTGCCCTCGTTTTTCTAGTTTATTTTGAAAAAATTATGCCATTTTTAAAAAATTTTGACATGTTTTTCTTAACCTAACTAGATTAGACCTTAGCCGAGCACATTATAACCCTTGATAGTATATGGTGAGATTAGCCTTATCCGTTTCCAAATTTTACCCCAAATCCACCAAATTATGAGTGTGCCGGTAGCTTGTAAACTTTAGAACTTTGCCTATACATCATTTCGAGACCATAGACGAGGTATGTTGAGTTAGCTCGATGTATTTGGACTTTCAGTTTAAGAAGGCAGTATTATAGGATTATCACCCAAATAGCCTACCTGTGTGTGTCTATCGATTAGTCACCTCGACTTCTCGACCCCCATGTTAAACCCTTTGTTGCACTCACCTTTAGTGCAAGATACCCCTAGATACACCCTTATGAGCCATTCCTTTCATTTTGTTCACCCAACATATTGTTTCGATACACCATTACACCTTAGCCTACCTTGTAGTCTTTATTTGTAATTGGGAAGTCATCATTTGCCTAGGTTCAAGTAAAAAGGTTTGGGAATCACGCTCTCGTCGACGACATATCCTTAAAGATCATTGAAGACCCCCCAAATTCTCATATTGTTCATCTCAACTGGGGGATGTTATGTTATTATGTTATGTCCAAAAAAAATGATGATGAAGTGATTCGAAAAAAAAATTATAGTTATTGTTTTCATTTGTTTGTAAAGTGCGATGTTATAAGCACTATTGTTATGAGCTTAATATAGATTTAGTATCGAGGAGGCCACCTCGGTCACATTTGAAGAATGAAGTTGGAAGTGTGCCCATCATGACGTCCTCTAATGGCACATCTACCTGATTATATCATGATCCGGTTTCTTGACTTCGAAACTTGAACTTTGGGCGAACGGTAAGTGGTGATGACTTAGTTGTAGATTTAGACTATTTGCTTGATTTTTTTACACCAATTTTATCCATGTCTTATCCTACCCTTAGTCATGAAGCGTGTCTAGGTGATGCAACGAGCAATCTTTGGTGTCTTGGCCATGGATTTGGTCATGTATCATTGATTTTGTCCACTTCGACGTGACATGTTAGTAATGACAAATCACCCTTAACCTTTGTCGTGACTACCCATATTGCCTTCTAGAATTGTTTTGTCCTTAACTCTAGTGGTGGAGATTTGTGTAACCGCCAAGCTTATGATACAATACATGCTATGACTGTGCAATGAGTGATCACCCCGAAATTGACACTTAGAATAGCTGAGAGATTTGAGTGTTTTGTTCCCATTTCGTGAGGTGTTCGGCTTTGTTTTATTCTAGCATAAGGGATTTGTAAACTTATATTTTCCAGGTAATGGGAGATATCTTTTTAGGAATCTATCTAATAAGGTCTACTTGAGGGTAAGTAGTGTTCAAGTGGGGGGATATTTGATAACATCAAATAGTCCTGAATATTTAGTGTCAATTTTCCCCGATAATGCTCGTATTTTATATCATTTATATGGATTTACGCTTGTTTTCCTTTATATTTCACTTCCAGGTAAAATACGAGCATTGGAGCTAAAGAGACGCGGATTTGGAGAGTTTATTGAAGATTCATCATAGTATGCTTACTTTGAAGAAGTTACGGCGTAACTCCTCTCTCACATTACGCCGTAACTAAAGGGCTCAGAAAACCAACTCAATAGAAGATTACGGCGTAACTCTCCCAAAGATTACGACGTAACCAACTAGGTCAAATGAGGTTCCGCGCCGCTACAAGCTACGCCGTAACTATTGCATCATTTACGGCGTAACCAAGATTTATTTAAGATACGGTGTAACTCCTTCCGTAGTTACGCCGTAACCAGCATTATTAGTGCAAATTACGAAGAATTGTATGTTACGGCATCACTCTTATAATTAGTTACGCCGTAACCAGATCTGGCCTATAAATAACACACGATTTCCAGCATTTCAAAGCATCCCATTTCACACACAACACAAAGTGAACGTGAGTAGAAGTCGAAGGCAGATCTAGAGGAGCATACGGAGCTATCTCCAAGGGAGAAATCACTCCCCTACGATAAGCATTAGCTTTTTATCTTTTCTTTACTTTCAATTCATGTATTTCGTAATGTTAAACATTGAATCGATTGTTATAGTTAATATAAGAGGCTAAGCACCTCTAGGTGCTGGCCTAGTTATGATTCTTTAATTTTTTTGTTTGCGTTTACATTGCTTCCGTATAATTATTTCTAAGTGTATGCATGCATAGTTAGTTGGTAGCTACCCTTGTTTCGGTAGTTTTGAATGGCGGTAGAGGCTAATTACTTAGGAGATATGACCAACTGACCTTAAGTGAGTAGACTGAGACGGGAATGGTAAGATATGACCAACTGACGACCCTTTCTAGTTGTGCGATTTGACTAATTGACCACCTACCGTTTGGATGAACTTAAGAAGTAAGGGGTAAGTGTTTAAGATGCTAGCGCTCGGGCACTCACTATTATAAATCTAGCATGTAGCGGTACTTAATGACTTGGCTTAGGGGACTAAGAACAACTGGACTTATGACGGGGCACCTGATTTCTCCAATGGAACCCTTTGCTGATAGGTTAGGACAAACTGACCAAATGCTGTCCTAGCGACTTTGACCCCACCTGAAGTAATTGGAAGTAATTAGACGTGAACATTACTAATTAGGATGATTAACTAGGTTAGCACCCCTCTCCTCTATTGATCACAACCCTCGCTTTTATTTCTTTAGTAGTTAATTTTATCGAAATCATATTAAAATATGTGACACCTAGACTTAATTTAAATCCGCACACATAGCTCTTGGGACGACCTCGGTTTTACCGAATACTACACTACACACGGCCGGGTACACTTCCCCGTTAGTGCATTAGGGTAGACTATAGGTATAACGAGTAATTATAAATATTAAAACCTGGTCAGTAAAACCTGCATCAGTCTCCCACTTGAAACTCCAGGGTCTTACGTCTCTTATCGGCGTAGCTCTTTTGTCTATCACGTGCAGCTTGCAAACGATTACGAATTTGGACTACTTTCTCAGTAATTTCCAGCACGAGTTCGGGAGTGGTAAGCTGGTTGTCGCCAACTTCCGCCCAACAGATCAGAGAACGGTGCGGCCTTAATGCTGGTATGATAGCTATTGTTGTATGAGAATTCGGCCAAAGGTGGGTACTTCTCCCAGCCTTTGTCGAAATCGATAACACAGGCACGAAGCATATCTTCTAGCGTCTGGATGGTCCTTTCGCTCTGAATGTCGATTTGAGGATGATAGGCAGTGCTCATGTCAAGCTTCGGTCCCAAAGCCATTTGCAGTGACTGCCAAACGTTTGACGTGAAACGGCTATCTCAGTCGGAAATGATAGATATGGGCAAAACTACTATTCATATATATATATATATATATATATATATATATATATATATATATATATATATATATATATATATATATAGTGAGGATTAGGTGCGGATTTTTTTAATTCGTGCGGATGTGCGGATAGATCTGGACCACCCATTCCAGATCTGATCTTGACTTTTTGTAAAAAAAGTCAAGATCTGCGCTAACTTCACGGTACCAATTGACCATCTAAACGATTTTTTTAATTTTTTTTCCTTTTGAGGGATCGTTACTATTGTTATCTTCTTTCATTTTTTTATTTTTCCAGATTGTTCTGAGCAATTTTTTGTTTTTTTGATTATGAGTCCTACCGTGATATTAACGATATTATGAGTCCTACTGTGATATTAAAAAACTATGATATTATAAAATGGTGATATTATAAAACCAACTGTGATATTAAGCTTTTTTACATGTAAAAAATAAACCGTGATATTAAGAAACATATGATAGTTACTATGATATTAACAATTTTATTAAAAAAACATATGATAGTTACGGTGATATTAACAATTATATTAAAAAAAGAAAAAACGTTTCTGTGATATAAAAAGTAACCGTGATATTAAAATTTTTTTATTAAAAAAGTTACGATGATATTAATAATATTAGTAAAAAAACAAAAAAGTACTGTGATATAAAAAAAGTTAGTGTGATATTAACAATTTATATTTAAAAAAAAATTATGTGATATTATGATCAGATCTTGACTTTTTTACAAAAGTCAAGATCTGATCTTGACAAAGATCAGATCTTGACTTTTGTAAAAAAGTCAAAATCGACCTTAATATCACAATACCTTTAATCATGAAAACGATTTTTTTTTTTGAAAATTTTTTCAACGATTCTTAATAACTTATCATCCTCTTTATTTTTTTAATTTTTTCAGATATTTTTGATTTTTTTTTTAAAAGAAAAAGCTACTGTGATATTTCCGCACCATCCCTACTAAAAGCCTAAAACCTACCCGATCCCTTCTTTATATATATATATATATATATATATATATATATATATATATATATATATATATATATATATATATATATATATAGATTTGCGTTCATGTAGCGACCAATCTTAAAATAAAAACTATAAGAACCAATGAAAGTGTGACAAGTGTTAATTAAAAGTTTAATTTAAATAAAAATGATAATCTTAAATATAAAGATATTATGGGTATTTGATGCATCTTAAATTCCCACATCCTTAAATCACTCCTTTATTGCAACGACCTCCATCAGAAATCTCTTAAAAGAATTACATCTCTCCATTATCTTCATCACACAAGTCTTCATGTACAATATGAAGATGATCTATAATTATTATAACAAATCGTTCGAAAAACTATCATTTTTTCCTTCGAAACAACGTCTATTCTAAGATGGTGACATATTTTGAAAGTAGTAGTGACTGGTGAGGATTTTAGAAGGTATGGTGGGTTTTGAATAAATCGACGAACCCTAATCGGAACCAAAGAGGGATATGCGGTTTACATGATTTTTTTTATTTTTTTTTTTCAGATCTATCCGGTTCTTTCTTGCTTTTCTCAACAAGGAGTGATATATTCGAACCTCCAGTTAATGATGGTGAGCCAGATGGAGTTGATAAAATTAACTGATTTTTTATTTTCTTTTTGCTATTGATATGGGCATTTTTAGTGATTTCTTTATTAGTCTTTGTTTATCTTTTTTGCATAGCTAAGATGCAAACAGGTGTGATAGAGTGGTTGAATAGAAGTCTCCAAATCTTATTTGTTTGTTAATGCTTTGGATGAAGAGTTTAGAATTCTTTTAGTTGATGGTTCTATTCTTGGTTGATTCGATTTTGATCCAAGCCTTTTCAATTTTTCGTAGATTCGGTTCTGGTTTTTCATTCTTTAAACACTACACGTTTTTGTATAAATAATTAGTAATTACTTATTTTTGAATCAATAGTTACACAAACAAATCGGTGTATCAATCTATTTGGAATTAGATCTGATATTTTTCTCGTTTCGGGTTGTGTATCAAGCGGTTTTTGTTGACAACAATTGATGAATTCAAATGGGATTATTTTTATGAATGTATTTTTGTTTGTTGATTATTCATTTGTATGTTATAAGAGTTGCTCCTAGTTCTAATATTAATTAGTTAATTATGTATTTGTTTGTGTATTACATGGTTATAAATATAGTGTCGCATTATTGATGAAGCAGACAGAAGCCTTCTGACAAAGATGACAAAGTCAACAAACATATGCCATTACCAAAACTACGTAGCATTTGTCTATAAAGAATATGTTATTTAATTATGAAACTAAATATTTCAAAAGAACTCATTCGTCACTAAAAATATAAATATGTCATAATAATTAGTGTGTTAGTACAAACGTATTTAAAAAAAAGTTGTGTGTCATTATATATTTGTCAAGAAAATTTGTGTGATAAATATAGCGTGTAATTACAAATGTATTAAAATTTTGTAGCGTGTAATTGAAAGTGACTAAAATTTTAATGAGTCACTATAAATGTATCAAAAAATTTAGTGTCACTACATATATACAAAAAATTTAGTTTGTCACTATATACTATATATGTATCAAAAAATTTAGTATTACATTACAATTTGTCAAAAAAAAAAAAAAAAAAAAAAAAAAAAAAAAAAAAAAAAAAAACTAGTGTGTCAATGCATTAGAAAGTGTGCACCAATATTTTAATTATTTCTTTATCGTGTAATAAATTGTGTATCATACGGAGTATGTTTTAGTTAACAAATTATGTATGGCCAATTAGAGCTTTTGAAGTCGTGTATTTTCTTTTAAATACAAAAGTATTTATTACAGTTAGATGTGTTATGTATCACTATTTAAAATGAAAAAATGGAATTACAAACTCTAGCTATACGTAAATCTTAAAGGTGCATGCAATAAAATATTTATATTTTGGTTAGAAATTTAATTAAGCATATAATTTTTGAAATTAAATAAAATATACTGAATTTTGAAAAAAAAAAAAAAAAACTGGGTCAACATTTATGTCTATTTCTCCATTCAAATTAGTTTTATTAAATTGGAAGTTGGTACATAATACCATTAGTTTTTTAGTTTATTACAATTAGGCCATTACATTAATTAAATTTGATTATGATCTTTAGTGGTTGATCCAATGGACCACAAGAGTTCTTATTGTTCTTATTATAAGGTGGTCATCACAATAACGTTACCCTATATATATATATATATATATATATATATATATATATATATATATATATATATATATATATATATATATATATATATATATATATATATATATATATATATAATTGTTACAAGTGTCATAACTACTATTCATATCTAGCTACATTAGATTAAAATTTGATACAAAAGATTTTTAAATCTTAAATAGAAACGTATTCACCCCTCCTTTTTACGTTTATATATATAGAGAGAGAGAGTAAATTACACCGTTCGTCCTTGTGGTTTGCGTTGACCGCAACCTTTCGTCTTTTGACCCAAAAAAATGCGCCATTCGTTCTTAAGTGGCAAACGTTATGCGCCGTTCGTCCCTCCATCCAACTGGCCCCACTAACTCCCACTAACGCCCGTTAACTAAGGTTTTTAAAGGGGTATATACGTCATTTCCCTAGCAACTAGCATTTATTACCCTCATCTACCCCATCAGTTGTGATTAATTCCCAAAGTGTAAAACTTTTGCATACACTAACCCAAGTTTTCATCTTCTTCTTCCCCCATTTAAGTGTGAATCTTAACCCAGTAATATTGAATTGATACTTCGCAAGATTCAGTTTTTTTACTTTCTAACTACACCTATCTTTTTTTAATCACTAATAAATAAATAAATAAACAAAATATCTCCCTACTTTTTACCAGATTCCTTATTTTCTTCAAACTAAAAAATCAAAAACACACCACATACACAAAAAACATCATCATCTTCAATAAATATAACACAACAACAACCCAAGAAACAAAACACACCACATACCCAGTTTTCCTTTTTATTATTTCCTGAAACCTAATTTCACATTTCATTTTTACAGTGAAACATTAATTTTGAAAGCTTTACACTAAAAACCGAAAGATCTAATTTTGAAATTATACCAATTTTTAAAGTAAAAATTACATAAATCGTCCAAAGTGGTATATCACCACTTACCACACACACACAAACATAAAACACACATCATCATCATCACCATTTCTCTCTCTCTCTTTAACCTAGCCGCCGACCACCTTAAACCACCACCACCGCCACACCGCCGCTACCGGTTCTCTTTTTGTGTTGTAAGCAAAGGTAGGTTAAAACCCACGAGTTTTGACTCGTGTTTCTTGGTAACTCGTTGATGAGTCACGAGATGACTCGGTCACATGTCGGGTTTGATATTAAAAACATGGGAAATGATTTCTTGATAATAAAATGTGGTATAAAACTTGTTGGTATCCGCGTTTAAGTCGTGCATCACGACACCACAGTCACCATCTCATCACCAACATGTGCAGCCGCTGCCTTCCCTTCCTTTGGTCAAGAAACAGTGTGGGTTTTGGTTCGTGCCTTCATGGTTCGTGATTATGATCGTGGGTTCATGTTTGTTTCGTTTTTATTCATCTCCTGCATCTCCTTCTCCTCGCGTTTTAGTGGTTATCATCAAGAGAGAGGTGAGTGATAGGTGTTGATGGCTGTGTTGGTTGGTCGGAGGTGATGGTGAACAGACGGCGGAAGAGAGAGCAGGAGAGTGGTGGGTGGTGGCTGAGATGTGGAGAGGTTTTAAGATGAAGAGAAGAAGATGATGTTTTGTGTTTATGTGGAAGAGTATTGACCACAAACTATATAAGGTGGAGATGAAATGACATTTTTACCCTCATGTGCAAGTCACATGAGGGGAGTTTAACAGTCAAACTTAACGTCGTTTGGTCAAGGGACGAACGGCGCATAACGTTTGCCATTTAAAGACGAACGGCGCATTTTTTTTGGTCAAAGGACGAAAGGCTGCGGTCAACACAAACCACAAGGACGAACGGTGTAATTTACTCATATATATATATATATAAAGTAGGGTAATTAGTTGATTAGTTGGAGAGTTTAAAATACAATATATATGTAAAAAAAAAAAAATTATTAAAACAAGCATAGAATACCATATTCAAACAAGTATACATGTCTCCTTGTTTTAAAAAACAAGGGGAATAGACTCTGTCAACTTAAATCTTTTGACTTTCCGAGTTTCCATTACATCTTACAATTCAGATCGTCCTTCACAAACTCGTTCAACGCGCACTTTCTATAGAGGAAAAGGAGAAGCTGTTATTTTTATAAAGAATTCGTTGCAAAAAATGGTGAGTCGTCTTCTTAATTTCACATGCAATTTTATCTCAAATATATATATACCTTTCCCCTTGTATTTGTATGTTATGCTTGTTTGTTATCTGCGTTATTTCATAAAGGTTTATCAACTTTATGGGTTGACCAGTTTTTTAAGTTTGCTTTGATCATGTTTTGTTTTTGTATGGTTGACCATAAAAATTTTGATGACGACGGGAGGTTTGAAGAATTATTGTTTTTGTAACTCTGGTTCTGACCATTTGACCGACTAAATCACGGGATTTAAACTCATCACCACACAGACTCAAACCAGGTAAAGCACTCCATTTCTCAGAACGTTGGCCTAGCCACTTCAGGATTGTTTGCGCCTAGCAGGAACATACTAAACTAGAGATGTCTCACATTTTAGTGATATCGGTCACAAACCTTTTGCCACTAGGCCACCATGAGTGTTTTTTTCTGTAGAATGTTGTTAAATAACTATTACTGATGTTTTGTGATGATTTAGGGAATAAGAAGGTTTAGGCTTTGTTGATTAGTAATATATATTAATATTATTGGATAGTTTAAACAATCCACATATATCGATCGCACAGGCTTCTGTTTGAATTTGAAATTTGCACTATCGTAACATAGATGCAAATAATGTGCCAGCAAAGTAGATATGTAATAATCCCTTAACGGCACTTGAACCTCCCAGTTATACCAGTTGCATATAATCTTGTGACATATCCCTAGAGTTAGATAGCCGATAGTAGTGGAAGCGCTAAGGCCGCTATTCCTGTTATCAACCAGCAATCACTTTATCACACCCAATGACCCCGATCACTTTTACTAAATTGCAATATTGGTTGTATAGTAGCTACAATATACGTAATTGACACAATTCTCATCGACACATAGATTGCATAAACTGTATTTGCATAAACTGAATTTGCATAAACTGAATTATGGATACAAGAAGTAACTTATGCAAAAAGTACCTTGTGCAAATATGTTGACAATGGTCTGGAAAGAATTTAAATAAAAAGTAGAGGTGGTGGAAGTTTGTAATTTTTATTTTTTTTTCATAACTGCGATTCGATCAGTTTCATTTCGTGTTAAACTGATGAACAAAAAAAGGTAATTAAGGGACGTGGATGTGAAACTTGAAAACAGAAAGTGATTGCAAATAAGTAATCATGGATTTACTAACCTGATTAATTCAATCATTCGAAATGTATCCCTTTGTTGTGAAATGACAAGAAGTTTTTTTCTTTTTTGGGTGTGTTTATCAACGACAGTTGTCATCACCTCTTTCCGGAATAGACTTTGCAGGAAATGGATACTTTTTCTTTGATCCTCTCTCTTATCAGCTAAAAAAATTTGTTCTCACCTTTTTTATACTTTTTGCAACTCATGATTTCTTTGTATTTGGATTTTAGGGAGTTCGCAGAGAATCATCAAGAAGCGACCAGCCCAGAGGACGTCATCATGGGTTAAATCCGCAGAAAAAGCAAGAGATCAATGAAGCATTTGACCTATTTGATACTGATGGATCTGGTATGTTGCTATCCTATAAACCGGGGGTGTTTGGATGTGCATTTTTAAAGTGGTTATGCCAACAGTATAAAACGGACACTCAAAACTGATTATATTGAAATAATTAGACAATCAGAAGCAGAATCTGTTTATGCCAACAGTAAAAGTTCCCAAATGCAAATCCATGGATCCCATTATGTTACTAGAGTGATTTGACATTTTGACTTGTGTGGTATATTCACTTATAATTGTAGGTACCATTGATGCCAAGGAGTTAAATGTTGCAATGAGGTATGAGCTTCTTTTCACTTAACAAAATTCCTATGACATTGGATTATGCAAACACTGATATCTTAAATTGATTTCATTTCAGGGCCTTGGGATTTGAAATGACAGAGGAGGTACCATCTAATTGCCAATGATTTACCTTTTATTTTTTATTTTTGGGGCTTCAGTTCTTTCTAAATTATCTTCACTTGTTACTATGATTCCTACCATTTATCTTAGGGCCCTTTTTTTACTGTGCCTCATTGCTTTCCTACATGACAAAATTATCAGATACAATAAATTTATTGTCTTAATTGTTATCTATTTGACATCTTCGAACATGTGTTTTAAAGAAAAATCTTCCCCTTGTTTTTCATAGCTAAGCTTTATGAATCCTGTGATATTAAAGTTTTGTCATATTTGTATAACTCGTTTTGTTATATATTACACATGTGTAAATTTCCCATATTCTTTTGTTTCTCAGCAAATTAATCAAATGATAGCGGATGTAGACAAGGATGGCAGTGGTGCAATTGATCGTGATGAATTTGAGTACATGATGACTGCCAAAATTGGTGAAAGGGACAGCAAACAAGAGCTTAAAAAAGCATTTGAAATCATTGACCAAGATAAAAATGTAATCGTCTAATACACTGACCACCTTATAGTCTTTTAAATTTTAGAAACTAATGTTTCTCTGGTAAATTACAGGGCAAGATATCTTTTGCAGACATTAAGAAAATTGCTAAGGAGTTGGGTGAACATTTTACTGATGCAGAGATCCACGAGATGGTCGAGGAAGCCGATTGTGATGATCGTAAGTTTGTTTGTATATATTCTCTTTATTGCATATATTGAATCAATTTGTAGTTTGAGTTTTGGGGTTATTTTTTCAACCAGTTACCGATATACCTTTAAAACCCATTGGGCTTGTGTTTGAGTCATGTGCTTTTTATATCGCGTTTGACAGGTGATGGTGAAGTCAGTTCAGAGGAGTTCATGAAAATGATGAAGAGAACTTCTTATGGATATTAGGCGACTTTGAGCATTTTCAGGCATGGGAAGTCAGCTTTTACTTCGTTTATATGCTGTGTATAATCTGTATCACTTGTGGTAAACAACTCTTTTCCGTCGTTTCATAAAATCCATATCACTACGCTATTCTTCGTTTAAAATGAAAAACGTCTTGATGTGACAAGGGAATTTTGTGAGTTTCACCCATCCATTTATGTAAGTAATGAAAACATGTAGAAGTGTAGAACTTTAAAGTATGAGCGCACTAGGTATGGTCTAAAGGAAGAAGATGAATGGACATATCTAAACTAACGATACATAAGGGGACCGAGGACTAATATCAATCTAAGCCCTCTTGGAACATGAAACGAGGGGTAATAACTGAGTTCAAGCCAACTCTTTATGTGGGATAAAAACCATAGAGACATACCCCAAAATAAGGACTATTTTCTGAACATACAAGGCATTACTCATTGTGATTTTAATGATACCAGTATAGAACAACCAGGGCCGTCCCATGAATCGGCAAAATTTTTAAGGGCCTTATACGAAATTATATAATGCGGCATTTCGTTAAACAATACTAGCCGGGTACCCGCGCACAGCGGCGGCGATAAGTATAGTTATATGTGTTTGCTTACCCGTTTAGTGAATTCGTTTCACAACACTTCGAATGTATATGTGTTAGTTGTAAGTGTTTGTTGGGTTACCCGTAACTTTCCCGTAGCTTTCCCGCGACATCATTATTCCCGCATATAGAAATACCCTCGCAATCTCTTACGCGTCAAACACGAATCAAGATTATATTGATTGAAATAAATGTTAAAGTTGTAAAAATTTGAATTAAAATAAAATAAACCCATTAAAAATATAAAAACTAAAAACTCATAAAAATATATTAAAATGGATGTTGAATTAAAGAGCATAAAATTTTAAAAAATATGGTGAAATTAGATTATAAAAAAAATAAGTAGATAAAAAGATATTTTAATTTAAAAATAAAGATGAATTTTTGGTTGAGAAATGACACATGTCATTTTATAATTGGAGCTATTTATTTTAATTTTTGGTGATTAGGAGTTAGGTTTGGAGTTTGTTAGAAGTTAGGCTTGGAGTTTGTTAGAAGTTAGGCTTGGAGTTTGTTAAGAAGTGACACATGTCATCTCATGATTGGAGCTCCTTATCTTAATTTTTGGTTAAAAAACTCTTTACATAATAAGCAAGTAAAAAAGTGAATTTTTAAGCCTTCTAATTTTAGAAGGCCTAAATGCATTATAAAGTAGTATAGATTATATATAAAGTGTCACCGCTTATAAGACATAATGCAATTAGTTATCTAAACGTTCTAACATATTACTCATTTATGATATTTTCTCATATAAATACTTTTTTCTTCGTGAAAAATATGTCTACACAAGCATATAATTATTAATCGGAACAAATTTTGAGGCACTCAAAATTCTGTCACCATGAGCGGTCACTCACCTTGCACACCCTCAAAAACGGACCTGAGAACAACTATTGTATTTAACAAACATGTATCTATGTAAGTACCGTGTTCGAGTTAAATGCTCAGAAATTGATCTTAAGATTGATAACTAGGTAAACATTTCGAATAAAGCCCAGAAAGTTTGCTTAGTGGATTTGGTTTCTACAAGTTTCTTGTAAAAAGACTCTTGAATGTTATCATTTTTTTAAGACTATTGTCACTAGGTAATGTCTTAGCACGGTCCGAAGAAATGATTGTTTACTTGTATGGGCGGGCTATTTGTGGTAAACATACAATTAAAGGAGACTTAAAAAGGTTCATTAGTATATATGCATTTGCATATGAAAATAACACGAAAACTATGACCACAAAACATTTGCATATAAAAATAACACGAAAACTATGACCACAACACATAATGAAACGTCAAATAGGAGCATAACTCTAATAAACGAAATACTATAAAAAGTATATATATATATATTTATGTAAATTCGGTTTTTGGTTTAGATATTCAAAACCATATCCAAACCGAAATCCAAATTTTTATTTCGGTTCAGTTTGGCTTTAGTAAATTCGGTTCAGTTTGGCTTTAGTAAATTCGGTTCAGTTTTTTTCGGTTCAATTCGATTCAGCTTCGATTATCGGTTTATTCAGTTATTACCCAAACAATGCACACCCCTATAAGCCCCCTACATAGGCTTAAACAAACACCCTTAATAGTTGATCAAATGTAAATAAGATTAAACAGACACCCTATTGATATTCGGCTTACGGTCAACTATCAACCAATATCCCAGTTTAATGGTGATTTTCCAGTCAAGATTTGCCAAATGGAGTGTGAAGCTAGACGGTTATTACAAACATGTAGAAGACAAACAGCCAACTGGGTCAAATAACCTGTCTTTGTTATGAGATGTGTGCATTTGTTATGTTTTCGACCATACGAAAGCGTTTAATGAGGTTCTATACCCAAACATGGCTACAAGACAGCCACACTCACTTTCCCGTTATGCAAATATAGCAAGTAACAATCAGCAAAAACCTGCCATTGCACCATATACATTAACCATCTGTGAGTAAATTCACACATTATAGATGTGCAATCATTTTTTAATTACATGTTAATAATCAACAAAATTTGGCCTTCACAAAGAGACACGTGTCTGCTTTGACAGGTTCTATAGATGATAAGTTTGGTCGCATGTTAGTTTGATTGTTTAGTAGAAACAGATGTCCATGCATCGACTCGGTAAAAATCTCCCTTCTTTATCTCACCAATGGACTTATTGCCGGAAACCCATCAGTTCCTTTAGTTTATCTGCTGCTTCACTGGATATAAAAATAACATTTATTTAGTCTCTTCCTATGGCGCAAATAGACAAGGATCATAATTAAGAAAATAAAACTTAATATAATGTTATAACATCAACAAACATGTTTAGAAAGCAAACCAACAATAAAAGTACAAGAGAATCACGTTCTGTTTATGATCATTATAACATTAATCGCTACCCTTATATAATGAAGGCAGCAACTACATGTCAATCTAACCATATTGTTTACGTAACCTAAAGCATGTATCTGCATATATGCAAAATTTGGTACAGTAAGCAACATTAGAGTTGATTGTATTATCAATAGTAACCAATTTAATGTTTTAAAGTAAATTTCGATAATATAGCATGTCAAAAAAAGCATTTTGCATAAATAAAGCTGATCTGTATTATAGAAAGTGAGTACCTTTCAATAAAAGAGGGTAATAGCTCTTCGACCGCCTTAATAAAAACCGGACAGCCATCTCCATTGCTAGCAGCTCGCCTTTTTCTAGCTGCTGCTCATGGTAATTGAAGTTTAGTAACGGATTAGCATATAGAGGACAAGAATAATTAATGAAATGACAATGAAAATTGTCTGGTTTTCCCTAGATGTGGCATTTTCAACCACTTACCTAAAATGGTTACGATTGACCTCAAATAGTCAATGATCATGGATCAATGGGTGCATTTTATTATCGTTGCTTAAAAACAGAACACTGTGAAAGGGGCCAAAGGCAAGGCCATTTGTATTTAAAGTTCAAGAAATGCAATAAAAAAGGTATATACTATTTCAGTATTTTGATGGATTTTTTTATAACATTTATGATACATTAACCAAGTATTTACTTATTTATTTTTTGGAACGGCATTGACTAGTAAAATTTCCAATAATATGACTTCATGAAAGTACGTATTAAAGAGTCGGCCCAACCCGGCAAATTTGAACCTGTATTAAAGAGTCCCATTTTCATCTCTAGCTTTCTCACGAGCACGTCTTAGCTTATTGTTTGCTAGTTTGATTTGTAAGTTTCAAATCAGAGTTTAGAAAAGGCTTAATATGATGAAGTTTACTGGTCAGCTGGATGGAATATGCAAGTAAGCTACTAATTGTACATACTCTAAGTTTGGCACTTGTACTTGCTCATTACCATCCACATAACCTCTCAACGAGACACGACTGTTAAAAATAACTGTGAATAAAAATAAAAAATGGAAATAAAGAGAGTGCCTACAAGTACCTTTGTGTTTCTTTGGGTTCAAATCACAGGTTCCAACTCCGAGATAAGACCTATCACTAGAACTTAGTTCGCATCCTTCTATTTGGGCAAAATCATTCAGCATAAGACCAACGAGACGATATGCTACCTTACTTGCCTCATCACTGGCAGTCTGAACATCAAGATACTGATTTTTACACATGCTCTGGTCGTCACTCTCTAAGTTTGGATCGAGAGGAGGAACAACATCTTGTTTATTAGAATCGTTTAAAGAATCGGTTTCCATCCTTTGTTCTGTATTTCTCAAGCTTACCAAGTGGTATCCCATCGAATTTGTACGTTGTGAGTTGGCAACATCTGATCGATTCAAGGAACCAGATTCGGTCAAACTAGTTTCATCTGGATTAAAGTTATCCCCGGTACTTCCTTCTTGTTCGTCTGAATTACTAAAGCGGGAGATTTTATTTTCTTCTAACTTTGTATCCTCCCAAAAATCACCATCATCACTGTCTTCAAGATCCTCCATATATGCATCAGCGAATTCTAAATCTAAGTCATGTTCAGGTATTAAGTCCCACATAACTTGCTTTGTAGAAGCACTCACGTTCAAAATACATTCTACATCTTCCTCTATTTTCATTTCTGTCAAATGCTTATACGGAGGTTCACAGCTTTTCTTTATAACGGTAAGAACTTTAAGTAAACATTTTGGAACATCGTCTATGTGACTACACTCAAAAAGATATTCGGTCAACAAGTTCCTTATCGACATTCTTAAAGTCCGGTCGTTTAATTTAGCCTCAGGATTTAGCAAAACTTGTATATCCTTTAACACTGATAGTTCAACTCTCTGATCAAGCAGTTGGATACACATTGCAATTTCATTCTGCAGAACCTTCATTTCATGTGGAAACTGTATAAAGTGGATTACGTATTGACATCCTTGAATAAGCTTCAAAGTCAAACTTGCAACTTCCATTGCTTTTGCCAATGGTTCCTGTAATGAATCTCCTTCATTAAGACCTGAAAGAAATTCCAAACACTTTGTCCTCAAACGCTTGATCAATCTGTCTCGATTCCACCCGGTTTTTTTAGATATCAACTGAGGCGTGTAATCTTTGTTGCTTTTGAGTTTCCTATGCATAGCAGAAAGTGCTAAAGTAGGTAAGTCTTCAAGTACATTCAGTATCTTATGAACAGCAGTATGGTATGAATCAGAGTCTGGAATGAATCGCGACTGGCTACTCCAACGGTAATTATGTGGATTTTTTAGTATGGACGAATGATATTCAGATAAGTTTATCCGTTGTGTATTCTTTTTCTCGGGGAAGACTTTTGTTAGGCATCCTTCAATAATCTGTTTCATCTTCCAACGGGTTTTCTCAAACTTAATTGAACCACCTGTAAGTACCTCGGCAAATTGGAAAAGACCTTCATTGGTCATATTGTCAACTAGATACAAAAGACCTCTAACATTTGTAGGTGAATATATGAGATGCATCTCATCCTGATCGACATGATATTTGGTTTTAGTATTACAAGCTTTAACTCCCTTTTCAACAAAAGATTTTATAGTCTCGCAGGACACCTGAACACAAATTATTCAGAAACATTACTACCACGTGAATAAACGATGGTGAGCCTTCAAAAGAAACAAGAAATGTTTCTAACAAAAAAAAAGCTATATGGAAACTTTATAGTGACTAACGACAACGTTTCCGTGCCAAAAAAGCAACTCCAATTTCCTAGCAGGCTTATGAGGAGACGGGATTTACATCATACAGGCATATGAATATAGTTGTCATATCGCTTTAACAGTCAAAATGAAACTAAGAATAAGATGTACATGGTTTCATCTTAGCAACTCTGTCCTAACCAGGTCAATATGCAGCTAGAGAGCATTATAGAAAATACGTATCTATGTAATACTGATCAGCACTAAACCATTTCATAATTGTATTTTAGTTGTCTAACACTGAGGATCTTTAAACAGATACTTCTTGGTTCACATAATCTGTAATTCATCTCCCTATTTTTGGAGGATATACTTTATACAAGCAAACAAAATGTGAACAAACAAGGCTGCACGGGTTCAAGTGTATTTCTGTGTGAGCCAAAGAGAGCATAGGAGGTACTTTTCGGTGTATAAAGTTAACAAGTCTGGCGTTGGCCAGTTGGGGTTGCCGGATTTCAACCTTATCCGTGTCACATTATTAGCCTGGCAATATAAAACTGGAAAAAATATCACACATTGTTGTCAAACAACAATATTTCAAGCGTTTCATTATCACCCGTCCCAGATAATAAAAAAATAAGGTTTTAAAGACTTACATCATCTTCACGAAGCATGTATTCGGGTATGGGCCTGCACACATTGAAAGTACATCATAACTAATCATCTACTAATAACCCAAAAATAAACTTGACATCAAATGGGCATACTTTTCGATTCGAAACTTAGAAGAAGAAGAAGATCCTTGGGCTGATGTTGGCAATCCAATCAACCACCTGTTTTATATGAGAACATTAAAAGTAACACATATATATAATAAAAATCAACAGAAAAGATATTATTATTATTATGTAATCAGAATGAAAACCTTCTATTATGAGACAGGAGTTTGTCATCAAGTTTGGCTTGTTCCAGCAAAGATTCGCAATCATCGTACAAATAATCTTCCATCAAGTTTTTGTTGGTCGGTTAATTAATTGATTTTAACCAACCATCATACACACAGATTGTTTCAAACTAAAAACTAGAGGTGGCAAAACGGGCGGGCAGGGCTAAAAATGGCACGGGGCTAGAATGGACACGGCTTAAACAGGCACTTGTTAAACGGGCACATGTTATACAAATCGCTTAATAAAACACGACTAAATAAATTTCTTAAACGTAATATCTTATTTATATTAACAAAAATAAATATATTATATAAAAAAAATCTTTAAAACGATCGTTAATGTTCTAACAATTGTGAGAAAAAAAAAAGTGCATGTTTGTGCCCATTTAAGTTTTCAATGGGCTATATGTGTCCATTTTAAAAAAAGAAGTGGACTAAATGTGCCCAAATCTTTTAAAAATGTGTTCATTTAGCTCATCTTTTTGCTTCTGGGCACATTTTGCCACCTCTACTAAAAACCTTATTTTTGGAGAAGAAAGGTTTTTTTTTTTTTTTTGGGAAGGTTTAAGGTGGGAGTCAAAGGCCCTAAGTCAAACAACATCTCAACTCAAAGCCATACTTTTCTTTCTTTATGTTTTTTTGAAGGCAAATATTTCTTTCCAATGTTTTAAAACCTCATTTTGAAAGCATGAGCAGGTCGGGTGACTAGAGACCGGTTTTTTTTCAAAATTAAACTCGGTTGAACTTGAAGTGCTTTGCCGAAAACTGGATTTTAAAACATTGTTCCTTTTTACTTTAGACAAATTCAAATGCTTAATTTTTTTTTTTTTAATTTACGATATCAAAATTATACTTTTCTACTATATTTTTCTTAAAATTTTGAAAGAAAGTTATCAGTCACGATTTTAGCCTAAATGACTTTCGAATGTTAATAAACCATTCAATCCACAATTCATGATTTTTCAGTGAACAGCAAAGATAATGGCTAGATGTATATCTTCTTTGTTTAATTAACCTAATTCTCTCTTTAATTAAACGTCGACAAACCCTAACTTTTTTTGAAACCTTAATTTTACAGGTCCAAAATTGAAAAAGCAAAGAAGGGTGTTTTCACAATACATTTGAGGTACGATGGTCTTTTCGTTTCAACCCCCTTGCAATACGTCGATGGTGAAATGAGAGAAATATCATACATTGATTTCGATGGCATGTCACTAGATAATTTGGTTGAAATTGTCAGAAAGTTAATTCCAGCTAATCATTCCTTTCAAAGGTTGTATTATTGCAAAATTGATACCACATTGGTCTTAGGTACATTTTAAAGGTTCAAGTCGGTACATTTTTTAAAAAGTAAGTTTTTATTTTATGGCTTTTACTTTATATATAATTTATTCTAGACTAAAATACACCGTTGATCTCTAAATTTTGCCAAAAACGTCGTTCTAAACCAAATCATGGCATTTTCATCGCCAGTAGTCCAAGCTAGGGGTTTTTGAGGCTAAACTAGTACCTTGACCCATTTTTCGTTAGTCAACAACGTTATTTGCTTTTTTTTAGCCAAGGGTATAATGGTCATTTCATATATTTGGATTATTCTTCTCTTATTATTTTCTTCCACTTTTGCTTCATATTTCTTCCATTGTATGGTAAGTTCTACTTATTTTTAAAGATCTGAGTGGAGCCAATTGAGAAAATCCAAAAGCTTGAGTATGGTTCTCGGTCCGGTGGGACATAACTCGTACTGCATGATCTGGTTATTGGTTCTGTGGAAAACTAGAAGGGGGGTTGAATAGTTTTGCCGATTTTAAGTTAGTTTCTAAAAACTTTAGATTCGATGTTGTGTGAAATCGTATGGATGAAGATAAAGTATAGATATAAGAGTAATGTAAGTAAAGAAAGTAAAGTAAGGGATAGAAATGACACAACCGATTTATAGTGGTTCGGCTACAAGAACACCTTCTTTGCCCTACTCCACTCCCCGAGTCACATACTCGAGAGTTCAAGCACTATGTCAACAAACTCCTTCAACTTGGCGGAGAAGCCTTCACAACGTTGCTTACACCTTTTTCCGGTACAAAGCTAAATACCGAGTTCGTAACACGGAGGACCAAACCAACACGACTATTACACAACAAATATGTGAAATATCAAGTACAAGATCTTTGCTACAGAAATCTTGTGGAGGAACAAATCAATCAAGGACCCCTTGCTTGGATGACTTGTAGAATGCTCGTGATCTCGCCTTAGAGAATGACCTATATCAGAATCAAAATAGAAGAAAGAAGAAAACTCTCTAGATCAAGTGATCTTTTGTTAGAAGAGTGTAAGAATATATGAGAGAGTTAGTAAGAAGAGGGGTGAGTAAAAATGAAGAAATGGCTCTCTATTTATAGGCAAAATCTTGCCACTGTTGCACGGATCCCACAGATCCCTTCCTTAAGGGATCCGTCTAGTGTAACTCCAGGGATCCGTGGGACGCTCCTATTTGCCCATGGGTTTTTGGGTTATGGGTTATGGGTCATGGGTTATGGGTTGGTCCATGGTTATTTATTTAGATACAATGTATCTAATAGATGCAATGCATCTAGTCAATGGATCATGGGTTGTGGTTTTTACCCATCCTAATAAACTATTACAACAAATGATTTATTACAACAATTTGTATTAAATGACTATGTGTAAATGCTTTCAAAAATAACATGTATCCTTATAATTTTACTTATGATAATATTATATTTGTTATCAACAAAACACAAAGAGATCGCTAAATATTAATAAATGTTTTTATGGTTTATCTGTATTAACAATCTCCCCCTTTTTGTTGATGACAAAACATAATGTTATGGTGAGTAAAACTTAAGATTAGATGTATGTTTTGAAAGCCTAAGTTTTACTTCTTCTCCCCCTTTTTGTCGAAACAAAAAGTTACCCGACTAAAGAAATAAAATGTGGAAAAATAGTCCACGTATCTCTAACTCCCCCTTGACGGTAGCTCCCCTAGAATGGGGCGTCAAGTGAGAAAAAAAATCCTACAAAGAAAGGGTTAGTAGTAACATGCATAAATAATCATGTGATTGACGAGAATCAAGATTGGGAGCCAAGGTATGTAAATAAGGCCTTGTAATAAAACAACAAAGTGTAGTGGTATTTATGGCACATGCAAGCATGTAAAACTAAGAACAAGACTTGTTCTAAACAAAATGACTCAAAAGAAAAATAAAAGAGATGATTCCTTCCATGCTTGAATAAGGTTATGGATGGAGGTTTTGGTGAGTAATGATGTTGATGCGATCAAGGATGAGGTTAAGTATGACTCGCATTTCTTCCCTAATTTCTATTGCAAAATCCCTAGTGGATTGGCAATGTTCACAATGTAAGTGATGTGGGTAATGAGTGCGGAAGTGTTCTGGTTTACTTTGATTTGTGAGATGCGGAAGTTGTGGTGGAAAAGTTGGAAAATACGGATCAAAGTCCGGAATATTTGGAAGTGGTGGTGGAAAAGAACCTAGATGTTCTTGTAACTTAATGGGAGCTAAAGGTGGTGAGGTTTCAAGGTCTTTGAAAATTGTGTTTGGAGAAGTTGGAGGTGTCAAAAAGACTAGTTCTTTTTTCTTGGTTTGTTGAGTTCTTGTTGGAGTCTTAAGGAGTTCCAAAAGAGTGACCTTAGGTGGGGATTTGATGGGTGATGAAGTTGGTGTACTTGTTGGTGATGAAGGAGGTGCTATAATGAAAGCATCTTGTGGTGAATGAGTGGTTGGTGATGAACCATTTGAAGATGGTTTTGCTAAGCAACAAGGCCGGATGCTAATCCGTGCGGTTTTTCTAGATTTGGGTGGTGGTACTTTGGAAGGTGGGAGGACAAAGTTTTGGATTTCTTGAAAGGGATTGTTTGCACTAGGTGATTCATCTATGTTGGATGATCTTTTGGATGACATGATGATGTTTTGTTTTGTGAGGTTGAGAGTGATGAATATGCAAGCATTTTGGGAATCCTATTTATAGAAAAATAATGCATTGTAATGAATGCTTGACCCAAAATGTGGATTAAAATCTAATGATTAGATATGAATTTAAGGCACGTGATCATGAGAACACAAGCATTAAATAACATACTCCAAAAAAATAAAAGAAATGATGAAAATATTGAAGTTTTCATGCAAAGTGAAAAAAATAGAAGATAAAATTAGCTTCTGTCTCACAGATCCTACAGATCCTTCCCTTGAGGGATCCGTCCAGCATTAAGGCTAGGATCCGTGGTACTGGTGATTCAGGAAGCTCAAAATTTTCCTTATGGAAACATTTGTGCCTAGTGTGTGCCTATATGCAAACCATTTGGAGTTGCGGTTATCTCGACTTCTAAAAATAAAAGAAAAACAAACTAGAAGTGAAAAAGCACATTATTATGTGAGATAACCCGAGTGCTCCTAATTCATTGTTGCTTAAATGAATGTACCCGAAAACACATATTAGTTATGTGTTCTCTTTAGCATTCAAAAGACATGAGATGCAATGAAAACGAGGTTTTTTACTTTGTATTAATAATGAAAAAGCGACTTATCCTAGACGTGAGAAATGGCTTTTATGAAAGTGATACGGGAAGAGGTATCCTTTTAGAAAACACTTTGAAAAGAGATTTCTTTGTGTGAAGAAAATGTTTATTCCTTAAAAAATATGTATGCAATTACGTGTTTGCAAGAGGTACTTGTCTTGAAAAATAAGAGAAGACTATGAAAGCACGAGTTATAAGTAAAAAAAAAAACTTATCTTGGGTTTTGAAAATTCCCGTATTGCTTGTGAGTTGTGCGTGAAAAAGAGATCCTAGACTCAGAAAGAAGAAGGCTAGTGTTTACATACCTTATAGAGTTTAAAAGAAAATTACGACGATTGTTTCATGAGACCAAGACCAAGACGAAGTAGGTTGAATTGCTCCTGCTTCAACGGTTTGGTGAGGACGTCGGCTATGTTGTCTTCGGACGCTACTTTCTCAATAGAGATGTTCCCCTTTTGAATATTGTCTCTTAAGAAGTGATCACGAATCTCTATATGCTTGGTGCAAGAATGCAATACCGGATTCTTGCTTAAGTCGATGAATGTCGTAGTCAACTAACGCTTGTTTCATCCATAGTGCTTGTTGGCATGCTTTGCTGGCGGAGACATATTCGGCTTCGGTTGTTGATATGGCCAATGTCGTTTGCTTCTTTGAGAACCAATATGTTAAACAACATCCCATAAAAGTACATACCCCACTAGTACTTTTTCGGTCAACATAATCACCTGCATGGTCAGAATCTGCATATATAATTGTTTCTACCCCCGTACCCTTAGGATACCACAATCCTAATTGAGTCGTACCCTTAATGTACCTAAAAATTCTTTTGACGGCTTCTAGATGTGATGTTTTAGGATCTTCTTGAAACCTAGCACATAAACAAACACTAAACATGATATCTGGCCGACTAGCCGTGAGGTAGAGAAGACTACCAATCATGCCATGATATTTTGTGTTATCAACGGATTCGCCGTCTTCATCTTTTGTGAGTTTAGTGTCGGATGACACTGGTGTTCTTATGGGTTTTGACTCTTCTAAACCAAATTTCTTTAACATCTCCTTAATGTATTTAGATTGGTTAAAGAAGATATCATCTTCTACTTGTTTGATTTGTAGACCAAGAAAGAAGCTAAGTTCTCCCATCATACTCATCTCGAACTTGTCATGCATGATTTTAGAGAAATCATCACACATGTCTTGACAAGTAGATCCGAATATAATATCATCTACATATATTTGAACAATGATTATATGTGACTCTCTTTTCTTAGTAAAAAGTATGTTATCAACAAACCTCATGGTGTAGTTGTGTTTGATTAAGAATGATTTGAGTCTATCATACCAAGCTTTTGGAGCTTGTTTAAGACCGTAAAGGGCTTTCTTTAACTTATACACATGTTTAGGTTTTTCAAAATCGATGAAGCCCGGCGGTTGAGCTACATATACTTCTTCATTAATAAAATCATTTAGAAAAGCACTTTTGACATCCATTTGATAAAGCTTAAGATCATTAGCATAAGCATAAGCAAGAAGTATTCTTATAGACTCTAATCTAGCCACGGGGGCATAGGTCTCATCAAAGTCTATTCCTTCTTGTTGATTATATCCTTGGGCAACGAGTCTAGCTTTGTTTCTAGACACTACACCGTTTGCATCTAACTTGTTTTTATATACCTATTTGGTTCCTATTATGGTTTGATTACTAGGTGGAGGGACAAGTGTCCAAACATCGTTAGAAACAAATTGATTCAACACTTCTTGCATAGCCATTACCCAACTTTTATCTTTTATTGCTTCTTGTGTATTGTTAGGTTCTATGGTTGAGACAAAACAAAATAAGCTACTTTGATTTTGGACTTGAGACCTTAAGGTTCTTTCGTTTAACTTTCCTATGACCTTATCTACGGGGTGATCTTTGGACTCTTTAATATTTATGATTTCATCATTTAAGGTTTCTTCTTCTGTGTTTATCTTTTTCTTAATTACAATTGTTTCACTCTCGACAATCTCGTCATCGACAAAAGGTAGAGTAGGTTTGGGTGGACTCTCATCAAATTTTACATTTAATGACTATTCAACCTTCATTGTTTCTTTATTTAATATGACGTAAGCTTTGCTATTAGGAGAATAACGTAAAAAGATACCTTCGGCTGATTTAGGATCAAATTTTGTAAGGTAATCTTTAGTGTTAAGTAGAAAACATCTACTACCAAAGACTCTAAAGTGATCTAACGTAGGCTTTTTGCCTCAAAGTAACTCGTATGGAGTTTTACCTAAAAAAGGTCTAACTAAGACTCGATTAAGTATGTACGTTGAAGTATCAACGGCATTGCACCAAAACTTTTGAGGTATGGATTGCTCATTTAGCATGGTGCGACTCATTTCTTGTAGGGTTCTATTCTTTCTTTCAACTACCCCATTCGATTGTGGAGTGCGAGGAGCCGAGAAGTTGTGAGTAATACCATTAGCGTCATAAAAGGCTCCAAATTGCACTTCATTATCGAATTACCTACCATGATCCGTTCTAATAGACACTATAGGACTTCCTAATTGTCTTTGGATTTTCTTACTTAATATTTCAAAGTGATTGAACGTTTCAGTTTTGTTCTTTAAAAACTTAGTCCATGTGTACCTAGAGTAATCATCCACTATAACCAAAGTGTAGTAATTACCTCCATAACTTTGGATAACGGATGGACCAAATAAATCTATGTGTAGCTGTCACACCCCCCAAATTACCTGTTTTGCAGCGGAATGGAATTCCTGGGGGATGACTGTCATAGCATCAAAGTTACAGTTATATCGAACGACCTAAAGTGTCGTTTGGAAAACACATCGTTTAATTTATTAAAACAATCAGAGTTTACAAAGTATAGGTCCCAAATGAAAATCAACTTGTGCGGAAATAAGTTTGTTACAAGCCAAACGATGTTTTAAAGTTTATAAAACCCAAGTGAGACGCGTCGTCTCCGCGACTCTATGATATGTCCAAATGCATGCCATGAAGTGTATGCCTTAGATACCTGAGATAAAACATGCTAAAAAGTGTCAACACAAAGGTTGAGTGAGTTCATAGAGTTTGTGTTGAAATGTAAAGCCTTTCAAAATCGTTTATGCAGCAAAGGCATTGTAAATCCACTCAGTTCCAAGTTCCGCCCATACAAAACTTGCAACCTGTGTGTCTACAACCCATTGCCAAGACATAGAATTTGTCAATCTTGTTTGTAAGTAGGACATATGTGCATACGATATATACAAGTACTTAATGCAAAGAATCACAGCCAACTGAACCTCTTGACAAGTCTACATTGTTTGTTGTGTCTCATTGAATAACGGATTATATTCACCCCAGGTCAAGTCATCAGGGACACAAGGGTGGGGGTGTCAGCCCGATAGTACTATCAATACCTCTCCGCCGGCTCCCGCAGGAGTTAACCAGTTGCTAAAGTATGTATGTTGAGGCATAATTGAAAACAAGTTTAGCACATTAAGGCACATATCGCAATAAACCACACATAATGTCCAAAGAGTATAAGAAGTATAGTGTAACACAATTATATAAATGGTTTGAGTATTCACAAGAGTAAAAACAAGTATTTAAGCATGTATCTCCCCCAAAGAGTTTGTAAGAATTTAAACAAGTAAAAGCGGGGTATGAACTCACGGTAATCCGTAATAGTTTAAAGTACTTGTGTAAATAAAATCAAGTAGTTGAGCATGTATCTCCCCCAAAAATAGTACAAAACAATTGAAAGTGGGGCTATGAAAACTCACCTGGTGCAATAGTTATGATGACAAAGTGGATGCACAGAAATGAGACGAAACTTTCTAACCGCGACCTATGATGAATGATATGATCTAATATAAGTCATGAAACAATGTCGTGCATGCAAATCCACATGAAATCTATACCACTTGTACATTTGAAAATAATGTTTGTCATCAAAATATATGTTTATGACATCTCGTCATGTTATAAAATACTTTACAAGTATTTGCGTTGAAACAACATCATACGATAGTCGTTTAGTGATTTATTGGTAAATATAATGTTTTCGTCGAAAAATGACACTTTTCATACTTTGAAAATATGCCCCAAAATGGCCTCGTAAAACTAGTCGTGAAATATTATACGTTAAGGGTTAATGATGAAACTCGGCGTTTTTGAAAACCTTGCAACAATGTCTAGAAGTCGTATCATTTAACTTTTGACCATACGGGTCTCGATCAATGAGAAAAATGGCTCTCAACATGACGTATTACAAAAACTGTTTTTAGACTTAGGTTTATTTTGCTATTAGAAGCTGTCAAAATAAATAGAGTTTCGTCGGGTTTCAAACGTGTATATCTTGGTCGTTATAAGATTGTTTTCTACTTTCTTTATATTCACGGAATCGTGATAATATATACTAATATATTTTTGATAAGCCGACACATTTAATAACGCTTAAGATTCATTTTTGACTCGTAAAAAGGTAAAACAACATGCTGAATTTTCTGAAATAAATAGTTTTCGTCGTGTAACTTGTAAATAGCATAACTTCTTCGTTATAACTCCGTTTTAACCCATTCAAGCGGCCACGTTTTCGTTTTAAAGTATATTTTCCAAATATTTAGCCCAAAATATTTTACCAACTGTCGAATTTTCCAGGTTTCCCAGAAATGATCAGACCCTTATAATTAGTTGTCGAAATGAGTTTTTCTCGCGCCAAACCTATTCTAACCAATTTAAAACAACTCTGAAGCTATTCTAATCCTACCATACACCTTCTTAGGGTGTCATGGGTTCCTAGACATCACCAAAAGTAATATGTTTCAAGGGATTCATTATAGGATAATTATATTACATAATAAGTAATAAAAACAACAAAAGTAGTATAAATTCATATGTAACATGCATGTTTCTTGCAAAAATGATGAAATAACAATAAGATGAATATGAAAAAGTTATGAAGATCATGAAATGCTTACTAGTTAACTTGATGAGGTTAATGAACAAAGGTTTATTCCTAAACACCCAAGGTTTTTATTTCACAACCTTAATCAAGAGTGTGTCTAGAGTGTAAATAACTTGTCTAGAAAATTTTTGAAGAACTCCTCCTTGATCCTTGGTATGGCCGGTTTGTAGAGAGAAGAGAGGAAGAGAGTGTTTGATCTTTTACTTTGCAAAATAATTGTGTTGTATGTGTTGTTAACTTTAAGTATAATACAATATACAAGAGTAGATATTTGGCAAGATATTTAAGAGATTTTAAGTGAGTCACCCTATGGGTCGACATACAAAGGAAAAGAAAGACTAGCAACATTTAATAATAATCAAGTATATTAATGTAGAGTAAATGTGTAATTAAGTAAGGGTAGTTAATAACTTGTGTAAATATTTGAGCTTGTTGGGTAGCGTCAACTAAAAAAAATAAATTTTAACGGAACAAAATAATATATATTGAAGTCATAAAAATTATAAAAATACATTTCTCACAAGTATTGAATGAAATAATAATTATTGTGTAGTATTTACGAAGACCGTCGTAATTATATAAATATAACAATTTATATACAAAATAAATTTAAAACATTGGGTAAACTCATAATATTATTTTTATAATCTAAATATGAGTATAAAAATATGTTGGGATAATTTTTGGAAGTGTCGGATCAAATGTTCAAATAATGTTTACGCGATAGCGTTTATTTAATAAGAAATATATACGTTAATGAAATATAAATTTGAAAAATGACCGGAAATTGAGAATTGTGACATATGTGCAGGCTGAAAAGGAGAAAGCTGAGAATAGAAAAAAT